>CM034147.1:54708188-55028975 GCA_019776745.2 Taxus chinensis
GGTTGTTGATGAATTACTAAGGAGGCATGCCAACGGCCTATTCCTATGAGGCGGTCTACTTGGCTAGGACTGATGGGATGATTGGAAGTTCCTGCCTACATGAACTGTAAATTTTGACTTGCTTGAGCAAGTTCCAACCCTCTAACCTTCTCGACTAAGGCTGAGATGACCTCATTTGGTGAAGACACAGTATTTTGCCTTAGTGACGTTTGTTGTATATCTTGAGGTTGTACAGGCATATGGTATCCTGCTATGAATTGATCGGTGCCCTGCCAACTTTCACCGAGGGCATTTCCTATAAGTGGAGGAATGGGGGTGTTTTATTGGAACGAGACCTCGGGTTGTGTTTGCAAACCTCCTATAGGTGGGTACATATTTTGAGAGAGTTGTTCACTCCTAGCATAACGTGCTAAGTATTTGTCATCTAAAAACAAATATGGATCTGACTATCTACTAATTTGTGGTCTAAGCAACACCTAAGGAGATGAACCAGATTCTCCAGTGAGCGTCATATTGTTTGAGCCTGAAGGCTCTGGTTGTTGTGTTTGAGTGAGTTGATCGAACTCCTCTATTTGGAAAGAAGAACTGTATCTAGTCCTTTGAGGCAGAGTTTGTGTTGAAAATTTGTTAGCTGAATAGTTGTCACCCCATGCTGAGAGCGAGGGTGATTGTTTTCTATTTAGTTGATCGTAGTATGCTTTAAGACCTAAGAGAGGTCTGCTATATGCATCGTATCTTGATATATTCAGGGGGTATATGAATACCCGCATAATAATGGGAAAGAGCGAAGGTGGATGAAAGAAAAGAAAATAAAAAGAGGAATATTAGTTTGAGTCACGCCAGGTTCACCAATTTTGTTGGTGAAGCTGATGTGGAGGCTAAAGAGGTAGATAAGATGAAGCAGTTGTTTGTTTCACGTCAGGTTCACATATTTTGTTGGTGAAGCTGATGTGAAGGCTAAAGAGGTGGAAAAGATGAAAAGTAAACTAATTGGAAGAACAAGTAGAAATCTGATTCCGAATCAGAGGGTAGGGAGTTCACGTCAGGTTCACCAATTTGGTACGATGGAAAAGTGACATGCGAGCATGAGAATCTACAAGTAACTCTTCCTCGCACCCGACCTCCGGAGGTCGTGCCGAGACAGCCGGTGGGGATGGAATACACACGAGATGCAAATAAGATAGTTAGGTAATCCTATGTCTTCAACACACAATAGTGGGATATGTGAATCTAAGGCAAAGAAGGCCCTCATAACATAAGCCAATGTGATAGATCGTTTGGTGAGGATAGCTACTTGAAGGCTCCAATCAATATCGAGATCTGCCGTGATTCGATCTATGGGTTGTGGAATACGTGGAAGATGACCTGTGGGTGATTCATATATATTTCCCGAAAAGGTCATGAAAATGGAATGGCTAAATGTGTAGTGGATATTTTGGTGTTTTATGGACGATTCTCTAGTCTAGTCCAGAAATCTTTAGCTTGGTTGGCTATTATGTTTAATAATGAGAGTTGTGTGATAATGTCTGGTGGGAGTGGAGAGGACCTAAATACTAATGTTCGCAAACCAGTGTCAACTTTGGATTGATTTGTAGGCCCGTTGGGTTGTGGTACCTATGGATCACAACTATAAGTTCATGGTTGTTGTGGACCTCCTATGGTCATATGAAGAGTCAACCCCTGATTCTGAGTATCCAGTAGTCGTATGCCTTTTCAGCCTCTACGTTTAGAACTATAAGTTGTATGATTTTCTCATAGTACCTAATAGGTGTTCTGGAAACTTGGATACGTAAGCTAGTGTCTATATCAATGAGGAGGTCTCCTACATCTGGCTGTGGGACTAGTGGATCACAACCGAATGTCTTCTCTCTTTTAGGTCCTTCTACAGTCATACGGATATCTATCAAGGCAGTCTATAATTTGGCTGATTTGACTAGAACGTGTGTGCTTTGTTGTCTTCTATGTTTAATACTCTTAGCTGTGCACTGATTTCTTGTAGGTCTGATGTTGCTCGGAAGACCTCAATTCTGAGATTTTGGTCTATGTCAGTTAATGTTACACCAAGATTGGGTTGAGGCATGATTGGCTCAAAAACATATTCCCTGGGCTCCCTAGGTCTCATGATTGTCATACAAGATCAATATAAGCCTAATTGAAACGAAATAAACTAATTATTGAAAATATATCTACAACATATAAATATTCCTCTATTTTTTATTTTTGATAGAATTTTGAAAAGAATTGAAAGAGAAACTAATCTAATACATTCAGAAAATGATAACTAATCTAATAACAAAATTAAAACAAGCAAGGTATCCTAGTGTAGCTACTTGCCTGTGCAGTTGTGAGTTTATCCTAAATAACTAGATAGCTGATTAACTTAATTGAAAGATTCTTGATCCTGCCTTAGAAGTGAGGAATGAATCATAGTTTCTCATAAACTATCAATCCCCACAGCTTCCCTGGAAATATCGAAAATGAAACTTAACTGAAATGAAATATTTCACTACTCTATTTGATATATTTTAACTAAAACTTTGACAGATAAAACCTAGAATTTACAGAACAATGGCAAATCCAGTAGTGTATGATTTTGTCTCCTTAGAATGATCTCCTCGTTCCTTCATGTTCACATGAGTCCAGAAGAGCGTTTATATGCTAGTATCAACAGAAAAAGGTATTTCAAACAATGGCAGCTTTTGGATATAGAACGAATATAATGCGAGTAGGAGAGGGATAATGCAAGTGACAGAGCTTGGCGTATGCAATTCCTAGCGGGATTTATTGCGGGAATACAACACAAGTGTACCAAGAGATTCTAGAATCTACCTTCTGTGAAGAATACAACCTGCAAATCTTAATGGATTCAATCTACAAATGACACTACTCTACTCTAAACTAAATTGTATAAACATCAATGAAAAAGACTGAAGCAAGATGATCAAATGGCTTCTAACAACAAAGGAAAACTAGCATGGATGCAAACATGAAAACAAAATGAGCTGTAAACAAGAAATTGAAAGACTAAATAATGGAAATGAGAAGTTGAGGGGCCATTTACTTGAAAAAAAGCTGGATATTTATAGATTTCACATTCACCCAAAGGTAATTCCCATTAGAACTCTTTTACCATTAAACAATGAAGAAACACTATTCAAGGGAACTTAAAACATTAATATGAGCTAAGGAGGTTGAGAAAAGCTGGTGAAAGTTGAAAAATTACGCAAGTCGCGATCAAAGGAGCGTGCTGGAAAATGCATTTAGGACCACCGCCTTGAGCAGGGCGGCGGTTTCGTCACTGAAGGACAAAAAGCTTAGAAAAAGAACAGTAGAGGATAAATCGAAGCACAATGAACTTGGATAAAGCATTTGGGATGGTAACATATACTTCGTGAGCTTCTCTGGATCCCAAACACCTTGCGAGGTGACCTGTATCATCATTGGGGCATGTGTGACATCGTTCCGGCTGTACGGTACCCCACAATTTTGGTTACGTACAGAAACCGCTCTCTCTCTATCATTCTATTCTCCTCTCAATACCAATTCATAACATTGATAGAATTGGAACTTGAGTTGTATAGATCAGTTTTATGAGGTGATCAATCCCAAAAGTGTAAGGAATTTGAATGAATTGGAAGAAATAAGTCCGTAAGACGAGTTTTGTTATGAAAGTTAATGTCATTGAATGTTAGTCATCTAGAAGATTACTCTAGTGAATTGGTCTAGTTTATAGTATTAGGTAAATATTCACTTAAAGATATTATTGTAGTTGAGTGTGAGTAAATTGTTTTAATGGTCAATATCATAATATGATATTTGGAATTCGTAGATCATTGGCTTTAGAAAGTAATTAAATATACTTTCCTATTAATATTTTTTTTTGTTATAAAGTCAAAATAGTCTCTTGTTCAAATATAATATTAATTTGTTATCCAATTTTACCCCACAGGGTCAAATTGGACAATCCAGAGTAGGAAAGAAACTCTTAGCATTTGGAAGGATCAAAAAGGTCTTTGAGAGGGTTGAAACTCACGGGAGGAATTTTTTCTCTTCTTGGCCTTCATGGAGTTAGTCATTTTTCTCCTGCCCCTCTCTTTCTTCTCTGTCAGGTTGAATGTGGAGGTTTAAGCCTCCTTTCCAAGCTCTGTAATAGAATTTTCTTGCCTCTTGCCCACTAATGTTGTACTATGAAAACTTAATGGAGCAATAGAATGTGTTTTGTGATGCATTTTGTCCATCCTTTGCATGTTTTATTACCTCTACTTTCCTCTCTTCATTGCAAGGTATAATGTGCGTATATCTTGATGTTTATTACAGGTTTCGGGAGCTATGTTTAATGGTAAATAAATAGTGTTCTGTGTGAATCCATATTTGGTATGTGGTGCATCTTGTCCACCCTCTCTATTGCTCACCTCTCTCCATTTCAGGTAGTTGGATAGCGTCTAACAACCTCCTTTCTTGGTGTATCACCACTTTTAGTGTAGGTTTATTTCCATGCATCTCTCTCCATGTCTCCTTAGAATATGGAAATAGGATTAGATATTTTTCTTTCCTGCATTAGGAGTAGCTTGTGGCATGTAGGATTAGGAGCAAGAACCAGCTTTCTCTGGAGGGTTATCTCAAGTCCGCAAGTCCCACATTTTGAGAGGTAACACAATGTTACACAAATTACTCTAAATCCCCCATCCACACTTGGCCATTCGTGGGGTGTTGTAATTTGGTGATAACAGTTCTGACATTCATGGTGGGATCTCACAAAAGTTAGAATTTTATCTTTCAGAGGTGTTCCACTATCAAGCACATTCCAACCACCGTGCAACCTTCACTTATTGATAATTATTTTGGCACGCCCCGTGCAAAATCAAAGGAAGTCAAGATCATTAGCTGGAGTGCAGATTCAAACATTTGGAACATACTTCATTTCAACAGGTTGGTGTGTTCTTGCTGGAATCTTAGATTTTGGAAGCATACACAAACACATCTGACAACTCTAGCTGGTCTAAACAATCCATTCTCTAAAGTTGTAGACCTTCTTTCCATCTATTTTCATTCATATTTCTTTCCATATCTTTCATTTTATTTCATTCTATGAAGTTTTGCAATCATGGCTTCATTCCCATAGTGGAATTCACACTTGCAGCAATACAATCCACCTCCAATGCATTTGTCAAATCCTCCACATCAGTCCTATGATCATATTCATTACCACTATGCTTACCCGTATGAGCAATGTCAAAACTAGTTTGGCTATGGAGCTTATCAAGAACAAGGGTATGCATGTAGTGAAAACAATTACATGGAGAACAATGATTTGTAGGATAAAATTCAAATGTTATAGGTAAAAATGGTGTAGTTAAGGGATATATCTGAAATGCTAGCATTCAAGGTTGGATTTAGGAATTCTTTTTCATGGGAGGGCCTTTTTCCAAGACATTATAGCCCGCATTAAAAACTTGACTTCATAACTGAGATGTTTCCAAGACTCACAAAGTGGATTATGGAGATAGAATTTTTTGCAACCAATGCTAGTCAATCTTGTCAATGGGAAAACCTAGCATTACCATCTCAAAATCCTCTCCCCACTCCCCAATTTTTATCAGCTCAGCAGGAGCCTCATTTTCCAAGTTTCTTGTGTGTTTCCCCAGATGTTGAATTTCCTTCTCCATCCTCTAATCTTCCATCCCATCTCAATTATTCTTCCCTTTTCCCTTCCAAATAATCATTCCTTCCAAAGGAACGAGAATTTCTAACTCTTCTACCATCACAAAAATAGTAAAATTAGTTGTAACCCAACCCACACCTCCTCTTGCATTCCCAAATCCATGTTGGGAAGATGAAAATCAGATAATTAGCCAAGGGCAAGAAGAAGAAGAGCCTAACAAAGAAGAAATGAAAGAGAATTTGAAAATATGGGCTCTAAAGTTTGGAATTGAAAAAATTCCCTTGATGGTCAAGCATTTGGAGGAGGCCAAAGTTGATGAGGCATTGGTGGCTAAGGTTGATGTTGTAGCAGTAGTAGAACAAGAAGAAGACCATCAATATGTATGCTCTGAATGCAGTATCCATGATGGCACTTTTTTTGAGAAGATTGACAGTCATATCCCAACTGCATAATCATTCAAGGTGGAAGAGGAAGAAAAACTAACTCTAATTCCAGTTAGAGAAGGAGAGCATATGGAGGTGAGCAAAACAAATTTAGGGGCACTAAATCATGAGCAAGTGCACAAGAAGTTACAGATCTCTTTCCCACTCAATCTCTCCAAAAATATGATTTTTTGGAGATTTTGAACTCACTAGCTTCATGTTTGATAAATAAGAATACCATGATGAAAAAATTACAGATTTGAAGGTCATAATGCAAGATGAAGAAGTTTTGGCACATCATGACAATGAAGGGCTTGATTGTTTGTCTAAATTGGAGGATTTTTTTGATGAGGAAGAGCTCATGGAAATCATGAAAATTTCTGCCCCATCAATCATTATTCACCAACGAGAGCCTGCTACCATGAAGAAGAGTGTACAAGAGCAACCTGCATTTTGTAACATGCCTCTTGAATCAAAGTTGGAAGAATCGGATCTTCTAAGTCTCACATTGAATGAAGGGGAAGGAAAATAACAAGAAGAAGTAATCTCTTCCATACCACTCACCAAGGAGACACATCAATGGTATATAGATGTGCAGGAAATTTTTTTAATGACAGACAGTCACCTTTTCTAAGAAAGTCTTCATGAAGACTTTCTTATTGAATTTGGAATTCAATGAAGCAAGAAAAATCAATGGCCCTGACCTTTCCCAATCTGGTATTTGGCTTCATTGGAGCCAAGGGAGGATCCACAACCGGTCATGCTTTCTTCTAAGCATGAGGAAGAGCCTCAACGTGCCAAGGATCAACTACCATACCTCTTGGAATCAAATAAACAACTAGAAGAGGTATATGTCTTGTTTCTTGTTGATACCTTGATGTATGCTGGAGTGAAAAATCAATTTGTAGCCAATCCTTCACTCCTAGTTCCAGCTAAGTCTAATGTTAAATCATTCACATGGCTGCTAATTGTGAGAAAGGGTAGTTATTTCTCATCACCAGTGGCAGGTTTTGTTTGAATTTTCCCATCTCTCTAGTTAATGTAAGGTAGGAGTAGGTTTGTTTTCATCAGAAGAAGTTTTTGTGCACACTTTGCATGTCTTACTTGAGGCATGTATGCTTTATTTATTTTTATATAGATTTTGTTTTTATTGCTCCAGGAAGTACAATGCACCATGTGCTCTAGGTGTTGTAGTAGGAAACTCATAAGTTGTATGTAGAAGTTGCAAACTTCAAATTAAAAAAATGCAAAGAAACTAAAATCAGTTAAGGAGGAGATTTTAATGATTCCCTTTGTGAACAAATATTGTTATGTTTGTGGAGCCTATTTTCATGTTAGAGTGTGGTACACCTTCTATGTGTTACACTCGGGTATTTTTACAGTAGTCCCGCTCACCGATGAGCGGGTCAAGGGGGTTCGCGGGAGGTTAAGCCCCCCTATCGATGGGGGCTCGGGGGCGAAGCCCCCAAAGTAAATTTTCATGGGTGGTTTATCAACCCATGGGTAATGGGTAACCGTTATGGGCTGTTTTTGGGCCCATGGTTTTTCGGTACCCATTATTTTGATACCCACGGTTTTTTGCCCATGGTTTTGATACCCACATTTTTGTATCAAACTACTTAAGCAATTGTCTATTTATATGGTCTTATGTATATGATAGAAAAAAACATGCAAATGTATTGCAGATGTGCTTTGAATTCGGATGTGAATTCTATAGAGTTTGTTGAGCATAGCTCCAAACGGATCTGGGTATTGTATTGAGAGAGTGGAGGCTTGTAATAAAATCTGAGCAAGTGATTCTTGGTGGACATAGCCCAAATTGGGTGAACCACGTTAAATCTTGTCTCTCTGTGTTGTGTTATTTATTCTACACTTTTATTTGAGATCTCTAATATTTTCTACATATTAGTTTCTACTGTTGCGATTCTGTAAGGGATTATTCCGCATATTTTATATCTTATTCCCTAACAACTACAACTAGCTTCAAGTGAACATGCAAGCAATCAAAAGATCATCTGGAAGCCCAAGTAAGAAATCAACTCCAACCTTCCATAGAGTTCAAGGAAACATGTTTGAAATTGGAAATTAAGAAGAAGGAAAAACAAAACTTAATAGAGTTCCATGATGTCTAAGTTGACAGGTGTTTCACTCCAATTCTGCAATATGCTTCACCTTGCCAAGAAAATTAGTATCATCTATTCATGTTTGGAAAAATCAGATGTTGGGGGCAGCAGTTACAGATGTTCAACATTCAACCTCTCAGATCACAGTTGCATGGAATGGGTGAAATTCAAGTTTTGAGACAATTTTCTACTCTCACAAAACAAATTTCAAGATTTCCTCACAAGCGTTGGAAAATGCAAGCAACGAAGGGAAGTTCTAGATGCGAAAAACAACATCCTAGGCGTTTTAGGTTCAAAGTTTTTTAGTTTAGATCAACTCATGATGATCACATAGACTCCATGCCTAATGGATGGCTTCAAAGTAGTTAGTCGCACTTCATTTAGCAAGTAGATGGCCCCACGAGTCGCCAAAATCGTTATCCAATTTTACCCCCGGGTGAAATTGGACAACTTGGAGCAGGAAAACAACTCTCAGCATTTGGAAGGATCAACATGGTCTTTGAGAGGGTTGAAACTCATGGGAGGAATTTTTCCTCTTCTTGGTTTTCATGGAGTTAGTCATTTTTCTCCTGCCCCCTCTCTCTTTCTTTTATGTTGGGTTGAATGTGGAGCTTTAAGCCTCCTTTTCAAGCTCTATAATGGCATTTTTTTGCCTCTTTCCCACAAATGTTGTACTATGCAAATTTAATGGAGCAATAGAATATGTTTTGTGATGCATTTTGTCCATCCTTTGCATGTTTTATTGCATCTACTTTCCTCTCTTCATTATAGGGTATACTAGGCATATTTCTTGATGTTTATTACAACTTTTGGGAGCTGTGTTTGATGGGAAATACATGGTTTTTTGTGTGAATCCATCTTTTCTATGTGGTGCATCTTGTCCAACCTCTCCATTGCTCACCTCTCACCATTTCAGGCAGTTTGATATCGTCTAGCAACCTCCTTTCTTGTTGTATCACCACTCTTAGTGTAGGTTTATTTTCATGCATCTCTCTCCCTCTCTCCTTGGAAGATTAGAATAGGATTAGCTAGTTTTCTTTCCTGCATTAGGAGTAGCTTGTGGTAGCTAGGATTAGGAGCAAGAACCAATTTTCTTTGGAGGGTTATCTTCAGCTCGCAAGTCCCACAACTTGAGAGATAACCCAATGTTACATAAATTACACTGAATGCCCCATCCACACTTGGCCATTTTGGGGGTGTTGTAATTTGGTGATAACAGTTTTTTAGAGTTAAAAGTTTCATTGTCAATTTTGTTTATTCGTCAAAATTTCATTGTGAGTTAAAGTCAAAAGTATGAAAAATAAATAAAATTGCCTTATAAACACATTTTCGATGTTACCTGATGTCCATAAAATTAATGATTTCACATTGTGGGGAGGAATAATAAACAATGTGGGAATCATTGAGCTTCATATCCAAATCTAGCCGAGTTAGTGTTGGATGGATAAAAAGGGGCTAAGTGTTGGACGCACGAATGTGGGGTGCTAGAAGAGTGTGCAACGCTACAATATGGTTGAAGTGCCTAAGATTAGGACTTAGCCATTTCTGTTGTTAATGATATTTTTGGAGTTAGCATGTTGAGCACACAAAGACAAGAAGAATTGTGATCCACGCAAGGTTTTTTGGGAACAAGCATCAGTCGAGCACCATGCATAGTTTAGGCTAATAATAGGATTTCTACTCATAGTTAACTATAGGAAGTATATTGTTAGAGAACTTGTATGTTTTACATCCCTTTCTAAAGGTGCATGGCTATTATTAGCATGTGGCCTATTTTGAGATAGTGCATGGGGGGTGAAGGGCATGTTCCCACCCCTATATATATGTATTGATTTACATGGTTTGATAAGTGTCAATTATTATATAGTTATGTTGTTGGTTTTGTCGCGTGCATGACTTATGAAGATACATTTATAATGTATGAAGCTTATGTGTTTTACATTATTTAATGCAATGGATCATAAAGAGGTACTCAGTGCCTTTGCGCACTTCGGGTGAGCGCTCAGCTCAAGATGAGTGATGTGCTAGTGCACCTAGGTCATTTACAGTGAATTCTAGGTTGCATTAATTAGCAACATCATTCATTGGAGGTCAGAGGCAACAGAGGAAGGAGGGAAATTAACACCTCTTGTTAGTCACCAACGACAGGGCCACAATTTGGTATGGTGAAATCTATTTTTCACTTGTGTGGTGTGTGTAGAATAAAATGGTGTGTGTTTTCCTTCCCATATGATGATTGAAATGAGGAGAATGTGCATTTTGGAATTTGAGAATAGTTGTATAGAAGGGAAGCTGAACTGGAGTGATCATCTGACTGTTGAGATTCTTCATCTGTCATACTTCCAACATCGATCAGCCGGTGAAAGAGCGTTCACTGGAAGTGAAAGAAGGAATTGTTGAGTTCATTCGGTAAGGGATTCACTATGGTGAAGTAGATTGGTCATGTGCAGCAAGATCCAATCTCACTATATGCAGACCTAAAGTATGCAGAGGAATACGATTCTATTTCTATTTCTTGAGATGTGTGTTCTTCCCCACATTCAAACTAAGGGGGGAATGTTAGGAAATCATATTAGTGTGAACATATATTTATAAGTTGGTAAGTGATTTGTTATAAAAAATCACATAGTTATTTTGTTAAAAGTATTGCAAGTTGTTAGAAACAACTTACAAATATAATAGAGTTGTTTTAGTTTGTTATCCTATTTTATAAGATTTATTTATCCTATATATATGGATGTAATTGATTATAAAAACAACAAATTTTATTATGACTACGTTGTGCAAAATCTGACGAATTTCGCCTTTATCTTAATCACATATAATAGTGTATGGTTAGTTACAAACACTAACATCTCCCCTTAAAATGTATTACGTAAAAGATTTAGAACTCAAAAAGGTGAGTGGAGCTCATGGATCCACTTCTCGATCATTAAAAATAGAAAATGCTAAGCATGTCAATTGGTTACAATTTCATGTCCAAAATACAAGAATTCAATGAATAACTACATGTAGTAGCTACATTAGACACAAAATCAAGCACTTTGGGTACTTATCTAGTCCCGATCACATACTACTATTTGCATGATTCCTAAGTAATAAAAGTATTGAGTAACCCATGTCTTTGGACACCTTTCTTTGTTGTATGCTTATGCTTTCGGTCTTGCACTCTTAATTAATAAGTTTGTCTTTTCACCTTCCAACATTTGTCGTTCTGGACACCAGCGCGCAGCCAGGACACCAGTTTCAGGCGCCCCCATCCCCTCTAAGCGTCCTTGTCCTCTTTGTACTTTGGTCACACTTTTTGGGTCCTTTCTATTCATCTGAGCATCTTATCTTTTTGGTAGTCAGCCTTTTTAGGGTTAATTACGAAATACAAGCAAGGAAATCATATAAATATAAAGTTATGTGATCAAAATAAGGGACCAAACACTAAGAATCTACTATTTCCACCTAATATTACATCCATCAAAGGAATTTATAGCTTCATTTGCATCTATCTAGCTCCATCACAAAGTACAAAAGGATGGTTCATCTGCATTACACTTCATAAGAGGGGAGTTTACTATTTCCGTTCACATATTTATTACATTTTGTTATACCTCAAATTTTACCCCCCCTTTTTAAATATGGACCACTCATCCAAGTTCCCTCCTTTGTCCCTTCTTATTTTAAATATTGCAAATATATGGTGGGAGCCACTTTGTTTGATTTAAAACTTTAATTCGATTTCATTTCATGTTTAAATTGGTTTCAGAACATTAGCATATCAGTATTAATATGATTAGATGTTCACATTGATATAATATGATACCCTGGGAAATTTACAAATTGATGATCACAGTTTTTCGCGATGACGATTTAATTTCAGTTTATAATAACCATCTTCAAATTCCAAGCTCGTTGTTTGATCTATATATTCTTTCCCCGGTGGAATTAAATAATGTTGGTAAGTGTCACTTTCTTTGATCTGCAATAATTTGCATTATGTGACATTTAAACTGGTCGTTTGGTCATATTTCTACGAGGATAACAATTTTGTTGTCATGTTGTGGTATCATAGTGAGTTTATGGATTCGAGGGTATTGTTCAAGGCATTTGTCATATTCTTCCATTTCATTTGAGTGTGGATTATTGGACCAAGTTGATGCTCAAGTCCCTCAATTGATAATGCTAATGGTATTTGTGATATGGAGAACAAATCATAGTTGACATTTCTTAAAACTAATGGTTTATTTTGTGATCAATGTCACATAGCATATTTTGGCGATTGATGTTGATTTCATTGTTCGATTTGGAAAAGTGCCAAGTGGCATCCTTAATAGTGAAGCAAGAAATTAGCTTACTGTGGGTATTAACTATTGGTTGGTGTAAGTTTTTATGATTATGGACTTCAGGTACCAAGAGCATTGAATGCTCGAGCCCATCCATTTACCGTCATTTCCAGTTTTGTGAGTCATTTGATTTTTCATTATTTCGGCGAAGCCCTGCCAAAAATTTTCTAGAACTGTTTCGTTCTCCATTTTGGCGTCAAGGTGCTCTCAAGAAGTTCATATTTAGTGTTTAATCTTCCTCTTAAGGTATGCTTAGCCTTAGCTCACTGTGGATGCTTGATTTTCATGAAGTTTAGGATCGTCTTCTTAACTAAGTTTAATATTGCATGTCTTACCTGCATATATTTTTGAGGTTCTTTATTCAATTAATGAACTGGGTTTCAATATTTTCGGGACTGTGTGAAGTTGTGATTCTGTATTTTCCTAGCCACGAGTCTTTCATTTGTTATTTGGTTTCATTTACTCGATTCTTGCTCGTCTGAAGAATATCTGGAGTTAAAAGGTTGATTGGTGAAATATTGAGTTTGAATGGAGACAAAAGGGTTTTTTTAATGAGCTCAGTGGAAATGTGGTTTTATCACTCATGGTTTATCATACCGTGGATTTTTGAAAATGGCTATGGTTTCAATATGATTGCTTGAATATATTTCGTTGAATGAAGGCTAGAGGTTGAAGTTATATGGAAACTCATCTATTTCGAGATAAATATGTGAAACGATATGCAATTGCAAGCTTTTAAATATTTATATTTTGTTGAATTTTGAAAACCATAGTGGGTAATGAGAGAATGCTCTGTCACGGTTTTTTTTATGAAAAGTTGTAGAGATTCGGTTTCTTGATAATGGGTATGGTTATGTGTCTTACCCATTTGGTATAATTTACTCCGAAACATTTTTTTCTATTAAGATGCTGTTTTACTGAGCGCAAAAAAACGTTTATCAGGAGACTGTGTCGGATTGCATGTTTTTTGGTCTTCATGAAGTTCAGAATATTGGGTATTGCTTGTGTGGGGTGTAATATACAAACATATCTTTGTTTCAGTTGAATGCTATGGAATATTGGTAATAATTTTCAAACACATTTACATTTGAATTTGAAAAGATTGTTGGACGATATTTTTTCTTTTCTTGAAAGGAATCTGTTATGTGTGTTTGCATCTTATTTGCTGTAACAGATTCAATTCGAAGTAATGGTGGATTTCTACTACGCTCTGCGGAATGTTTTTTTAATGAATTCACTGTGATTATTCAGTTATGATGATTTTATTGTTAAGATATAAGGTTTTGCAAAAACGTGTTTTGTATAAACACTTGTTTTGTGATGTGGCCTGTGACATAAGATTGATTTGACAGTTTTATGTAATTCCTCTTCGAATGTTGATTTGAATATAATGATGTGCATAAAGGAAATATGTTGTTTATTTAAAAAAAGAGTAAACAATTATGGTGTTCTGAAACGGGTCAACAAGATACTATAATGGTTGTGATGATATTCTATATGATTTCATATTTGTTTAGTTTTTGATTTTATGAGATGGTCTAGTCCCGAAAGTGATGATTATCACAATGAAAACTCTGAACGTATGCCTGGCTTTGGATGGAGTGGATGGGGAACTCCACGGGTTTATTGGTCTAACACAGGTTGGCATGATAATAATATATTTTCACCAAGTAGAGATTCTCCTTGTGGTGGAAGAAGAGGTTCTAACTCATTTTGGGGCCATGGTACAGTTGTCCACCAAAGTAGTCCTACTCGTGTCTCAATCCACTCCGATTCTAGAGAACCCATCCTTTGGGAAGTCCTGTAATTAATTGAATTCCCAAATACCTAGCCTACGCGTAGCTTACCTGAAGGTGAATGCCCCACATACCCTTCATCACCAGTAACATTATAATCATGACAATTTTATCTCTCATAGGCCAGTCCAATCTGATCCTCTTCATCATAATGTAGAAATTAATGCTACATTGCCTCCCTTTGGGAACTTTGTAGAAGGACCCCACCATTCTACTAAATAGGTTAGGTCCTCTTCAACCACATCAATGGAGTTATAACCCATCAAATGTGAAATTTGAAGTGGATGGCGAATCTGGTGCTATGACACATACATTACTAAATTTGGAATCATATGAGTACACAGAGTTCAGGGCAGATGATGGAAACATGGTTCTTGATTTAGTTGGAGATGATGCAGCCTAGAATTTGCAAGATAACATCCTAGTCATGCTGGCACATCACTCAGCCTAGACTAAGCACTCACCTGAAGCACGGAAAGGTACCAGGTCCCTCTTTAGGGTTGCGTAAACAGGATGTTAGCATGACAAAGATAGGAAGATATAGATTCATAACTACTCCATCATTCTCCAGTGCATGCTACCCACAGATCTATGAAAGAACAAGCTTAAATAGTAATCATCATTGAATTAATAGCATGCAATACAAAATGACACTTAGATTTAACCAATATCTTCCATCTATTAATAAATATAGAAGCTCCTTACAGTGCTATGTCAATTTATATCAAAGCGCATATGGATCTGATACACACATACACACATACACCGCTCTCTGTGATACATGTAGTTATCTGTGTAATGACTTTTTGTCCCTATATTTCTACTATGTACCTAACATCATATATATAGGGTGGGGACTTGCCCTTCACCGCTTAACTATTTCAGAAATAGGTCGCATGCTATTGATAGCCACATGCCATTTACAATTATAGCCACACATGCAAGTGCACTATCTATAGTTCTCTTGCAATTAACTAAAGTGTCCATTCTATTCTTATCTTGTCTTCATGCATAGACACTTTGAACCACTTCTCCAAATATAGACAATGCATGGCACGCACATCTCTGCATCATTGATGTGTTCCACACACCATCTCCTAAAAATAGATCCTCATGCTGACAATCGGCTAAGTCCCAAAATCTTGCCTTCCGCGCACATGGGTACTTCCTGTCCTTCCACGCCTTTGATCCTGGCCTTCTATCCCACGCGGACTCCTTGTGTGATCTTTGACAAGTATTCTTTGATCAACATTACCCCACACTAATCTCATTGTCATCTCGACAATGGGTATCTTCAAAACTTTGAAGTAAAGAATAGAAGAATGGAAAGAATAAACAAAGAATTTTTATGAGGTTATTCAAGCAACCTCCTCTATATCAGTTTGTAGTATCAGCTCTGGATACTCCTCTTTTATTGCAGCCTCCAAAACCTGTCATTCAGTGAGTGCCTGCTCTGCCTTCTCTGGAATGTCCACAGCAATGGATTCCAACTCATCCCGTGTAATTTCTCCTTTCTCATTTTGTAGAACCAACACAACACTGGACATGGATGTCATCCTTCCTTCCAAAAGGTCCATCTTCTGCGCAATCAGCTTTCCAAGCTCTTCCAACTGAGTCTTGTATGACTCTTGTGCTGCTGCCAGGGCCTCGAGCTTTTGTTTAACTATTGTCAACCTTTTTGCATGGCCCAATGTCTCATCTTTCATGGCCTTCTGGACCTCATTGTTCTCTTCCAAGGTCTTAATGTTGATGAGTGCCTCTGGAGTTGTGCATATATTTAAAGCTTGGTCCACTTTCTTCAACACTTCTTGTAATGCCTGCAACAACCCTTCATAAGATGTGATTTTCCTCATCATAGACGCTTTCTCCCGTTCGACATCTTGTTCTGATCTTTCCGGCACTTGCATATGCAAAGTCTCATCTTCAAGCACCAAGTCCACCAACTTTCCCATATAGTGTATCGCTGAAGGAAATGTCTGTGATACCTTGGGTTCCAAGTGTGGCCTTGCTTTGATTATAGTGTCCCCAATCTCCTCTGCGATGCTTATGAACACTTCATTCTTCTTCTGCGCAAAGTCCCTTTCCTATGTTATGCATGCTATCTCAGCATCCTTTGTCTTCAGCTCTTCACGCAACGCTTTGATTGTGGCAGATTTCTCCATGTTTCTTCTAGCCACCTCCGCAGAAACTTTCACCAGTGCATTGCTAACCTTCTCGTCTGACATGACAGTAGGCTTTACTGTCATGTGTCTAGCCTGAGGCACCTTCTTCAACTGCCTTGAAATGCATGACTCTTCACACACATCAAAGTCAGGCTCATCCATGTGGGTGTGCATCGACCATGATAGTTACTTTCGTGTGCGCACAGTCGCCATATCCTTGTCCATCAACTCCTAGCCAAATAGATCCTTCTGCGCTATTGTGCTCTAGAAGTGGGCGCAGATAATCTTTCCTGTGTCCTCTGCATATCCCATGGCCAATGGAATGTGCTCCCCACTTGTCCTTCTAGACCTTTGCTGCTTAGGAACTCTAGCTTCCAAGTTTGGGACTTGGGTCTCCATGTCCTGAATATCCTCTATAGTTGTTTCTTCTGGTTCTTTCTCTTCTTCTCCTTCCTTTGATGCCTCATTTTGTTCTTATGGGATTTCTGGAAGTGTAGGAGATGGAGGCGCACTTTCCTCTAATTCCTCCACCTCCTCATTCAACTTCAGCTTCCTCCTTCTCTGCGTGGTCGCTGTCCTTTTGTGGGGAGAGTCAGGGTGATTTGTGCACAGGGGTTGGGGTAACACCTTGGGTCCTTGTTCTCCTAAATACTCTTTTAAACCTATGCTCCCCTTGGACCGCATCCAAGTCCTCTTCATCCCCCTCTTGTGGCTGAGGTGGGGTAACGGCGCGCTCAGCTTCACTCTGACTTGTAGGATGTCTCCTACCCCTATGTTCCAAACCACCACTATCTTCGCGCTCTTCCTCCTCATCCTGCACTTTGATTTTCTCTGTGGGCTTAGGTGCTGGAATATTCTCCATTGTATGCTTCCCTTTTGGTGGTGTTGGAAGTGCAAACTCACCTTCCACATATTTGTTGTTCTCCATCTTTGGCTTCAACTGGAGATACACCAATGCTGCCCCCAAAGCTACTACAACCAAGCTTATTGGCTTGATATTTAATACTTCTAGAATAATTCTCTCTATATAGGCGCTCCTGCCAGGATATACATACTTTTTCCTCAATGTATGGTAGTCACAGTCTACCTTATCTGCATTGAAGATTAGTCTACACGTGTCGGTAAATCTATGAACAGATTCCTGAAAATACCTTGCAGTGAATGCATAGGGTAACTTGCACCAAGGGCTCCAGACTCCATCCTTCATTGGAAAGTGCATGATGTAGAAATGCTGGTGCACAAAAAACTGAACTTGTTTTCCTACCACTGCTGGTAGGTCCTTTGGGATGCGCCACTCTTCCCCAAATGCCATACGGAGCCTATCATACCACTTCTCTGCCCTTTGTTTTACTTCATCTGTCATGGCCCCCTTGTATAAGTACTTGCTGAATCTTTCAGCTGGGGACTTGTTCTCCATGGGGTATTCCCATATTTTCTCCTTTGGTCCATCTGGTACTCCAATCTCCATGAAGACCAGTGATAGTAGAACAGCCCTAAAGCTGATCTTCCCTCTTGTGCGTGCTTCTTAGACTATTTTCTCTACAATATAGCTTGTAATGTTGTAGATTGTCCCTTCTGACATCCTATGCACCACATGTAACCACATTGTATTTACCTGCGACCACCACTCCTGATCATTCAACTTGGTAACCAGGTGTGCTGTAGCTTGTACCATTGAATAATTTTTAAATTTGTCTATGTCCATTCCATGCAGACCCTTCAGGTATCCCAACTCCTGTTTAGTCTTTAAAATCACAGCTTTATCTATGAGGTCACTCTTTATATCTTCTCCTGTGGCCTTCAGACCTGTCACTGATGAAACAAGTGCAGAAGAAATTCTTACTTTGTGTCCTGCAAAGTAGAAGAAGTCTTCGTGTACCCTGCTCATGAGCCACTGGTACAAGGGATTCATACTTTCCAAAATATGGCAGCTCATACAACTAATATACCCCAATTCTCTTCAAAAAATTTTCACCTACATCGTCATATACTGGCATGTCATCTATCATGTGTTTGTTTTTTCTAGAAGTGAGCAAGGAATCAAGCTCCTTTTTGTTCTCCGAGGTCATGTGATTATATTCACTTACTTTTCTTTTTCTAATGGGTGAATCCCACTCTTGGCTGACAATGACTCCTTCTGGGTATTGCATCTCTAAAAAATGACTTTCGGGTGCCATCTCTTCTTCCTCGATGACCACCTTCTTCTTTTATTTTGCTTCTGCTGCAGATGCCTTCTTTGGTGCCATTTATACCTTGTAAATGTCTCTTCTTCAACCCCTGCAACTCTGTGAATCAAACCCTAGCTCAATTCAATTATGCCCTAGGTGGAAACTTCATAACCTAACCCTTCCCTATCTTTCTACTTCACTCAAACCCTTCACCACCATGGGGATGTAAGCTTCTTATAGCACAAATCTGGTTGTCACGCTTGATCTCACACCCTTCGCACCTTAACTCGATCACTCGACTCTTTACACTTGGCTCTTCTCGTCAAATACTCTTAGTTACAATGGTAAAAATGAATCCGCATCCCTTCCTTATATAAATTTTTCAAATTTGGATGCATTTATTACTCCTCACCTACCAAATATCCCTTCATTTATTGACCAAATCCATTCGTTTCACGCAGTACATTTTCACGCCCAGCTATAACCTTCTAGTGCACCTTCCTACCCTCTGGTCATAGAATTATCTTCAGCGTAGCACTCCTGTACCCAAGTACCTCGTCACTACACCTTCTCCTGGTAGCTAACATGGCCTCCTCTTACCTCGCGTTATGTTGTTCTTTAATTCATCTCCATCCTTGGTCACTTTTGAGAAGCAATCTTCTTTTGAGTTAAAGCACACCCGTAGTAGCTTATTCCTTTCACCTTTCAAATCCCACAGTCTTTTCTTGGATAACGACAACCACCCCACACTAAAAGTATGTGCAGTCCTCTACACATAAACATTCTTCATACAATAATTAGCTTCATGCGTGCAAGCGTGCTTATTACACAAACAACAACTAAATTGACAAAAACATAGTGACAATGAAGGAAATACATTAAGGAAATACTAAATTGAAAACCTAAACTAAATGGCAACACTTCCTTATTACAAACACCAAGAAGACTTATTTATAGTAGGGCTTCAGCCTACTCCCGTTAAAGTAACCAGGTAGCCGTGTTCCATCAAGTGCTTCTAACTGGAAAGCACCTAATTCAAGTATAGAAGTGATAACATACGGCCCCAACCAATGTACTTTGAGCTTGCCTGGATGGCACAAGAACTTTGAGTCATAAAGAAGTACATTTTGTCCAATTTCAAACTTCTTATCCCTTATGTTTCTGTCATGCTATGCTTTCTGCTTGGCCTTTTCCTCTTTCTGACTCCATCATGTTATGGCTCGATGCTCATTCAGTTGAATCATCTTTTCAATACGTTCTTCTAAATCTTGTTCATCAGCTAGACCTCCAGCGCGCGTAATGCACAAAGAAGGTAACATAAATTCTATAGGAAGAACAAATTGCACGCCAAATACCAACTGAAACGGTGTGGCTTTTTTCAATCTCTTGTAAGTTGTTCTATATGCCCAAAGCACAGCTGACACTTTGTCATCCCAATCCTTTCTTCCAACATCACATATTTTTTTCAAAGTCTGGCCCAAAATTTTGTTGAAAGCCTCAATAGTTCCATTGGCCTGAGGATGATAAGGTGTAGTTTTATGGTGTGCAACCATAAACTCATCTAATAGGATTCTGATTGTCTCATTCAAAAAGTGTGTACCTCTATCACTTGTCAAGCTTAAAGGACATCCATATCATGTAAGAACATTCTCCCATAGAAATCTATCGCTATTGTAGCTGACATATAGTCTTTTGTAGGTGCTGCTTCTACCCACAGTGTAAGATAATCAATGCAAGTAATGATATAGCACGATCCAGTCCTGTGCGTGGCTGGTGAAATAGGTCCTACAAAATCAATGGCCCATTTCTCAAACAGTTCTACACTAGTAATTGGTCTCAAGGGCATCTCATTTTGTTGGCCTGGTTTTCCTAGGCACTGACAATGTTCACACACCTTACAATAATCTTTGCAGTCCTTATATATTGTCTCCTGCCATAATCTAACAATTAAGATCTTCTGGGTAGTCGCATCACTTGCATAATGGCCTCCTGCAATACCACCATGAGCCTCTTCCATGATATCCTTGCGCTCATGCTCTAACACACAGTGGCGTAATACTTCACCTCTGCCTAGCTTGTATAGGCCACCACTAATTAGCATAAATGGTGCCACACGTATAAGAAGCTAATTCTTTTATAATGCTTTCATTCCTTCTGGTGCCATACATGTTTGTAGAAAGACAACAATTTATTCTAGTTCCGTGGGCACGCGTTGTAACCTATATAACTGTGCATCACAGACATTGTTTCTTCAATTGTTTGTGCATCCTCTCCTGAATTGATTCTAGATAAATGGTCTGGTCCAAAATTGTTTTTCCCTGGCTTCACCACAACTGTAAAGTCAAACTCTTGAAATAGGAGTACCCATCTACATATGCACCCCTGTAAGATGGGCTTGTTTACCAAGTACTTCAATGCCATATGATCTGTATAAAACACAAAGGGTGTTGCCAACAAGTACTGTCGAAACTTGTACAATGTATAGATTATTGACAAAGCTTCGTGCTCTGTAGTCATATAATTCCTTTCAACAGGATTCAACTTCCTACTATCAAAACAAATTGGATGATCTACAATACCTTCGCCAGGTTGAGCTAACAAAATGCCAATGGCCATACCAGAAGCGTCCACATGCACATGGAATGGTTTATCCCATGATGGAAAGTGTAGGATGGGCGCAGTAGTAAGTTTCTCTTTTAATACCTCAAACGCACGTTGTTGCGGTTCTCCCCAATAAAATGTACCTTTCCCCTTCAGCAATTATTCCAAGGGTACATCAATTCGGGCATACCCTTTTATAAATTTTCGATAATACCCTGTATGTCCTAAAAATCTGTGCACCTCACTTTGACTAGTAGGCGCTTCCAGGCCTACAATGATTGCAACCTTGGCTGGATCAACTAGCAAACCTTCCTTGCAAATTATATGTCCTAATAGTATCCCAAATGGCGTAGCAAATATGTACTTCTTGATATTCAAAGAGAAACTCAATTTTCTGCATCATTCAAACATTAAGCGTATATTGTCACAATGATATTTCACAAGCCCATATACTGTCCAATCATCTATAAGAAGTTGTGGATAAAATATTTGAACGCCTGAACAACTTGCATGAAAATATAGCAGGCGCATGTTTTTCAATCCAAAAGGCATCATAGTATAGGCAAAAAGTAGTAAATGTTGTCTTTTCTTGATCCACCTGAGTGATCCTAACCTGATGCGCGAAAATCCATCTGTGAAAGAATATAGTGCAACTCCTAGTATTCAACTCACAGTATAGGAAAAAATGGTCGATTCAGTAGTAAATGTTGTCTTTTCTTGATCCTCATGAGCGATCCGAACTTGATGACCCAGAAAATCCGTCTATGAAAGAATATATTTTGTGCCCTACAACTCCTAGTATTTACTCAATGAATGGCGTAGAGAATGGATCTGTGACGCATGCAGCATTCAGCTCCCTGTGGTCCACACATATCCTAATCCTTCCATACTTCTTGATACTGATCACCATTGGGCTAACCCATTCTGACTCATCAAGGGGTTCGATAATTCCAGATTTCAACATTTTATCAATTTCTTCTTTCACCTTTTTGTGTAAATTAGGATTCATCCTATGTAAGGCCTCTTCCTAACTGCCTGTGCACCGTCCTTAAGTTTTATCTTCATTTCCCCCGAGTTATTCATGCACACCTTTAAGTTCATGATATTCTCGAGGGAATAAGTCCTGATAATCCCTGAGTAACTCGATGATCTTTGCTACCTCCAAATATGACCAGTAATCTCTAATTATGGACTCCTTAAGCTCAACCTTCAAACCTATATTCACCGTCTTTGTCTTCATGGGTTCATGGTAGGCGTGCATATCCTTGTCTGCGTTGTCCAAGACCTCATGCACCCTGTGTGAATGTTTAATATCTAGGTTCTCAACTTCCTCTTCATCCACGATGTAGACCATCTTTCCTTTCTCTTTCTCAAGGCAAGCGCACTCGAGTAATTTGGAGTCTATTTCTTCTTCATTTTAACAACATGCACCAAAATCTGCCTCACCGAATAATCCCTGAATATGCTCTTATACTTTTGCACTATCTCCCATCGTTAAACGCTTGACAAATTTTAATGCCTCTGCTACAGGAGGTTGAGTCGAGAAGTAGTCAAATGTCTGGATCATACCTACAACCAATTATTGCCAGTTCTCAGTTTCTCTACATAGCTCTTCATATACATACGAAGCGCGTGCACATCCTTGGAGCATGGAATGCAATCTATCCACCTAGAGTGAAGGTGGTAATGCTTTATGTCCTATTGTCCAGAATCTCTCACACTAATGAATATGATGATGAACAATTCGATCACCATGATAAGTGCAAATTTGCATAGGTGCATTGTTCCCTTATAAACTTGGTAGACAAATCTATTCAAATCTCTTCCCAATTTATAAGATTATCTCTGTGGACTACCCACCAGTGCGTTGTTGTCCCACGTAGTGTATATACTAACATATCTCTCCATGTAACTAGATCTTCCCACTGCGTTTCCATGGCCTTCAGAAAGAAAGAAAGATCTTATGTCCTTATATATCAAGGTATTGTGCTAACTATCTGCCGAATTGAGTGAACTTTATTCGTGCACACAACCACGCTTTTCACCTTGCACCCTTCCAGTTCATGTGTACCATGAGCCCAATTGTCACAAGCAATACTCGTAGTATCACTAATAGAATGAGAATCCTCCCACTATAGAATGCCTTCTTTTGATGGCTCATTGACCTATGGGTCCTGAATAGCGCGTACATAGACTCTATTCAAATCCTCCTCACTTAGAGGCTCAATATAGGGTGTAGAATTCCCATCTGTCAAAGGTATCACAACTCTTTCCTCTTTGTTTTCAAAGCTGATATATCCCTTATTGAATCTCAAGTAATCATTATTCGCATAACACCAAGGGCGTCCAAGAAAGGCTGGAAAATTGTCTGCTTCTATAAGTGCTAATACCTCAAAATCCCTAGTGAACTTGGCCCCTTATATAGTGATAGATGTATCTTTCAAAACTCCTATGGGAGTGGCCTTAGTCTGGTTTTCCATGAATAACACATTAGATGATGGTTGCAATGGAGGCCTCCCCATTTGTACCCATGCATCTAATGTTAGCACATTTACTTCCATGCCTGTATCGATCAATATGTTTCTCAACAACCACCCATCCACAACAACATTCAGAGTAATCTCTTTGTCATAGTCAATGCTATCAGGGGGAATATTTTCGTCTAGTATCTGCCGTCTAGTCTCAAGATTTGTGCGTGGAGTGTTCCCTTTCAACCAACTTCCCAATAGTGGAATAATGTTCTCCTGGCACAACATCTTGCACACCTCTCGCAGATCATCAATATCAGTTTGAACTTTCTCTGAGGATTTATTCTACTCCTTTAGGTACTCTATCTCACCCTGAAGATTCCTTAGAAATTCCATGGTATCCTTGTAAACTTCCTTCTAATGAGTAGGATCTGGGTACCTCGCATGTAAAACCTCCTCCTTGGTAATCGCAAGGTTCTGGTGAAATGCCTCTCACGTGCACGTAGCTTCAGTGCATGTAGTAATCTTCACTGTCAATACCTTTGGCCCTTATATTATCTTGGGCATCCACTGATCTCCTACCGCATGCTAGATTCTAACCATCCTGGTGCCTTTTTTTTCTTGCTTATGTTGTTTTCTCAAATGCTCATATAATTCTGGGCACTCTTCATAGCTATGGTTCTTCCTGCAGAAAGAACATGCATTATTCTGAGGACATTCACACCTGTAGTGGTCAGGAGATTCACACGTATAACATGTTCCATGAGGAAACTCTCCTCTTCCTCCACCTTGGCCTCGTCCTCCATATCCACCATGATATCCACATCTCCTTCCATGACCTCCTTCAAAATGCCCCTCATTCTTGTCATATCACATTTGATTATGATCCCGATCCTGGTGCTCATTCCTACCCTTAGAATTATCTTTTATACTTGTCTGTTGTACTCCAATGTCTATGGCATCCTGGATTTGACCAATCAACTAACAATCCTCAGTATCATGGGTCGTGGACCTGTAAATCTTGCAAAAGCAAGATACATTCTTCCTTATCGCGTGCTGCAACAAAGGACATTGACTCACATCATGATTCAAATGGAAAATTTCACAGTCCAACAGTAACAAGCGTACAGATCTGCGAGGGCAACTATCCTTGGTGTGACCTTCCACTTCACAATCTGTACACCAAATTCCTGAGCACATTTCATGGGCTGAATTTGCTGATAGCTTTTCTAATTGCTTTGCCATAGCTGTAATCTGTGCCTCTAGGAATGGACTGACTCCAGTGTCAATGCTCCCAACTGCCTCAACACTTAAAGCTGCTTCCAGTGCTTCACGCGGATCTGTGTATGTCTTATGTGATTACGCCCTCCTAAAAGGTGTAATCAATCCTCCAACGAACCATTGTGCATGATGGCTAGCGTGGATATCATAAGACAACTTAGATAAAAGTGTCTTAACATGAGCATTATACTCACGTACACTCTCAGTGGTGCCTTACTTGATATCTTTAAGTGCACTTATACTCTTCTACTCAAACTTAGGGATATGGAACTCTTTCAAGAATGCATCTCTTAGTGCTGCATAATCCACGCAAGTTTGATCAGGGTCAAACTTCTTATACCAGTTGTGCACATGCCCCTGTAATGTAGTAGCAAATTGAATTTCCTTTCACTCAACAGTTGTAATCCCTTTAGTGCGCCATAGGATTTCACACATATGCACATGTTCGGTAGCATCCTCTATACCTTTATACTCTGGGAGACGAAGAGACATGTCCATATAGATATTCTATGGTTTCTGCGGACCTTGACCACCTGATCCAGAACCTCTTGTGTTCCCTCTACCTCCAAAACCTCCAAATCCATAGGAACTAGAACCACATATACCTCCTGATCCACCACCTGTAGTTGGATTAAGGCCTATAGATGTACTCCCATGTGCTCTGACAGTAGTACTATACAGAACCCCGATAGTCTGTGAAGTAGTTCCACTTCCAGAGGTGAGTCTAGTATTCTGCGCATGTACATTATGTGTGAATGATGCACCCAGGAATGCTCCTCCAAATGACATTGAAGTCATTTGTCCTACCATTGATGTACTTGATTCCTCACTTATTCTTACTTTCCTACTTCCTAAGTTAGTTTTCCGGTTACTTTTCGTACTAAATACTGAAAAACCAAGCGGAAAGGCTAGGTCACCAGGTGGATTAAGATGCACGCCTGTGGTCCAAATAGTCTCTACTAGCGCACTTCCATGCGAGGCTGAGAAGGGATCTCTATCATGATTTCCAAGATGTGGGAGTTCCTGATGCTCTGGCTCCACATCTTCTACGTGAGCTATAAATCCTTCATGAGTCAGATCTCTCCTCAACATCATACTTTTTGCAACATAATATTGCTTCTCTATTTCCCTCTCGCGCGCCTCATTATACTTAAGCCACATTTCCTCTCTCTGTTTCTTTGCCACTAGGTCCACCATATTAATACCAAACCTGTTCCTACCTTCACGCGTGGTGAAGTTTAGTTAGCCATCAGTTTACTCTCTAGGTTCAACGTTACCATTAAGATCTTGTTCGCCAGCTGGATACTATGCAAATATGTTCCTCTTGGATACCGCAAAAACTGGAATTCAGCTACCTCTGGGCAAGAGTACGTCGAAATTGAATATTCCAGAATATAACTATTTAGAACACCACAAAACCACGTATCCACCGCGTGAGTCCAGATCAGATCAGCATCATAAAGGGCCTTAAATTCTTCCTATGTCCAGATAAGTGCATGATACCTCCAATTTCACTGAGATGCATAAGCAGTAAGCCACTTGTATGGTTTTACTAGAAAGATAGCGAAAAAATTCTCATATAAATCATCATACAGGTTTTGTTCTACCCAAGTGCGTGCGTTAAACTCAGATCCACTGTTGAACTGTCATGCATATTCTTCCTCCAGATCGTGTATCCATTCCTCAATACTTGCTAGAGTTAACCGGTACGTCTTCATCATAAACCATCCTGAAAACAACTGAAAAAGAGGTCCCGACAACGGAACCAATGATGTAGCCTAGAATTTGTAAGATAACACCCTAGTCGCGCTGGCACATCACTCATCCTAGATTAAGCACTCACCCGAAGTGCGCAAAGATACTAGGTCCCTCTTTAGGGTTTTTGTAATAGGATGTTAGCATGACAAAGACATGAACATATAGATTCATAACTAATCCATCATTCTACAGAGCATGCTACCCACAAATCTATGAAAGAACAAGTTTAAACAGTAATCATCATTGAATTAATAACATGCAATACTCAACTACACAGAATGACACTTAGATTCAGCCGATATCTTCCATCTATTAATAAATACAAAAGCTCCTTACAGTACTGTCAATTTATATCAAAGCGCATATGGATCTGATACACACATACACTGATCTCTGTGATACATATAGTTATCCTCTACAATGCACCTAACATCATATATATAGGGTGGGGACTTTCCCTTCACCGCTTAACTATTCCAGAAATAAGTCGCATGCTATTGTTAGCCACACGCTGTTTACAATTATAGCCACACATGCAAGTGGGCTATCTAAAGTTGTCTTACAGTTAACTGAAGTGTCAATTATATTCTTAGCTCATCTCCATGTATAAATTGTTTAAACCACTTCTCCAAATATAGACAATGAATGGCGCGCACATCTCTGCATCATTTATGTGTTCCGCACACCATCTCCTAAAAATAGATCTTCATACTCAGAATCGGCTAAGTCTCAAAATATGGCCTTCCACGTGCAGGTCCTTCCTGTCCTTCCACGCCTTTGATCCTGGCCTTCTATCCCGTGCGGACTCCTTGTGTGATCTTTGACAAGTATTCTTTAATCAACATGAGATGATTAGATTTTGATACTTGGCATTGACTTTGAACTTTTCTATTTTTGGAATTGTTGTTAATCGGACTTAGTGGCATTATGACTTAGTCATATTTTGGATTCAGATAAACATATATCATTATATTATGATGTGAATGTTTTAATCTATGTGGTTGCTAATATAGATATTAGAAAATATTAAAATCTATGTTTTAATGTTGATTGATATGGTATAGAAATATTTAATGCAAAAGATATGGTTATGTGGATTATTTTGAATTAATGTTTTATTTGAATATTAGCGGGCCCCCCTACCCTCATATATTTGTTTCTCATTAATATCTGCCTAAAATAAATTTATGATATGATTTTTAATCATCTATCATAGATTTTAATTGAGTATTTTAATCGATTGATCTTTATTATCGATTAAATAGTCTCCTCTTCTATACTGCCATTATTTTTATTAAGAGGTCAGTTATATTTGCCTTATGCCCGAGAAGAACATAAAAGAAGATGAAGGGATCATTTACAGAGGAGGAACACATTGGTAATTTACATATGAGTTAAGTGCATTTCATTCTATATTTTTTGTGACAATATTATGAATGAAGCTTTGATTACAAGATCTTGATGACCTAAAATTTGAGGAATTACATGTAAACATTGATACAATAGATATATTCAGTAGTTATGATTATTATTCTGATTATCTGAATGTTTATTTTCCATGTCTAACCTTTAACTGATTGCATATTTTAATCTGCATATCCAGGGGTTATAAATGATTTTTACATGGATTTCTAAGCATTTTGGGTTTATAATTCTACCATTTGGCTGTTGTATTTGTCAAATCTTGATCAGAGTTGATTTCAGTGATGCTGTACTTGTCATTTGTGAATCAATTTCTCATCTTAATATAAAAACTATGTTGGTCTCTTATGACTTGTATCACTGTGTACATGGTGTATACTTTGTCAGTCTTTTACTTGCATTTTGGTGTTATAAATCAAAAATCTGAAATAAAAGAGTATATTTGATTAAGGTTTCATTTTCTACATTGTATGAAATCTGGAGAAAAAAGGATAATCTATAATTGGGAGTTAAAAGGATTTATTTAAGATTATATGCAATCACTAATTTATGTAACTGAATACAATAGATGAAGGATGTTGCCAGATTTCTTTCTTCCCTCCAAGAGGTTATCTAGTTCATAGATATCACTCTGTCAGATAGGGTTGATCACATGCATATTGCAGGTTTTAGTTTCTTTTCTGTTTTTTCTTTCTTGTTGGCTTGTTTTTTCTTTGCTTCTTTGGTTGTATAATATTTCTCTTTTTGAGTGAATTAAAGGAATTTCCCAGAATCTTAAGGTTTATTTTTCTATGAATGACTTAAGATATAAAACACCCTAAACACTTAGATATTTTTCTAAGTTCCCTATACGATTAAATTTGGTTTGATTCTGTCTTAACCTTTTATGATAGATAAAAGGGTTGATTTGTCGTAGGTCAATTTTTTGTTGACAACAAATTTGGTGACTCCGTTGGGGATCATTTCCTTCTCATACATTATTTCACGAGTAGTTTTATTCTATCTATCTTCTCATCCAATGATCATTTCTTAAATGTCCATCACAAGTGCTACACCTATCATAGAATCACACATGCCTTTAAAGAGTGCACAGATAGATATCAATGCTGATATTAGAACCTTCTCTTGGAATACCAACGAGGATTTTGAACAATTTATCAACGTTGTTATTGTCCTTGACACTGAAGACGATAAATCCCTCCACATTGTTCATCTTTCTAGAAATCGATTACAAACACAACTAGATATCATTAACAAGAACAAAAAAATTCAGGAACAAAAAGAGGTTGTCCTTAAAACATTTAAAACTCGCAAAATATTGCCTTTAGATCCAAAAAACGATAAAAAATTGTTGAAACATATCTACTGATATCTTTGATTCACCATTTCATATTTTTGAAATGGAAAACCAACCTCATCCAAGTAATGATGACAATAGAGAAGAGAGGAGAAGGAGAAATAATCAACATATACCGGGTTTTGAAGACAATTGACACATGGGAAATGTAACTGATGATGGAGGTTCTGATGATGATCATGATGACTTGAACCCATGGCTTAGAGACAATCCAATAGACATTGGAAGAAACCCACCTAAATTACCTTCCTTGAAAGGTATTACCTTACCATAATTTTTTGGAGAAGCAGGCAAATCATGGGAAGATCAACTTAATGATTTTAAGTTGATTGGTGTTGTTATTGGTATTACTAATGAAATAAATTTCTTGAGACTATTTTCTCAGACTCTTGAGGGAAAATATTATAAATATTTTATCAGTTTACCTTCTAATTCCATCTCTTTTTGGTCTAAAATAGAAGAGTGGTTGAATGATTGTTTTGGTAAAGACAAGGATGAATATGAATTGCTTAATGAGCTCTCTCACATCTCAATGAATACTGGAGAAACTGTTTATCATTTTACTAAACTTAGAGAAAAATACCAAGAGATGTTATACCACCTAAAAATATTTCTCATCTTTACTTTAATGCTCTACCTCTGAAGTAGAGGTTAGCTCTCGAAGATAAAGAGATCTTTGAATATGAATATACCATTAATTTCTGTATTGAATATGAAAATAAACATAAAAAAGATTGGTGTTAAAGAAAGAGATTCTTTAGTGATGTCTGCTGATAATGCAGAGATTCTAAATGATATCCACAATCTAGGTAATGAGTTGGTCATCATTAAGCAATAACTAAATGATCAACCTTTGAGTTCAAAATCCAACATTGCCTTAGGTAAAACAAAAACTAATCCCAAAGAACTGTATTGTGGAGTATGTGAAATAGATCACAATCCTTCCACCTATAAGGTTTCGGCTAAAATCATGAAATTTATCAAGGATAAAGATGCTGATGACATGTGTAGTTTTATAGAATCTGATGTTTGTGTTGTTACTACCAGATCACAAGAAAATGTAAAGAAATATAATCCCTAATATAAGAATGTTGATGACAATAAGAATAAATCTAAATATTTCAATACGATTGACAAAAAAAAGGGTAATGATAAAACTCCCTCTGGTAAACCAGTAGATGATACTCCTTCTGGTCTGAATAATTCTCAGTACCAACCTTATAAGTCTAAACCATACGTTAGGTCCACTATGTTTTTTTTTTGGTTATGACATTGTTACTGATATGATGAATTCTAGGAGTAACTTGAACATGTTTCAAATTTTAGTCACACCTGGGCAATTTTAAAAGTTGGTTGTTGCTCATAAAAACAGATCCAATCTAAATAATGTCGTGCCTATGTAATAAGGGTCCGAGGAAAGTGAATCTGAAAGTGACAAAGGAGATAATGATGAATTTTTAAATACATCCAACCCAAAAGTAGATTATATTCCACCATTTTATGTGACTATTAACATTGAGAACAAAATCATTCACAATTACATTCTAGATACAAGAGCATCAAATAATATTATGCCTAAAACTATTACAAATCAATTAGGCATTTATTATGAACATGATAATCGGAAATTGATTGGTTTTGATTCTAGAAAAACACTAGCTCAGGATGAAAAAGTAAGATTTATCAAAAACATTCACATTTTGGATATACCAACTAACTACGTTATGCTTCTTGGAAGAGATTGGTCACATGCTACAGGTGATTTTATGGGTAAAGATCAAACTTGGGTGCCAGTTGGAAATGCCATAGCCTTTATTTAAAGGGAAGAATGGTCAAGTACTCCCATTGAAGGGATTTGATCATCTATCTCATTTGTAGAAATTGGTATGGGTACTTACAGATTAGAGTCAGTAGATACTTACACTTTAGATGATGAATATTATCAACATGCTAGGTTTTTACCCTCTGACAAAGTTTGGTAGATGTGTTTTGATGGATAATGCTCACAATCTAGGAATGGTGCAGGAGTAGTCATCAAATATCCTATTGGTAGACAATTTGATTATGCTTTCATTTGGTTTTTGATTACTAATAACACTCTGAATTTGAAGCCTTGTGTTTAGGACTGCAACAAGATTTAAGTCTAAATATCAAGAAATTGACTATTTTTGGAGTCTAATTAATAATCAATGGGTTAGGATTATAAGACAAAGCAAACTCATCTTCATTGGTATACTCAAAAGGTTTGGTCATTGAACAGTTCGAAGCATTTAATATCAATCGTGAATTTAATTCTAGAGCAGACAAACTTGTTGTCTTTGCTGCAAATCCTCAATCTGCTAATCAAATATTTTTCATTTTCAAAGAATTATATAGGCCCATGATACCAGATTTAGAAACTAACTGGCCTATATTTTCTTGTGATGAACACATTGATACATTTTTGAAAGGAAACTATTTCGATTATGATGATTATGTTTTGAACTGCGGTGATTATTTGTAGCTTTCTAACAATAAATTACTTGCTAGTCTGGTCAGTCTTGAATACATGTTTTCACCTTAGGATCATCCCAAAATTTCCTCCTATGATGAAACTTCTAGGAGGATTATAGGGGGAAAATAATTGTTAATCTTGGTACGAATGATAATCCAAAGTTCATTTATTTAGGTGTCTGTCTTTCGGCAACTAAAAGAAATGATTATGTTAAATTTCTGAAAGAGTTTATTGACATTTTAGCTTGGTCTTATAAATATTTAAAGGGTTATGACACTAGGATTATTAAACATGACATTCCTATAAAACCTGGTACTAAACCCATAATGTAAAAAACTAGAAGAATGAATCCCTTATTGGAAGACACCATCAACAAGGAGCTTGACAAAATTTTGGATGGTGGTGTCATTTTTCCTGTTAGATATTATTGGGTAGCTAATTGGTCCCAGTTAGGAAGAAAAATGGAGACATTCATCTCTGTGTTGATTTTATAAACCTTAACCATGTGAGTGCTAAGGGGTAGCTAACCTGGCCCTAAAATTAAGAAGAAAAAATGGAGACATTCATCTCTGTGTTGATTTTAGATACCTTAACTGCGAGAGTGCTAAGGATAAATTTCCTTTGCCATGAATATCAATCAAATTTTACAGTAGGTCTCCAGTTATGAAATAATTTCCCTTTTGGAGGGTTTTTCAGGAGATAACCATATCTATGTAAAACCTTAAGATAGACATAAAACAACATTTACATCATGAAGAGGTACCTTTTCTTTTAATAGAATTCCTTTTGGTTCAATGAATGCAGATGCTACATTTCAGAGAGAAACACATGTTGCTTTCAATGATCTAATTGGAGTTGTAATTCAAATTTATTTTTAACGGATGAATTAACAATGTACTCAATGAAGAGGAAGAAACACTTACAAAACCTTCATGAAATCTTCACTCACTATCATAAGTATGGAATTGCTTTAAATCCTAAGAAATCTGTTTTTGGTGTAACAAAGATTAAACTCCTAGGACATAAAACGTTAAGATAGACATAATGGTCTGTGTTTATTATTTCTAAAGATGGTATCTCGATAGATCCTAGGAGGGTACATGCCATCAAAGAACTAGCCCCACCTAAAAACGAATCTAGCCTTAGATCATTCTTTGCTAAAATAAATTTTGTGTGGAAGAGGATTCATTTTTTAGTTTTTCTAATAAGGCTACTACTCCTTTACAGATTTTCTTACAGAAAAATCATGGTTTTATATGGGATTTTATTAAAGAAAAATCATGGTTTTATATGGGATTCTAATACTGACTCTTATTTTGATGATGTTAAAGATGTTATTTCTACAACTCCTGTTTTGGTTAAACCTGATTTAAACAAACCATCCATCATGTATCTCAATGTGATTGACAAGGCTATGGGTGTTGTGATCACTCAATATTCTTCTTCTGGAGAAGAGAAACCAATTGCCTAATTCAATCAAAATTTAAAAGATGCTGAAATTAGGTATCCTTTAATTGATAAATTTGTCTTCACATTGGTATATGTTTTGGGAAAATACAAAAAAAAAATGATGGGTAGCTAGGGTTGTTATTCGGTCTAACGTACATGTTTTATTTTGTTTAAACAACCCATCATAGATGGAAGGTTAGCCAAATGGATTTTTAAAGTTCAACAGTTTGACCTAGAGTTTGAGACATGTAAGAATATCAAGGGAAATTAACTCGCTAAACACCTCGCTGAAAATGCAAATTCTAAAATAAATGTTTTGATTTTGAGCATAGATGAAAATTTAAATGTTGTTCCACATTTTTAGACTTTGAAAACTGCAGATTTTTCTACACAATTCAGTTTTGGCTTGACGATGCAAGACTGGGACTGCTTTCTATCTCAAGATGATTGGTACCATGACCTAATATATTACTTTCAAAACTAATCTTTTCCTGATCATTTAGACAAAAGAAAACATAGAGAATTACGCTTTCAAGCTCTTAACTTTTTGTTATTGGAAAATTTCTTGTTTTACAGGAATCGAGATGGTGTCTTGCTTAGGTGATTAACTCACAATCAAACTGGGAGGGTTCTTAGAAGTTGTCACGAGATATTTTTTGGTGGAAACTATGCTACAAATAAAACATCACATAAATTATTACGTGTTAGTTACTATTGGCCCACCCTATTTAAATATGTTTATCGTCTTGTCAGGTCTTGTGCTTCTTGCCAAATCTTTACAGGTCGTGAACATTTACCTCATTATGAATTTAAATCCGGTTATTCAGGGTAGACCTTTTTCAAAACTAGGGAATTTATTTTATTTCAAGATATACATCCCCCTTCATCTACTAGACATAGGCATATTTTGACTGTGACAAATTATTTCAAAAAGTAGCTAGAAGCATTACCTTTAAAAAGTTCTACATCTGGAGAAGTTATAATTTTTTTCAACAATCTAATTTTTTTCTTGTTTTAGTGTTCCTCATGAAATAATGTTATAACAATGGTCTGCAGTTTATCTCTGAAGAATATCTAACTTTTATGGGTAAATATTCCATTATTTCTAGTCATTCTTCAAAATATTACCCTCAAGGTAATGGTCAAGTGGAATCTATGAATAAGAATCTCATTAACATAATGAAAAAGATTGTATGTGAGAACAAAAGGGACTGGCACCTGAAACTTTTTGAAGCCTTATGGGATGATATAACAACTACCAAATCAGGTACAAATTTTTCTCCTTTCTTTCTTGCATATGATTTTGAAGCAACCGTGCCTATTGAATTACAAATTTCATCTGCTAAAACAACATTAAATTATGGGTTAGATGATTTAGATGAGATTCACTTACATTTGAATGAGATAATAGCTTTAGATGAAGCTAGGATTATAACCTTGGAAAATTTGGAAAAGGGTAAAGAGAAATTAAAGAAATTGTTTAACAAAAAGGCCACTATTAAAAGATTCGAGGTTGGAGATTTAGTGCTCTGTTGGGATAAGGCTAGGGAAAATCTGGGAAAACACCATAAATTTAACTCTCTTTGGCTTCGAACTTATCAAATTGTTGTGTTATTAGGTAATAATTATTTTCATTTACGTCAGATTGATGGTGATTGTATGTGTTTCACAATCAATGGTCAACATTTGAAGCATTTTTTACGAATGAAATCATTTTGTAAATTTTGTATTATGGCTTGTTTTTGGTTGTTTGTTGTTTTGGCTTGTTGTGGTTTGTTTTCGGTAGTTTATTGTTTTGGCTTGTTTCCTGTTTGTCATTGGTTGTTTGTTTTGGTCCAGAATACTTGGAAACTGGTGGAAAGAGCTCTCATATCCTTGGATGGTAATATTTTTAGATGCTTTCAATTTCAGATTGTGCATTTAGAATAGATCATTCGGTAAATCTTAATAGTGATAATGTTAGACGTCCATGATGACAAAGTTATAGTTGTTTTTTAAATATTGAGAAATTTGTCATGTCATTTAACTTTATTCTACCCTCACTTTCACAATATCTTTGTTTCCTTTCTTCATTCGTGCTCATCCAGACACACATCCCATTTTCATACTCATCATTCTTGGGGTCTGTGTAGAGTGATCTAAGAAACAAGTAGCCTACTTACACTCTTGGAGTTAAAATTTAAGCTATTTTTTTTTTAATCCAATCTTCCCTCTTAACAGAAGAAACCTAGTATGGTTGCGAGTGTTATACCTCAAATTTTACCTACCCCCTTTTTTAAAAAAAAATTGACTGCTCATTCAAGTGTCCTCCTTTGTCCCTTCTTATATTAAATATTACAAATATATGGTGGGGGCCACTTTGTTTAAATTAAAACTTTAGTTTGATTATCATTTCATATTTAAAGTGGTTTCTAAACATTTGCATGTCAGCATTAATCTGATTAGGTGTTCACATTGATATAATATGATACCTTGGGCACTTTAAAAATTGATGATCACAGTTTATGAAGATGACGATTGAGTTTTATCTTACATTAACCATTTTCAAATTCCAAGCTTACTTTTTGGTATATATCTCCTTTTTGTGGTGGCAGTAAAGAATGTTGGTAAGTGTTGCTTTATTTGATTTTCACTAATTTTATATTATGCGACATTAAAGCTAGTCAGTTCAGTGATATTTTTGTTGGGATAACAGTCATGATTTCATGTTGTGGTATCATAGTGATGTTTTGGGCTTCTAAAGGACATGATATTTTGTTCAGGGCATTTTTCATATTTTGCCACTTCGTTTGAGTGTGGGTTATTGGACCAAGTTGAGACTTAAGTCCCTCAATTAATAATGTTAATGGTATTTATGGTATGGATATTGAATCATAGTTGACATTTCTTGAACCTAATTGTTTTATTTTTTGAAAAATGTCACATGGCATAGTTTCGTAGTTGATGTTGATTTCATTATTTGATTTATAAAAATGCCAAGTGGCATCCTTGATAGTGGAGTGGAAAATTAGATTATTGTGGGAATTAATTATTGGTTGGTGCATGTTTTTATGGCATTGGACTCGAGCATTAAATGCTCAGTCTCGAGCCCATCCTTTCACCGTCACTACCAATTTAGTCGGTCATTTGATTTTTCCATTTCTATGGTGAAGCCCTGCTAAAAATTTTCTGGAACTATTTCATCCTCCATTGTTGGCTTCGAAGTGCATTAGGAAGCTCAACTTTAGTGTTCAATCTATCTTGTGAGGTATGTTTTGCCTTAGGTCACCGTGGATGCTCGATTTTCATATATTCAGACTCATTTTCTAAACTGGAATGAGTATGTGATTATTATATATCATACATGAATTTATTTTTGAGGTTCTTTGTTCTATTTATGAATTGGGTTTGAGCATTTTTGGGACTTTGTGAAGTTGTGACTCTGCCTTGGTCTGACTATAATTCTTTCACTATTTATTTGATTGCATTTACTCAATTCTTGTTCCTTTGAAGAATGTCTGGAGTTAAAAGGTTGTTTGGTGAGATGTTGAGTTTTAATGAAGGAAAAGAGGTTTGATTTTAATGGGCTCTATGGAAATAATGTTTTTTTGTTGCTCAAGTTTATCATACTATGGATTTTCAAAAATGGTTATGGTTTCAGTATGTCAATTTGAGTATGTTTTGTTGAATGGAAGCTTGAGGTTGGAATTGTACAAATCTTGTCTCTATTTTTGAAGTTGGGTGTATGAAATAATATTATAGGCTTTAAGTTTGAAATATTGCATTCAAGCTGAAAACCCTAGTGAGTAATGAAATAATTATCCTTGTCATTCTTTTCTTTATGAAAATTGCATAGATTCAATTTATAGATTAATGTCACGGTTCTGTATCTTACCCATTTAGTATACTTTACCATGAAACATTTTTTTAATTAAGATATTGTTTATTGTGAACCAAAAAATGTTTATCAGGAGACTGTGTCAAATTTAACAATTCTTTGGGTCTTTGTGAAGTTTGAACTATTGGATATTGATCATTTTGGTTAAATGATGCAAACAGGTCTTTGTTTCGGTTAAATACTGTAAAAATTGGTAATAGTTTTCAAAACCATTGGTATTCAAGTTAGTATTGAAACAGAATGTTTCTATGATATTGTTGAAAAAAATGTGTTCTATATGTTTACATCTTATTGACTATGCAGATTTCAGTTCGAGTATTGATGAATTTTCACTGTGTTCTATGGAATATTCATATAGTAGAATCAATGTAATTTCTCAGTTGTGATGATTTGATTGTAAGAAATACAAGGCTATGAAAAAAAATTCTTGTATAAACACATGTTATGAGATTTTTCCTATGATATAAGATTGATTTCGACAGTTACAATGGACTTATCCTTTGAATTTTTGTCTTTGACTTCTAAGTTGAAAATATGATATACATGAAGAAATAATGTTTCTTTTGAAGTAGAAAGTGATGGTTTCTCAAGAGATTTAAATGGGTTAACAAATTACTTTAATAGTTACGATGATATTTAATATCATATGATCTCATATGTTTTTAATTTTTGGCTTTATGAGATGAACTAGTTCTGAAAGTGATGATTATCATAATGATAACTGTGAACAAATTCCTAGGTCTAGATGGAGTGAATGGGGAACTCCATGGGTTTCTCATTCCAATGTGGGTTGGTATGGTAATAATATATTTTCACCATGGATAGATTATCCTCGTTGTGGAAGAAGAGGTTCTAACTTGTTTCGGGGCCATGAAACAGTTGTCTAAAGAAGTGGTCTTACTTGTGTCTCAATCCACTTTGATTCTAGAGAACCCATCCTTTGGGAAGTCCTATAATTAATTGACTACATAAATACATAGCCTACTTGCAGCTTACCAAAATTGAATTCCCATATACTCTACATCACCAATCACATTCCGATCATGCCCATTATGTTTCTCAAAGGCCAGTCCAATCTAATATTCCTTTACATAATGCAAAAAACAATCATCCACTACCTACCTTAGGAAGCTCTGCAGTTGGACCCCACCATTATCCTAAACGGGTTAGGTCCTCTCGACCATACTGATAGAGTTACGACCCGTCAAACATGTGAAATTGGAATTGGATGGAAAATCTGGTGCTATGACACATACAGTACTGAATTTGGAATCAAATAAGTACATAAAGTTTAGGGAAGCCGATGGCACCATGGTTCTTGATTTGGTCGGAGATGATTAGATTATGATACTTGGCATCAATTTTGAACTTATTATTTTTAGACAGTTGTTATTTAGGCTTGGTTGCATTAGGACTTAGTCATATTTTGATTCAAATATACATATATTATTATATTATTATGTGAATGTAATAATCAATGTGGTTGCTTATATAGATGTTTTAGAAAAGATTAAAAATCCATATTTAATGTTGATTATTATGGTGTAGAAATTTTTAACGCAAATTATATGGTTATGTGGGTGATTTTTGATTAACATTTTACTTGAATATTAGTGGGTCCCCTACCGTCATATATGTGTTTCACATTAATATATGTCCAAATAAATTTATGATATGATTTTTTAAATCATTTATCATAATTTTAAATCAATTATTTTAATCAATTGATCTTTATTATTGATTAAATATCCTCCTCTTATATAGTGTCATTATTTTTATCAGGAGGTTAGTTATAACTGGCTTATTGGAGAGGAACATAAAAGAAGATGAAGGGTTCATTTACACGAGAGGAACACAGGTAATTTTCATATGAGTTAAGTGCATTGCATTCTATATTTTCTGTGAAATATTCTGAATGAAGCTTAAATTATAGGATGATAGGATATTGATGAGCTAAAATTTGAGGATATAAGTGTAAACATTGATACAGCAGGTATATCCAGTTAATATGATTATTATTTTGATTATCTGAAGGTTAATTTTTTGTGTATAATCTTTAACTGATTACAAATTTTAATCAGCATATCTAGGGGCTTATGAAGGCTTTCTACATGGATTTCTAAGCATTCTGGGTTTATATATATGCCATTTGGCTGTTGTATTTTTCAGATCTTGAACAGAGTTGATTTTAGTGATTCTATACTTCTCATTTGTAGATCAGTTTCTCATTTTAATATAAAAACTATGTTGGTCTCTTATGACTTGTATTACTGTGTACATGGTGTATATTTTATGAGTCTTTTAATTACATTTTTTTTTATAAATTAGAAATCTGAAATAAAAGAGTATATTTGATTAAGGTTTCATTTTCTATACTATATGAAATATGGAGCAAAAAGGATAATCTATAATTGGGAGTTAAAAGGATTTGTTTCAGGTTATATGCAAGCACTAATTTATGCAACTGAATATAATAGATGTATGAAGGATGTTGCCATCTTGCTTTCTTCCCTCCAAGAGGTTATCTAGTTCATAGATATCACTCTGTCAGATAGGGTTGATCGCATGCAAATTACAGGTTATGTTTCTTTTTTGTTTTTGTCTTTCTTGTTTTCTTATTTGTTCTTTGTTTCTCTGTTTGTATAACCTTTCCATTTCTGATTGAATTAAAGGATTTTTTCCAGATCTTAGATTGATTTGTCTATAAATGACTTAATATATAAACTACCCTTCACTTAGAGTATCGTCTAAGGTTTCCAATACAATTAAAGCTAGTTATATTTCATCTTAACCTTTACGATAGGTAAAAGGACTGATTAGTTGTCAGTCAATTTTTTGTCAACAACAAATTTGGTGAGTCCACTGGGGATCTTTTCCTTCTAATTCATTCTTTCACAAGTATTTTTCTTCTAACTATCAACTCATTTGGTGATCATTTCTTAAATGACCATCACATGTGTTACATATGTCGTACAATCAGGGTTTCCTTTAAAGAGTGCACAAATAGATATTGTTGACGATGATCCTTGCAGATAAACCGTCAAAGTTGTAGGAAAACTTAAGTTAGTGGGATGTGCGCCCTAAGGTGACCTCTAAATGTTAACAAAGAAGTTGGCTCTTCTCTACGGAGTAGGATAGGGTTAGAAGTAAACATGAAATAACTTAAAATAACAAGGTGATGCGCCAATCTAGAAATAGAAAGATACAAAATACGTAAAAGAGATTATCTTGGACAGTTAAAGAGTTGTTCGACACAGTCTACTATTCTGATAACATTAGTTCTAAGGAAGTTATTTATTCATAGATAGTGAATGAATAGATAAATTCCAAGGGGATCAAGCACGATGAATTTCCTGACTCATTTAGAACTACTTATAATGAAAGAAAAGAGATTCAGAACATAAAAAGTCAATTTGCACAGAATAAGAACTCTTTATTCATAGAGAAAATGATACATAAGGCCCTTAAAGGCACAAATTACACTTTTCTTGTATGACAGAGGCTTACTGAGGTAAGAATCCTACAAAATACCGAACTCCTTGCTCCCCCTCCTTCCTCTTTCCTTTTAGAAATTTCTCCTTCTTATCTGGAACTTCTACTTCCTTTTAAAGACACAGTCTCTCTCTCAATTTGATAGGGCTTTCATTCTTATCTTTTTGGCTACTGCCCCAATCTTTTCAATATAGATCTACCACTATCAGTATTTAATTCAGATGTTTCACCTTATGATCTAGAATAAATATTTAGATCATTTATAGGAATCTGTGCATCTGCTCTTACTTGGTCTCATCTCCGAATCTCTAGCCAATGAAGATCTTTTCCTACCACGTGGAGGGTTCGTGCTTGTCTAGGGACATCTTTCCTTATCTTTATACCTAAAGTGCACCAGATAGACACATGGAAGGCTTCTGCTTGCTTTTCCATACTTAGTCGATTTGGGCTTTGAGTGAACAAAAGAATGAGGGTCGGAGGAACAAAAGATGTTGATTAAAAGAGTCTCAACAAAAGAATCTAATCAGATATCAATGTTGATATTAGAACCTTCTCTTGAAATACCAATGAGGATTTTGAACAATTTATCACCGTTGTTATTATCCTTGAAACTGAAGAGGATAAATCCCTCCAAATTTATCATCTTTCTAGAAATAAGTTACAATCACAACTAGATATCGTTAACTAGGACAAAATAATTCAAGAAGAAAAAGAGATTGTCCTTAAAACTGTTAAAACTCACAAAATATTGCCTTTGGACCCATAAAATGATAAAAAAAATCTTGAAACATCTCTATTGATATCTTTGATTCACCATTTTATATTTTTTTAAATGGAGAACCGACCTCCTCCGAACAATGATGACAATAGAGAAGAGAGGAGAAGGATAAATAATCAACGTATACCCAATTTTTAAGACAATCGAGACATGGGAAATGTAACTGATGATGGAGGTTTGGATGATGATTGTGATGAATTAAACCCATGGCTTAGAGGTAATCCAAAAAACATTGGAAGAAACCCACCAAAATTACCTTCCTTGAAAGGTATTACTTTGCCATGGTTTTTTGGAGAATGATGTAGCCTAGAATACCCACAAATCCCAAGGCGCGTTGGCACATCACTCAAACTGGATTGAGCACTCACCTGAAGCACACAAGGGTACCAGGTCCCTCATTAGAGTAGCTTATTCAAGATGTTAGTGTGTTTGAAAATATAATTCAGGTCCATAACAAATAATCAATTACACCACAATGCATAAACCACATCTAGATCTAAACCATATGAAATATTGACTAAACAATGACTATAATGATATTTATCATGCAAGAACCATATTTAGTCACATCTAAAACAAATATTCAGCCAACATGATCCATTGTATTAAATAATGTAAAATATAGAAGCTTCATACATTATGATCTAGTTTCCATAGTCATGTGCGCTAACAAATCCACAACATAACTCTATAATAAATGGTATATCCAAACCGTGCAAATTAATACATATATATAAGAGTGGGGACTTGCCCTTCACTACTCATGCACCTTTCAAAAATAGGCTACATGCTAATAATAGCCATGCACCTTTACAAGAGAGTACAAAAGCATGTAAGTGCTAATAATAGATTTTCTAAAGTCAACTCTAAGTACAGATCATATTATTAGACCAAAAATATCCATGACACTCGATCTACTGCGATTCCCAAAGTAGCCTAGTGTGAATTATAAGTCTTCATGTCATTGTGTGCTCAGAACTCCAACCCCAAAAGTAGCCTTGATCTACAAAAGCTGTTATGTCTTGTTTCTTACTTGTTTATGGGTGCGCTCCAGATTTGTTATACTTCCACGTGTGTATACATGCCATGTTCCCACGCGTCCAATCATTATTCACTTTCATCCTTGAGTTACACTTCATATGCTTAACATTACCTCACACTAAATACATTTTTTCCCTTGGAAATGAGTAATTACCACTGGTATCTGCATGAAATAAGAGTAATGAATGAAAGAATAAATAATTACTTGTGCAAAAATAATGGACTACTCAACGCATGACTCCTCTACAGGTAGTTTCAATTGCAGATACTCAGTTTTAACCTCATCTTCTAACGCCTTCCAATCACTCATTGCTTCACCTATTTTATCTAGGACATCTGTCACTATGGCATCCATCTCATCACGAGTCATGTCTTCTTTATCATTTTGTAAGATTCTAACAATGTTAGACATTCTAGAGACCATCCCCTCCATGAAATCCATCTGTTATGCGATGAGCTTCTCAATTTCATTTAATCTTTCCTTATGTGGGTCATGGGCTTTTGCAAGTGCCTTACATTTTTCTCTGACAAAAGGAAGCCTTTCCATGTCTCATTCTTTACTGCATTTAAAATCTCATTATCCTGTGCAATTATTCGTGTCCTAATTACAACATCCGATGCCACGAACACATTTAGGGCCTGATCTTCTTTCTTCAGTTAATTTTTTAACACCTGTAACAAGGACTCATAATTCACAATATTCCTTAAAATTGTGGCCTTGGCCCTTGCTGCATCCTCCGCGAGATCCTTAAGTGTTGGCATACACACGGGCCCTTCATCGTATACCAATTTTACCAAAGTGCGAAGGTAATGCATAACAAAAGGAAATTTTTCGAGAACTTGTGATGCCAAGTCTGGCCGTAGCTTCAACATATCATCTCCAATTTATTATGCCATACTAACTAATGCTTCCACATTTTCTTCAACCCTTTCCTTCTCTGCTATCAGGCACTTAATTTCTTTATCCTTATCCTTATTATCATCCATCAATTCCCTAAGGGTTCCCACTTTATCTATGTTCCCGCGCGCAACTTCTAAAGATACCTTCACCAAGGCATTACTTACTTTTTCATCCAACATGACAGTAAGTTTAACATTCACATGTCGTATGTGGGGTGCTTTCTTCATTCTACGTGAAACACATGACTCTTCACACATGTCAAAATATGGCTCATCCATATGAGTCTGCATCAACCATGATAATTTTTTCCGTGTGTGCACATTCACCATTTTTTCATCCATGAGCTCCCAACCATATAAATCCTTAGGCTCCACAATGCTCTGGAACTGCACACGTATGATTTTTCTTGTGTCATCCACATATCCAACTGTAAGAGTCACATATTCTTTTCCTTCCTTCTCCTTCCTTGTTCTCTTGCCCTTTGGAATCTAGGCGCTTGAATCCATAATCAGGCCTTCTCCTTATTGTGTAGTATGGGGCATGTCAGAAAGCTCACCATTATCTATCTTTTTACCTAGCTCCTTCAATCCTTCTTCTTCATTGTTCATCTCCTCATCATGAGGCTCCTCTACATCCTCAGGCTATACTTGAGTTCCTGATACACTTTCCCTAAATTCATCCTTATCTTCCTCCTTAAGCTTTAACTTGTGCCTTTTTTATTCTCAGGATCTAATTTTTGAGGTGAATTCCTAAGTGATCTCTTTAAAGGTTGTGATGTTCCTGCACTCTGAGCCCTTATTCTTCTGGAAACCCTTTTAAACTGTGGCTTCTCGGTAGTCTGTTCTGCATCTATCTCCATCGTGACTATCTCTAATACTTTCTCTTCCTACTTTTGTAAAGGAGGGGTCACCTCGTGTGCACTTTTCCTTTCAACAGTGGGCTATCTTCTGCTCCTATGCTTCGAGCCACCACTTTCTTTATAGAGTTCCTCTTCCTCTCCCTCTTCCTCCACAAGGGGTGAAATTGGTTCCTCATCTACCAGAGTGCCATTTATATGATTCCCCTTGGGTAGGATAGGAATTCTAAACACATTCTTCACATACTTTCCATTCTCCAACCTTGGCTTGAGTTGGATATAAAGAAGGGCAGCCCCAATCTTCCCAACTGCTAAACTCATTGCTTTCATATTTATATCATCAAAAATAAATATTTCAATATATGTAGACTTACTTGGACACATGTAAGTATTTCTTAGTATTTCTAAGACCGTACCTGCTTGGTTTATAGAGCTGTCATTTCCTTATTCTTCTGTTTTACCCTCCTTTGATCCCAGGCCGCCTTAGTGGACTCTACTTGGCTCAAAATCTTGGAGGAAGAAGAGACCATTCCCCCTGTGAATGGAAACCCAGGTGGCAGGCCATATGAGATTGTAACTGGTGATTAAGATGTCGCAATTACTAGGGCTGAAGAAGGGGGTGTGATCATGCCGGGGGTGAAACTTGGAATGGTGGTAGAGAACTATGAAAGAAGGGGAGTGCCCTGCAAAGGAAGAGTTTGTGATGGAGTGATAAACAGAGGGGAACCTCCCGAAGGGAAAGGTTGAGGTGGAGGTGTTGTTGATAGAGAAGTCTCGAGTGGAGGCGGAGGAGAAACAGAGGCCACGACTAACTTTAGCTTCTTGTGAACCGGGATTGAAGGTGATTCTCCCTCTACTACTAATTTTGAGGGGTCAGGCAAGGGCAACACTAGTGGGGGAATCTGAAGAATGGAGGAATACAAAGGTGGTACTATAATCTATTGTTGTGGAAGCTCGAAATATTGTGCAGTTGATCTAATATATTGCTCGGAAGTGAGAAAAATTGTGTCCTAGTTGTCTGGATCAAAATCATGCTCTGAGTCCCACTATTCTTCCCACAGCTCATCACTAGAGACATCCTCAAAGTTTTGTGTGGTCTGGCCAATCTCTTGCCTATATTTCCATAAGGCTTCAATTTTTTAAGAGCTCCAGTCCTTCCTCTTTAGGGCCACTCAGAGTCCTTTTGCAATTGTCAGAGTAGGGTCAAATTTGTATTTGAATTGTTGGAACGACTCCCAGCGTGGAGTTGGGATGTCCTTGAGTTCAACAAAGATATCAGCTGACTTAGCCTGGAGGCTCCAATATGAATCAAAAAATGGCCTCGGCTCATGCTTATATGAGTTAGATATTTTGTTGGTAACCAGAGTAGTATCCATGCTCCCATCTGGGTTGTACCTCCATGAATCCTTGATAAAGGCGAAGCCATAGGAGGCTAACTTATGTGAGAGGCAGTGGTTTGCTCACTTTTTGAGTATGGTAAATGTTGTCACCAAATCACTGCACCCACTAATGGCATGAAAGTGAACATGACATTCAACGTGATTGGGAAACATGGGATCACCTCTCAAGTTGTGGAACTTGGGCTCGAGGTGAACCTTTGGATAATTCTGGATTCTGCTTCCTAAACTTAGCACTAAACTACTCCTAATGTAAGAAAAATGGCTAACTAGACCTATGCTAACATTTCAAGGGATTAGGGAGAGAGATTTGTAAGGAAATAAAACCTATACTAGAAGTGGTGATGCACCAAGAAAGGGTTTTGCTAGACAAAATTTTGGCTTGCCAATGAAGAGAGATGATCATGGGGAAGAATTAACATGCATTACAAACCCAATTTACATATAGTACTTCACTCCTTGATAAGCACAATGATCTCCAAAACTTGCAAAAGAAACCCTGCTTGCACGAGTTCACCTGCAAACATGAAAGAGGAAAATAGAAGAAATAAAATCATGAAAAAACACATAATTGATCACAAAACATAATTTTCATTACTTCAAGAACTTGCACAGTGCATCATTACATCAAGGAAAAGGCATAGGTTGTCATTACAATGTTGAGAAGAAAGAATTTAAGATCCTACAAATTCACAGCGGTCTCAGCTTGTGAAGAGAGGGGAAGCTTGGAAAAATGTCTAGCACCCTTGAAATAAGCACCCCATTTGCATTTATAGAAAACTTGCAAAGTGGTGAGAGAAAGAAGGAGAAACCCTAAAATCTAGGCCAGAATATAGGAAACAATTAATCATTGTTGTTGGTCATGTTTACGTTTCATTTATTACATCTCCACCTTTCAAAGCACCACTCAAGGAATGAGGAAAACCTAGGAATTTCTGGAAAGGAAAAACTTCCAAAAATTCCATATTCTGATGGCTCCATGGCGTATGCTCTCCTTCTCCCGATTCTAATGACTAGTAATTTTGTGAAAATCAAGAAACTAGGGAGGAAGTTGTGGTACCTGTTGAGTAAGATTTAATTTTTGAGTATCCTTGGCATTGTGCTCCATCATCACTTGATAATTCCTCATAATGATTTCATGAATTTAAAAAATTAAATTTATCTTCATTAAATTAAAATATAATATTGCAATATATTTTCTCTAAGATCATCTTCATGTGTTCCAGCAACCCGTAGATTTAATCCATTTATGTGAGGGGGCTCAACTTGATGTGGTTAGTAATACGATTCGCCATTTTGTTTAGTCAACACTTTGACTGGCTTTAGAGCTACTCACTCCATCATGATCCCGTGATGGTCTTATCACTACACAGGTTGGCGAGTCTATACCCTTGTGTCTGAGTTCTTCGTGTTGACCTTACCAACCTTCATATGGAGAGCTCGAATTAGTATCCATGTTCCAACCATGGCCTTAATTGAGATATACATGTTTCATTGACTTGGTCTACACTTTACTTTCGTAGATAGGTGAGATTTGAAATACAAAAACCATGTCATTAATGAGGTACTTTGCCACGTATTGGTAACATGCCTACACCTCCTTGGTTTTAAGCGATTCTACAGCATAGTTCACATTCATGCCAAGTTCCTACGATCACCACTGAGCTGCGAGTTCTCCAAAAATCTAATCTTCATTGTTCCCATGCATTGACTTGGTCCACTCTTGGTCGGATTTAAATCACAAAATAATTCATCTTCCCAAAAAATCTTCATGAACCGCCGCATAGGCATGGACTTTCGAATCCTTCCAAAATCCACATAACCTGGCATATGATTCCTGCAAAGTTTTCAGCTTTTGGGATTTGAACTCTTCCAATCGTATTTTCACCAACTTGATGGGGTGATTTATTTAACCCAAAACATTCGAAAACTCATTAAAGGGCTATGCCTGAAATGAACTTCCACAAATATCTGGTAAACACCCCTCCATCATATGTGGTATGGTTTATACCACTCAAGCCCTGAATCGGTCTAAATTCTTAAACTAATGTCTGACCACTCTCACCAAGAATTTCCCATGCATTGAGTCATCCGTTACATTCCTGAGTTCATCCTCGGGTACTAACTCGATCTATCTGACCGATTCGTTCTGAGTCACCCTCGCGTGCAGTTGATTCAGCCTAGAACACTTCGAAGCATCCAAATTTTCCAAAATGACTGCGTTTCTGCAACCTCGACCAATGATTCAACCTCGATTTATCTTTTGTGGCTAATGAGATTATTGGTACTGAGCCAACTTCGGATGCCTTTCAACCTGGTACGTGCTATGAATTCTCACGACAGTCTGAAAAGTCCTAATGATCTGAAGCTGATGCTCCATTTTCTTGAGCTCGTTCTACTCCTAGCTTTTCTGAACTATGCACAAATCATTCCCCACCTATCAGCTTATCCCGTACAATGTTGCTTCCATCAGCGTTCGACATTTGACGTTCAATACTCTGTACATCCCACCTAAAATCATCCCTTGTGACGATGCCAATATGCTCCAACTTTCATGTCGAATCGTTGTGCATCTGAGCTCGATCCCTTGAATATTCCAAGTCCTAGTGAATTTACCTGCTTTTTTGATGCTCCGATCATGGCTTAAAGTCCAAATACGGATTACTGCCACATTTTCGAATGTACTACCATAAGAAGGCTCTGAGATTCAGACCATTTCCCTTTACTCTCCCGCGTATTCGACCCTAAGCTCATTTTATGTTCTCAATGCTTGGGCCAACTTCCAGATTCTGCGAACTCGCCCCCCCGTTTTCCTCTTGGCTCGAATTGAATCTCTACTCGACTGTCAGATCTACTTCTAAGCACTCCGGTTTATACATTTACCACTCATTCCGAGCCAATGTAATCGACCCAAATCTTTCATCTCCTGCTTATTGTATAGTTGTTCCATGTTAACTAATATGTGGGAATTTTAACCAATCAACTCACGATGGGAATTCTTTGTGCCATTAATTACTGGGGCATCGATCTCACTATTATTTTATGCTTCAACTCGAATCTATGTATTCTACAATCTTCTATTATGCATTCTTGCATTTAAACTTGGCTCAAGCCATTCCACATCTTTCATGGATGCACTCTGCCTGAGTACTCTCATTCTCGGTGAGCTATACCTTTTTGGTTCTAAATACCAGTTGATCCTCATTTCAGATAATGATCCTGAGCTACAATCCCACACGTGCGAGCCATTTGCACTCCATCGTTCATGTCCCACTAAGCCATATGACACTAGACAAAATATTTTTCATGTACCTGAGTTTACGTTATCTCGAGATAGCTCACTCACATATGTCAAAGCTCTTCATAAGCTTGACCAACTTGATTCGGGGCTGCACATTTCTGAGCCATATCTAATTTCCTAGATTGAACTCGTTAATTCAACTCCTTTTAGTCATTTCATTGAATCTCGATTCCTTAACTCAAGAACCCCCCTATGCATCCTTACCACTAGCTTTGTGTGACCATGAAGAACTCAAGTCGTTAATGTCAAACCACCTGCCCATTGGATCTTCACACTAAAGAGCTCAACACCAATATATTCTTCCCTTTTCTGTGCATGATTTGATTTTGAATGAGTAACTCGAGCTGACATGAGCTCAAAGGCCCGAGATTTATAGTCCCACCTTCAAAGCTTTACGATTACTCGAGTCGACTCGACTCTCACGAGCAACTTTGTACATCTACTAAATGTCACTACGAAATGAGATGATATTCACTTCTCGAAATCAACATGACTCGATGATCAAGGCTTGGCATCTCTCTAGTCTTGCACTTTACTAACTGTGACAACATGAACTTCGACCTTGAGGCCAAGCTGCAAAAATGCACTATGGCTATCCAATCCTTCTAGAAGTTCCAACAACACCCAACCAGTTGACCTAGCTCACTTCCATAATTTCAAGATTACATCGTCAATTTTAATAGGCTTGACTCACTCAGGCCTCTTCTATAACTCGTCTGAGCTCAAAACCAAATACCTCCAGATCCTTATGACTTGCATCCTCCTACGAAGACACTGATGTCACTACGATATTGTCATTCTTTTACCAAACGTGACTCAGTTAAAAACCTAACATGCATAATATGGCTTTCTCCTTTCAATGTGAATCGCCACGTTCAAGATCTGAATTTTATCACCTTGAGCTCCTTACCACAAGCTTCCTCAGATATTAACTCGACAAGATAGCTACGACCCCCTTACAGAGTAGCTCGGCCCTATGTTCCTTAAGCTCACCTGATCCAACTGAGCTCTTTTCCTAAGTTTGAACCCAAATGAGCTCTTCAACTACATATGAACATCAAGCCAGCTTGACCGAGCTACTTAGGACCTTGTTCCTCTCAATGCACAGACCAGCTCCCTACCTACTCGACGAGCTATTTTATTGAGTGTCTATTTTCCTCCACTCTATTTATTTAATTTTTACCCTCATTTTAATTATCTTTGGCTTCTCCTCAAACGAAGGAGTAGAAAAGATACAAAAAGGTATCATAAACATGATGTATCAATTTTTTATCATTTTCAGCATGTGATCCCATTAGGGTTTATTTTCCCGTTCTAAGACCAATTTGAACCTCCAAGACACAAAAAAGAAAGAACAATCCCAAAAGATCTCGAAACCTTCCGGAACAACATACAAGACTCTCAAAGCTTGAAATTATGGGTGTAGTTTTAACCACATAGTCCATTTTTTCCTAAGAGGGGGGAAATTAACAACAATAACTCCTCCCCTACTAAAGGGGAGTTCATAGAGTTCTTTCTTCTTTCAGGTCAAGCCGAATTCAATGTCTAGGAGGACAAGTTTCTTGGTGACTTCAAGACACACAACCTAAGGCGTGAGAACCCTCGGGAGCATAAAGGATTCACCCTTGAATCTGTGAACCCGAATCATGGAATGCCCTTTGATGAAGAAGTAGTCACAAAGGTGTTTTGGGTATGAGAGAATAGACCGCAGAGAGTCATTCATTCTGTGATTGATCTCTTCAAGATCAATTTCTAGCATAAGGGGCTCCACAAAAGCATTGAAAAATTCATATACGTCCAACGCACGAGACATTATATGGGTCCATGCAGATACTGGGATAATATTTTTGGGATTTACCTCCACATCCCACAAGGTCATATTCATATACTGACTAAGATATTGAGCATTTTGGTACATCATGAGGTGGAAGAGAAAATACAAATGCCTAAAGGTGGATGCCATCAAGAAATTTTCTAGTGACTCGCAAATTGACCCCACGATGACCTTTGTGAAGTTGAATCTATATGCTTGTTTCGGGATGACAGTCCTCATCCGGAATAGGGCCACCATCTGCCAATCCTCAACGCCTTTATTAGAGTCTTGCCCAAAAATAAAGGACAACATAGAGCATGCATCCTGAGAGTCAGCCATGAGGGACTTTAAGGGAATGGGGAAGCCCAAAATTTCTAAACCGCTGGTGTTTGATTGCCTCAACTCTTTGCTAAGGAATGGGGCTTTAGTTTGGTATTGGGCCCATACATTTCGAATCTTGGCCACAATATAGAAGTTGTTTGTTTTGTCATAGGTTAGGGACAACATGTCCATAATGACATGTGCTATAATTAGCACAACTAAATTTCAGCCCTCGATTATATGGTTCTCTGAGTTGAAACATGCCATGCACATTTGTATGAGCTCTGGGCACGGGTGTGTGAGAGGAACCATATATTGGGCGAGAGTTGTGCTCAAGATTATAGAGCCGAATGACTCTAAATCTCCCAGGTTTTTGAACCTATAGAATGTTGCTTCTCTTAAAGCTTTGGGCCTTTTTTTGAAACTAGTGTCGAAGATGTTGTTGGTCAGGTCACTAACCACAGAAGGATCGATGTACCAAGACAATGGATCAGGGAATTTTATCTGAGGTCACAGAGGCCGGGGGGGAAGGGGTTTCCCCGCATAAGATTTTTTTGTTTGAACAGAGCTTGAGGTGGCCACGGTGTCTCTCTGAATCTAGAAAGGACTCTGGAGGATTTGATACTTGTTGATTAATTCATAAACTCTAATGCTTTGGAATGACCCTACCGAACATCTCGAGACACCTCTAATAGCCGCTTATACTTAGGGAGTAAAAGCTCGCACATACTCAGGGTCACTTCTTATAATGGTCCCTTTGAGCGGAAGACCTAAGGTGTCAAATTCAGTACCTTTTCGATAGATTTTGCATTGATTGTAGATCTCCTCATAAAGGAATGGGGCTTTACTCTTGATGGAAACTTTAATTTTAGGAAAAATAAGCATGTACGTTTCCCTAAAAATTAAAAAAGAGACATGGAAAGAGGCGGTGGGACACGTGGCAAAGACGACCAAAAAGAAGGGGGGGAAAAAAAAATCTAGAAAGAAGGGAAACAAATATGTACATATGATACATTTTTCGAAGACACTTATACAAAGGACTTCAGGTGAATCTACTTACATATGATATCCTGCCATGGTTTCAAGTTCAAATGAGTTATGCTACTTACATACACCAATTATGAAGGGACTATTCCACAGGGGGTTGAAATGTCCATGATTCCCTGGCTTGGCTGATCTTGCATCCCATTTCAAGATGACAGTTTTGACTTAGAAATTCGGTTATGATGTTTTTTGATCAAACCACCTCTTGACTATTTTTTGGTGATTGATTATGGCCTCGTGGGAAAGTTCATTCTTCTCCTGGAGTTCCATCATCTCAGTGATCCTTACTTGCATCACTCTATTTTCCTCTATCTCGGACCCTTTCAGTAGTTGTAATGCGGGGATTTCCAAGGAAATTAGCATCAGAACACTTTTCCCATAAACTATTTCATATGGAGAAGCTTTCAGGATCTATTTTGGAGTGATCCGATTTGCCAATAAGTCTGTTTTAACATGCTCATGCCATAATATTTTATGCTCATGTAACATTCTTTTGATGAGTCTTATCATATTCTTATTAGTAGACTCTGTCAGACCGTTACCCTGTGGGTAATATTTAGAGGATGACTTTAGATATATCTCGTGATTGACCAACAAATCAGATACCTTATGCCCTAAGAAATCTTTTGTATTGTCAGATATAATAGTGTGGGGGGGACCAAAGCATGTAGTGATATCTTGCAAGAGTCCTAGGATCACATTTTCAGTGGGCTCCTTGAGTGGAATTACCTCTGACAATCAGGTGAAATAATTGGTTGATGTGAGGATCCACCGATGTCCGACACTTGAAGTTGGGTTAACCATTCTGATGAAATCGAGACCCCATTGCGTGAAGGGTTCCTCGACTAGGATGGGATTGAGGGGCAATGTTGCGTTTCTTCGAAAACCCACGTAACCTAGAAAAACCTTGCATTTGTTCATTTTTTCTTGACCATCAATGAATAATCTTGGCCAAAAGTATCCTTCTTGTAAGATTTTTATGACCATGGTTTGGGCCAAAAATTGACAGCCCAAGTCCCCGTGGTGTAATTGTCACAAGTCTCTCTTGGCCTTTTCATTTTCCAGACATCTTAACGTTAATCCATTAAAATTCCTCTTAAAAAGGAAGTTGTCAATCATGGTGAAATGAGTCCCTTATTGTCTATAATATCTCCTCTTTTTTAAAGGGAGACGACATGGGTAATTTCCAGTTTGCATAAAGTGAATTTTGTCAGAGACCCATCCTTCAGGCCTATCCTCTTGTAGGTACATTACCTCCCCCCATTCGTTATTGGCCTCTGGAATAGATTCCTGTGTCAAATATTGACACAGTCCCTTGCCTCTCACAAACTTTGTGGGTTTCACTTATATTTCATACTCCAAGATCTTGGTTATCCAGTTGGCCCATTTTTTAGTTATCTCACCCTCAATTATGTATTCTTTGACGCTGGAGTGAGCCACCATGACCCATATTTTTTTGTGTGTAACTAGGTGTCTGAACTTCTTCAAACCTTTAATTATGGTGTAATCTTGTCTTTCCACAAAATTGTATCTTGTTTCATATTCATAGAGAGTTTTTGAAAAGAAATCGAATGGGTGTTCCTCCCCTTGTTGTTATCCCTCTTGGGTCATCATAGACACTATGCTATTCTTTTCCCTATATACATACATAATGAAATATTTTGAGAAGTCGGGGTTGTGGAGCACGGGGGCTGATGTAATAGCCCTTTTTTCAATTCAAAGGACTGACACCTTCATCGGTCCATTTGAAACCTAGGTCTTTTTTTAACATGAGAGTGATCATGCGGATAATTTCCAAAAAATATAATATAAACTAGTCGAAAAAGTTGATCTTTCCTAAGAAGGATTGAATAACCTTCTTGTTAACTGGCAGGGGAAGCTCCAAAATGGCCCTGACTCTCTCGGGTTCAATAGAGACTCCCTCCTTTGACACGACATGTCCTAGGAGCTTTCCTTGGGGAATTCCAAAGATACATTTCTTTGGGATCAGAGAGATTCCAAATTCTTGACATTTTTTTAACACGGCTTCTAAGGCATCAAAGTGTTCCTCCACTATTTTAGTAAATATCGTCAGGTCATCAAGGTATATAAGGATTACCTTGTTTATCAATGCCCCAAACGCGGTATCCATGACTCTTTGAAAAGTATCCCTTGCATTGGTGAGCCCAAAAGGCATCTTCGCGAAGGTGAAGGTTCCCCACTTGGTTGTGAAGGCAGTCTTGTGTCGATCTCTTTCCACGAGCCATATTTGGTTATAACCTGAAAATCCATTCAACGGAGAAAACATCTCAGAACTTGCGACTGTCTGTAATATTTGTTCTATAGAGGGCAAGGGGTAATGGTCTTCTAGGGAGGCCCTATTTAGATCTCTGAAGTCCACGTAGAGTCATATTTCACCATTCTTCTTCCTCACTTGGACCAAGTTGGAGACCCATGTTGTGTGTTCAATCGGAAAAATTATACGAGCCTCCAATAGCTTTCTTAACTCTTCATCCATGAGGGCTTCTACCTTAGGGTTCATAGGCCTCTGTTTTTGATGCACATGATTAGTCCCTTCTTTCAGGTCAATGGCGTTCTGGATAATTTCTTTTTCATAACCATGTAGATCATCATATGTCCAAGCCATTACTTTATCATATTTGTGACATAAGTCCACAAGTCTGTCGCTTTCCCTTTGGGTCACCGACTTTCCAAACTTTCAGTCATTTGTCCCTAGCTATTTCCAGTTCGACATATTATTCCTTTATTGCCTCAAAATTTCTCCAGTCTGAGACTAGCATCATCCGAGTCAAAAATACTTTCAATTAGTAATTAACCCCCCTTGGAATTTTATTTGTCTTTAGTTGTATTATCTGATACTCCATATGCTTCTTCGATCTTGGGCTGGAGTTGATTTGCGAATTGGTCTGATTGTTGGAGGAAGTGTATGAAATTTTAGTTCATTATCAAAAAATTTCCAATGGTTGACTTTGTTAGGGATAGTAGGGGTGAATAATCAATTTTATGGTGTCTTTATTTTCAATTAAATCCTGGGTCGGGTCGAATTGAGACTCTATCATATCCATCCTGTCGGCCTCTGTATTCAAATCACGAGGAATTACCTTAATATTTAAGGCTTTCAGAACCATCTATCAAATCCCATACTTGGTGCCGATAGGACCTCATCCTTGGGTTCTTGGTGGTAGAAATATTTCTTACTTGCGTGACCACTAGCTCTAAGTCACCAAATACTCTCAACTTCATTTAAAACCATCCTCTCGTGTGGTGGAAAAACCATGGACCAAGACCTCGTATTCTACCTTCGTTACTTGTACAAGAGAACTCAAAATAGAAAGAATGGAGTATCTATGTTACTATTCTGGGGATATTTGGCAAACTCTGGCTCTTGATCCATTATTGATTCCTAGCCCTATTGAAATATAAGGTCAACATTAGAGGATTCCCAGGGAGGATTTTCTCTCACGTTCATCACGCCTCGCCTTTCTACCTTTGGAATTGTGTGTTTTTTCTTCGAAAATGGCATAAGTTCCGAAGTCTGGTTGAGTCAAATTTCCCAAAAGTATCTCTAGGGGAAATATTAAATGGATGATCGCTCATCCTGAGTGCTCCCTCGTCTTCTATGTATAATTATTTTTCTCTGATGATCATGAGCATGGGAGGCCTCGAAGCTAGGAGGCACTTGGTCCATTATATGATCCTTGGAAAGGGGGTTCTAATAATACCTTCATTTTGGACCCGTACTTGGTTTGTAGAATTAAATGGGACCAATCTAAAGACATACACCCCTCGATCTTAGCTATGAAATCTTGGGAGAGGCAAATTCTGAAGCATCGGTGGGACATTAATCACCATGATATATTGGCAAACAATTATATTTGGACAAGAATATAGATGTAATGGGATTCCCTTGATAATTCCATTTGTTGGAACAAAATTTCCCATGTCCAGCTGCATAACTCCCTTCTTCAAGGGTTCATAATGAATTCCTAAATCATCTACGATTTCCTGGGGCATCACAATAGTGCTTGCACTGAAGTCTATCATGGAGTTATGTAACAACTTCATTACCTATGATAAGAGTTAAAAAGAATGGGGGTTAGGTACTTGGTTTACTCACCTCTCCTTATTGGTTCAACAATATGGCCTTATGTGGGCACTCGGGTGCCTTTGACTCATCCCTTCTCGAGAGGCCCATGATGGTTGAATCCTCGCTCTAATTTGAGTACTTCTTGGAGAGAAGACTCATTTTTCTTTGGGAATACTTAGAAGATCCCACAAAGATGCATTGGCTAGTGCCATTTTTAAGTTGTTAGAACTACATTGATGGGTCCAAACCCAGTGATGATTTAGGAGGCGGATGATGCTTCATCCTTTCCTTATCAAGGTGGTATACCTCTTGATCCTGTACAGTTTTCTTTAGAGCTTCCCTTACTCTTAGCGATGATGTGTTTACGATAGTTGGAGGCTCTTTATACACCTTGTTAGTTGAAATTGAAGTTGGTGTGTATACTTAAATGATTATCTTCTTGAAGTCAGTATTATAGCTAAACTAGAATAGGTTTCAGGACAAACACTTCATTTATGAATGTGACACTCATCTCCTTCTACCCAAAATAAAATGGCATGCTTTGGTGTGATCTCCTCTTCTTGTTCCAAGGACATTTCTTACATTTGGGTTGTGAAAGCGGTGTTTTGGGCTCCCTTAAACTAATGGGGATCCAAATATGCATGCAATCATAACATTCTCTTGATAGTTTTTCGGCTAACCTTAGTTATAAGTTCCATTGGGGAGAATTCCTTCGACAGTGGATGAGAATTATTTCAAGGGAAGCACCAAGCATTGGGCTACTCAGCCAAATGGTTCTCTCCTGAGATGATTTCTCTCCTGATTTTGGGGGGAATAATCAGAAGTGGTGTTGGTACAGGGGAATATTTGATTTGATAGTTTCGTAGTTAGTGGTCTCTAAGTATTTTGGTATGTAGAGGAATAAGCGGATCGACCACCTTGGAAATTTTGATAACTTTTCCTTGGATAAGCTACCTGGTTCCTTTTAAGGTTCACTATCTCGCTAGAAAAATTTCTTAGGATATTTTTCATCTCATAAATCTTAGCGAGAGGAAGATGAGGATGCGGGTGGCAGATGCCAAAGTCGTAGAAGTTGGTGGGTAATTATACAAGGATGTAGGGGTTTTGTTTGGGCTTGGTGATTATACTTGTGGAAGGGGGGCTATCTCAGGGTTTATCAGTAAAAGAGTTCTAGGGGGAAGTTTCCCAACATCTATTAGATTATTCTTAGCTTGGACTGCAATGCTATAGACCTGTGGTAAGGAATCCCCTCCCAATTATTGAATCATTACCGAAATATTTGAATTCATAGGTTTTAAAAAAATATAATAGCCATACTTTCAGGTGGCCTAGCCAGGGCCAGAATCCTTTGCCATGTTTTATGGAACCGCGTGTTAAAATTCTTCATTAACTCTTACGGTCCCTTTTTAATACAAATTAGTTGTTGCAGGAGAGATGATCGGTCCCCTTTCTTGTTGAACCTTGTCACCAATGCCCCTCCTAATTGGTCCCAAGTACCAATAGTATTAGGGGTTAAGTATTGGTACCATTTCAGGGCCCTTCCCTTAAAAGAGGCGGCTAACAAACATAAGGCGACATCTTCCTCCCTTATATAATGTACTGTACATATCTCTGCTACGTCTTGGAGATGTTCCTTAGGGGTTTTGAAGTCTTTTCCGCCAAATTTTGGTGGTGCTTTTAACGCATTGGTTGGAATAGGGTTCTACACCACCAGGGGCATGGGAAAAAATGAGTGGGCTTCCCTAATCCCAAGAGACAAACTGCCTCGGAGGTGGAGGTTGAAGATGAGCCATAATGATAGGTCTAAGGGTCCTAGTTGACTGTGTAAAAGGCCTACCTGGTGGAGGTGTTGAGAGAGTCCGGTCTGGGGGGGAAGAAGATCTTTGAACCTGTCTTCCTCTTCTGTTGCCAGGTGGGGATAGCTGTAAATAATCAAGTGTGCCTTCCTCCCTTTCTCTTTCCCTTGTCTGCGTTCATTTTTTATTCCAAGCGGGCAGACTGGATATTGCTCCAATTAGTATGATATCATCCCATAGGGTGTGCCAGGAAATCTGTTGATGATGATCTTTGCATATAAACCTTCAAAGTCATAGGAAACCTTATGTTAGTCGGACATGCACCCTAAGGTGACCTCCAGATTTTAAAGAAGTTGGCTCTTCTCTACTGAGTAGCATAGGGTTAGAAGAAAACATGAAATAACTTAAAATAATAAGGAAATGCACCAATCTAGAAATAGAAAGATACATAATACTTAAAAGAGATTATCTACGATAGTCGAAGAGCTATTTGGCATGGTCTACTATTATGATAACATTCGTGTCTGAGGAAGCGATTGATTCATAGATAGTGAATGAATATATAAATTACAAGGGCATCAAGCACAATGAATTTATTGACTCATTTAGAACTACTTATAATGAAAGAATGGAGAGTCAGAACATAAACAATCAATTTGCACAGAATAAGAACTCTTTATTCATAGAGAAAACAATACATAAGGCCCTTAAAGGCATAGATTACATTTTTATTTTATGACAGAGGCTTACTGAGGCCAGATTCCTACAAAATACTAAATTCCTTGCTTCCCCTCCTTCCTCTCTCCTTTTAGAAATATCTCCTTCTTTTCTGGAACTTTTGCTTTCTTTTAAAGACCCATTCTCTCTCTCAATTTGATAGGGCTTCCGTTCTTATCTTTCTAGCTCCTGCCCCAATATTTTAAATACAGAGCTACTATTATCAGTATTTAATTTGGATGTTTTACCTTATGATCTGGAATAAATATTCCTATCATTTATAGGAATCCGTGCATCTACTCTTACTTGGTCTCACCACCAAGTCTCTGGCCGATGAAGATCTTTTCCTGCCACGTGGAGGGTTCACGCTTGTCTAGGGACATCTTTCCTTAGCCTTATACCAAAAGTGTGCCAAATAGACATGTGGAGGGCTTCCGCTTGCTTTTCCATACTTAGTCAATTTGGGCTTCAAGTGAATAAAAGAAGTGAGGGTTGGGGGAACAAAGATGATGATTAAAAGAGTCTCAACAAAATAATGTAATCAGATATCAATGTTGATATTAGAACCTTCCTTTTGAAATACCAATGAGTATTTTAAAAAATTTATCAACGTTGTTATTATCCTTGAAATTGAAGAGGATAAAGCCCTCCAAATTCTTTCTAGAAATAAGTTACAATCACAACTAGATATCATTAACTAGAACAAACAAATTCATGAAGAAAAATAGGTTGTCCTTAAAACATTTAAAACTTGCAAAATATTGCCTTTGGACCTGTAAAATGATAAAAAAAATTTTGTTGAAACATCTCTGTTGATATCTTTGATTCACCATTTTATATTTTTTAAATGGAGAACCAACCTCCTCCAAACAATGATGATAATAGAGAAGAGAGGATAAGGGTAAATAATCAACTTATACCAAGTTTTTAAGACAATCGATACATGGGAAATGTAACTGATGATGGAGGTTCAGATGATTATCGTGATGAATTAAACCCATGGCTTAGAGGAAATCTAATAAACATTAGAAGAAACCCACACAAATTGCCTTCCTTGAAAGGTATTACCTTGCCACAATTTTCTGGAGAATGATGTAGCCTAGAATACCCATAAATCCCAAGGTGCGCTGACACATCACTCAAACTGGACTGAGCGCTCACCTAAAGCACACAAGGGTACCAGGTCCCTCTTTAGAGTAGCTTGTTCAAGATGTTAGTGTGATTACAAGTATAATTCAGATCCATAACAAATAATCAATTAAACCACAATGCATAAACCACATCTAGATCTAAACCATATGAAAGATTGACTAAATAATGACTATATTGAGATTTATCATGCAAGAACCATATTCACTCACATCTAAAACAAATATTCAGCCAACAAGAGCCATTTTATTAAATACTATAAAACATAGAAGCTTCATACATTATTATCTAGTTTCCATAGTCATGTGCGCTAACAAATCTGCAGCATAACTCTACAATAAACAGTATATCCAAACCGTGTAAATCAATACATATATATAGGGGTGGGGACTTTCCCTTCACTGCCCATGCACCTTCCAAAAATAGGCTACATCCTAATAATAGCCATGCACCTTTACAATAGAGTACAAAAGCATGCAAGTGCTAATAATAGATTTTCTAAAGTCAATTCTAAGTACATATCCTATTATTAGATGAAAAATCTCCATGACACTCGATTTGCTGTGATTATCTAAAATAGCCTTAGCATGAACTACGAGTCTCCATGTTATTGTGCATGCTCAGAACTCCAACCCTAAAAATAGCCTTGATATGCAAGAGCAGCTAAGTCTTGTTTCTAACTTATTTCCGGGCATGATCCCTATTTTTTATACTTCCACGCGCGTATATGCGCCATGTTCCCACTCACCCAATCCTTATGCACTTTCATCCTTGAGTTACACTTCATCTGCTTAACATTACCCCACACTATATGTCATTTCCACCCCTGGAAATGAGTAGTTACAACTGGTATCTCCATGAATAGAAGAATAAAGAATGAAAGAATAAATAATTACTTGTACAAAAAGAATGGACTACTCAGCGCCTGAATCCTCTACAGGTAGTTTCAATTGTGGATACTCAGTTTTAACCTCAGCTTCTAATGCCTACCAATCACTTAGTGCTTCACCTATTTTATCTAGGAATTCTATCACTATGGCATCCAACTTATCATGATTCATGTCTTCTTTCTCATTCTGTAATATTGTAACAATGTTAGACATGCTTGAGACCATCCACTCCATGAAATCCATCTTCTGCGCAATGATATTCTCAATTTCATTTATTCTTTCCTTGTGTGGGTCATGGGGCTTCTGCAATTGCCTTATAGTTTTCTCTGACAAGAGAAATCCTTTCCATATATCATTCTTTATTACATTTAAAACCTCATTATCCTCTGTAATTATTTGTGTCCTAATTACAACACCCGGTGGCACACACACATTCAGGGCATGGTCTTCTTTCTTTAGTTTTTTTTTAACACATGTAACAAGGACTCATAACTCACAATCTTCCTTACAATTTTGGCCTTGGTCCTTATTGCATCCTCTATAGGATCCTTAGGTGCTGGCATACGTACGGGCCCTTCATCATCTACCAATTTTACCAAAGTGTGAAGGTAATGCATAACAGAAGGAAAATTTTTGGGAACTTGTGATTCCAGGTGTGGTTGTACCTTAAAAATATCATCTCCAATTTCTTATGCCATACTAACTAATTCTTCTGAATTTGCTTCAACCCTTTCCTTCTTTTCTTTTAGGCACTTAATCTCTTTATCCTTATCCTTATTATCGTCCATCAATTCCCTAAGGGTTCTTGCTTTATCTATGTTCATCAACACAAATTCTATAAATACCTTCACCAAGGCATTAGTTACTTTCTCATCCAACATGATAATAGGCTTAACATTCACATGTCGTATGTGGGGTGCTTTCTTCATCCTGTGAAAAATGCATGACTCTTCATACATGTCAAAATCTAGATCTTCCATATGAGTTTGCATCAACCATGATAATTTTTTCCATGTGCACACGTTCACCATTTTTTCATCCCTGAGCTCCCAACCATATAAATACTTAGGGTCCATAGTGCTCTGGAACTGCACACATATGATTTTTCTTACATTATCCACATATCCAACTGCAAGAGTCACATAGTCTTTACCTTCCTTCTCCTTCTTTGTTCTCTTTCCCTTTTGAATCTGGGTTCCTGAATCTAGAGTCGGGCCTTCACCTTATTGTGTAGTATGGGGCATGCTGGAAGGCTCACCCTTATCTATCTTTGTACTTGGCTCCTTCAGTCCTTCTTCACCATTCTTCATTTCCTCATCACGAGGATCCTCTACACCCTCAGGCTGCACTAGAGTTCTTGACACACTTTCCCTAAATTCATCCTTATCTTCCTCCTTAAGCTTTAACTTGCGCCTTTTTTTCTTGTTAGGATCTACTTTTTTAGGTGAAGTCCTAAGTGATCTCTTTAAAGGTTGTGATGTTCCCACGCTGCGAGCTCTTGATCTTCTGAACACCCTTTTAAATTGTGGCTCCTCAGTGGTTTGTTCTACATCTATCTCCATCGTTTTTGTCTCTAATACTACCTCTTCCTAATTTTGTAAAGGAGGGGTCACCTCACATGTAATTTCCCTTTCAACAGTGGCTTGTCTTCTACCCCTATGCTTCAAGCCACCAATTTCTTCATAGATTTCCACTTCCTCTCACTCTTCCTCCACAAAGGGTGAAATTGATATCTCATCTACTAGAGTGCCAACTATATGCTTCCCCTTGGGTAGGATAGGAATTCTGAACTCATTATCCACATACTTTCCATTCCCCAACCTTGGCTTGAGTTGGATATAAATAAGGGCAACCCCAATATCCCCAACTGCTAAACTCATTACTTTCATATTTATATCATCATAAATCATTATTTGAATATATACATACTTACTTGGATACACGTAAGTATTTCTAAGAGTGTGGTAGATGTAGTCTACCTTATCAGCGTTGAATATTAGCCAACATGTGTCTGAAAACCTGTGCACAGATTCCTGAAAATATCACACAGTGAAAGCATAAGAAAGATTACACCACGGGCTCCATTTCCCTTCATTTAAAAACACACAATGCAAAAGTGTTGATATACTGCAAATTGTACTTGTTTTCCTAATACCACAAGAATTTCCTTTGGTATTCTCCACTCTTCTTCAAATTCAGTGTGGAAGCACTCCTACCACATCTCTGCTCTTTGCTTGAAGGAGCCACTCATGGTCCCATCATAAGTGTATTGCTCAAATCTCTCTGCAAGATATTTATTATCCTAAGGGTATTTCCAAATTTTCTCCTTGGTCCCATCCGGTACTCCGATTTGTACAAATAAAAGTGAAAAAATTATAGTGCCAAAACTAATCTTATCTCCACCATGTGTTTCTTCAATTAAAGTTTCAATAATAAATCCTACCAAATTATAGGTTACACCTTTAGACATCTTTTTTTCTATGTGTAGCCACAATGTGTTTACTTGTGACCATTGATTTTGGTCATTGAGCTTGGTGAGGAGGTGCGTCGCCACCTAAACCACAAGATACTTTTGTAGCTTTCCTATATCCATTTTGTGACCTCCTTTAAGGTAGCCTAACTCCTTCCTTGTCTTCAGAATACCCTCCTTGTCTGAAAAATTGCTACTCACTTCAACGCCCAAACTCCTAAGTCCTGTTAAGCTCCCAATCAAGGGCGCGGTGAGCCTCACATATCTCCTGAAAAAGCATAAAGATTCCTCGTGGACACTTCACATCAGCCACTGGTATAATTTCTTTGGTTTTCCAAAATATGGGAGTTTTTTACAGTTTTAAATCTCCCACCTTTGTCAATAGCTTCTCACCCGCATCATCGTACATGACCATATCATCTACTATCCTTTTATTTGTCTTTTTCAACAGAAATTTCTCCAATTCTTCCTTGTTATATGTATTCATGTTATTGTAGTCACTCACCTTGCACCACTGAACATGTGAGTCCCAATCACGACCCATGAAAATGTCTTCTGGGTATTTCATTTTATAGAACTTACTTTCGGGGGAATCCTCAATATAAATCTCAACTTCCTTTTGTTTTTTCCCATTATACCATCCTCAGGTTCTCTTTTTGGTGCCATTCTAATGAAAAATGTTTGTTCTATTTACCTCTTCCGATCTCTGCAACTTAAGTTTGCGTGCACTAGCTTGAAACTGCATGCCCTAGCTTCAATCCAAAACCTATCTCTCGATTTCTCCTCCCCGCACGCATCTACTTCGCTCAAACACTTCTCCAAAGGGAGCGTAAGTCAATCCCATGCATAAATCTGATAACAACACTTGGTTTATAGCTCTCTGCACTTCACCACCATCTTGTTAGCTTGCTTGTAAAAAATCACTCAAGAATTCGTAATCGCAAAGGTAAAAATGGCCTCACAACCCTTCCTTATATATATATTTTTAAAAATTATGACATTTATTTCTCTCCACATACCATCATTCCTAGCATTAATTCATCATTTTCCAATTTTTCCACGTTGCTCATCTCCGCGCCACAGTCATAACCTTCTCGTGTGCCTCCTACTTCTCGGCCACAGACCTTTTTTAGTGTGCTTTCATGTGCTGAAGTACTTCACCACTACACCTTCTTCTAAGCAATTTCATTTGTTGCAACCTACCTTGCATTATACTGTGCGTCCATTTTTCCATTTGTGGTCTTTATTCATGAGTAATTTTTTCTCTTTTTCTAACCAAATATTTCTTTTGAGCACCTACACAATTTTTTTTCCATGCATACCTGTCTTCAGATAACAATCAGACTATATTCAACTTGGTAATAAACCTTGTATATAAACCACCCCACACTAAGGGTATGCGTGGTTCTCTGTGCATGAAAACATTTACATAGTAATCAGCTTCGAACGTGCAAGCGCACTTATTACAAAAAACACTAAACTAAATTGACAAAGATATCAATGATGAAGGAAATGCATTAAGGAAAACCTAATCTAAATAGCAATACTACCTTATTAAAAACACCAAGAAGACGTATTTATAGTAGGGCTTCAACCTACTCCCATTGAAGTAATTGGGATATCATGTTCCATTCAGCGCCTCTAACTGGAAAGTGTCTAAATCAAGTATATAAGTGATAACATATGGTCCCAACCAATGCACCTTAAGATTTCTAGGGTAGTGAAATGTTTTTGAATCATATAGCAGTACCATTTGCCCAACCTCAAGCTTCTTATCCTTGATGTTCCTATCATGTCATGCTTTCTTCCTCACTTTTTCTTACTTCTGACTCCATCTTGTTATGGTGTGCCTTTCATCTAGTTGCATCAGTTTGTCAATAATTTCTTCCAATGCCTGCTCATCAGCTAGACCTCCTGTGCCCACAATACGTAAAGAAGGTAACATGAATTCCATGGGGAGAACTACCTTTGCAACAAACATCAAATGAAATGGTGTTGATTTATTCAACCTCTTATAGGTCATCCTCTACACCCAAAGTACACCAGAGAATTTTTCATCCCAATCCCTCCTTCTAACATCACAAATTTTAGTCAAGGTATGGCTCAATATGTTTTTAAAGGCCTCAACAGTTACATTTTCCTTAGGGTGATAATGGGTTGTCTTATGTTGTGCAACCATAAATTCATCCAATAATATCTTGATAATCTCATTAAGGAAATGAGTACCCCTATCGCTTGTTAAAATTAAAGGGAATCCATACATGTTAATAATATTTTCCCACATAAACCTTGATGTCATAGTTGTTGTGCAGTCCTTTGTAGGCACCGCTTCTTCCCACTTTGTAAGATAATATGTCCAAGTGATAATGTAGCGTGATCTTGTCCTGCATGCAATTGGGGAGATAGGACCCAAAAATTCAATTGCCCACTTCTCAAAAGGTTCTGCACTAGTAATAGGCCTCAAAGGCATTTCATCTCTATGCCTAGGATTTCCAAGGCATTGAAAATGGTCACATGCCTTACAATATGATTTGTAATCCTTGTATAGAATTTCCCACCATAGACCAGCTAGTAAAATCTTGTGCACGGTGGCATCCCTTGAATAGTGTCCACTTGCAATACCGCCATGAGCCTCTTCCATAATTGCTTCACACTCATGCTCAAGTACACACCAGTAAAAAACTTCATCATGACCTAACTTGTACAAGTCTCCACTGATCAACATGTAAGGTTCGGTGCAAATAGCAAGTTATTTCTTTTCTAAGGCCTTCATTCCCTCAGGAGCCACACCTGTGCGTAAAAAGACAACAATATCTTCTAAGTCCTAGGGCACACGGTGTGACCTAAACAACTGTGCATCTGACATTGTGTCCTCAATGCCCTGCACGTCCTCTCCTGATTGAATACTTGAGAAATGGTCTGGAGAATAATTACTTTTACTTAGCTTAACCACCGTCGTAAAATTGAACTCCTAAAATAATAGTACCCAACAACATATGAGCCCATGTAAAATAGGCTTCGTCACCCATTACTTCAATGTCATGTGGTCTGTATAAAAGATGATAGGCGTGGCCAGCAAATACTGTCGAAACTTATGGAGTGCATAGATAATAGACAAGGCCTCACGCTTTGTCATTATATAATTCTATTATGTTGGAATCAACTTCCTGCTAGTAAATCAAATAGGATGATCAACAATCCCTTCTCCAGACTGAGGTAGTACCGTGCCAATGGTCATGCCAGAGGATTCTACATGAATGTGAAAAGGTTTTGACCATGAAGGAAAGTGAAAAATAATGCTGCAATAAGCCTTTCTTTCAAAGTCCCAAGTGCGCATTGTTTTAACTCACCCTAATAAAACTTGCCTTTTCCTTTCAATAATTCCTCTAGGGGCATGGCGATCTCATCATAACATTTGATAAACCTCCTCTAATATCCTATGTGCCCCAAGAATCTATGCACCTCGCTTTAACTAGTTGTTTCTTCTAATCCCAAGATCACAACAACCTTAGCAGGATCCACTGGCAAACCCTCTTTACAGATTATGAATCCCAAAAAAATTCCAAAGGCTGTGGGATATACACACTTCTTAATATTTAAAGAGATGCTCAATTGTCGGCACCTCTCAAACATCAGCCTCAAATTATCATTGTGATCCTTTATAAGGCCATAGACTGTACAATCATCTAGATATACCTGCAAGAACTTGTGAATAAAATCCTGAAATGCTTGTACTACTATGCGTGAAAATACTGCAGATGCATTCTTTAATCCAAAAGGCATAACCTTGTATGAAAAAATTCCCCATTTAGTGGTGAAAGTTGTCTTCTCTTGATCTTCTTTAGTTATCCTAACTTGATGGTATCCTGAAAAACCCATTAGTAAAGGAGTAGATTTCGTGCCTTGCAATGCCCTCCAAGATTTCTTCAGTAAAGGGTGTGGGAAAAGGGTCTATGACACATGCAACATTCAACTCTCTCTAATCCACACAAAATTACTATCCTACCATATTTCTTTATTCTGATCATCATAGGGCTTACCCATTCTGACTCCTCGATAAGCACAATGATCCCAAAAATTAACATTTTTTCAATTTATTCTTTCACATTGAGGTGCAAGTTCAGATTCATCCTGTAAGACCTCTTCCAAACTAGATGCACACCTTATTTTAGTTTTATCCTCCTCTCTCCCAATGATTCATGTGTGAATTTTAATTCATGATAACCCCTAGGGAAAAAATCTTGGAAGTCACACAGTAACTCAATGATCTTGGAAACTTCAGAGTCAGATCAATAATCTCCGATAATGGCTTCCTTAGGTTCAACATATGTTCTAATGTTCACTTTCTTTGTCTTCATAGGCTCATGGTAGGTGCACGCCTTCTCATCTACACTATCCAAGACTTCATGTGTACTCTGTGTGTGCTCAAAGTCTAGGTCCTCTACCTCTTCATCATCAACCATTTAGATCATGTTACCCTTTTCTCTTTCTAAGAAGGTGCGCCCAAGTTGTTGAGCATCAGTTTATTATTTTTCAAAATGTGCCACCAAGTTTGACTCACCGAACAATTCCTGAAGCAATTATTCAGCCTTTGCACTATCCCCCATAGTTAAGTGCTTCATAACCTATAACGCCTCATTTACCAAAGGTTTGGTGGAAAAATAGTCAAAGGTCTTAATCATACATGTAGTAAGTTCTTGCCAATTTTTAGTCTCTCTATTAAACTCGGCATAGATATACTATGCGCGCGCATAGCCTCACAAGAAGAAATAAAGCTTATGTACCCATAATGAAGGTGGTAAAACTTATTGCCCTTCTTTCCAACATCTCTCACACTACTAAACATGATTCTGAACAGGATCATTACCATGAAATGCACAAATATGAGTAGGCTCATTGCTTCTTAAAAATCTAGTAGATAAAGCAATCCTCACTTCTCTCCACTCCAAAAGATTATCCCTATGAACCATCCACCAGAGCGCTACCATCCCACATAGAGTATACACTAACATGTTTCTTATTTCCACCTGCTATTCCTAATGAACTTCCATAACAAGCAGGAATACTTCTAAATTCTCTTCACATATGTACTTTGGTACCTGGTTGTTTCCCAAATGCTTGATACTGTATGGCTTACTAATGCACGTAGCTGTACTTTTTACTTCACACCCAACCATTTCATAAGTTCCATGTGCCCAATTTTCACATGAGACACTTGTAGTGTCGCTTATGGAATGTGCATCATCCCATCGGAAAACTTCTTCTTTTGATAGCTCAAGAACTTTCCAATCTCGAATGGTGCGCACATAAATGTTTTTCAAGTATTCTTCACTTAAGGGATGTACATAAGGTGTAATTTTCCCATATGTCAAAGAGATAATGATGTGTTCTTACTTATTATCAAAGCTGATATACCCCTTATTGAAGCACAGGTCAACATTGTTTGCATAACACCAAGGGTGCCACGTAATGCGAGAAAATTGTCTGCTTCTTTAACCGCTAAAACCTCAAATTCCCCAGTGAACTTGGCCCCATGTATAGTAATGGATGCATATTTTAAAATTCCAATGGGCATTTCCTTAGTTAGGTTTTCCATGAATAACACATTAGAGGATGTCTGCAATGGAGATATACCCATCTAAACCCATGCATCCAAAGTGAGTACATTCACTTTCACACCTGTATCAATCAAAATGTTACTCAAAATCTAACCATCAACAATGACATTTATAGTAATATCCTTATCATAATCCAAACTATCCGGAGGAAGATTAACATGTAAAATTTGTCTCTTCTTCTCAATCCCAGTGCACAAAGTGTTTCCCTTCAACCAATTCCCTAACAACGGAATATTGTTCTCTTAGCGCAACATATTGCACACCTCTTTCAAATCATCAACATATGTCTAATGGAGCTTAGCTGCTTTCTTTTGTTCTAACTTCTGCAAATGTTCGTTCAAACAATGTATCTCACCTTGTAAATTTTTAATTACCTTCATGGTTTCTTAATAAACCTCCTTTTAATGCATAGGGTCTGGATACTTTGCATGTAATACTTCCTCCTTAGTAATGGCAGGCTTCTATTGCAGGATTTCCCTGGCACACGCAGCCTCAGTGCGTGTAGTAATCTTCACATGTACCAACTTAGGATTCAATGCTAACTTTGACATCCATTGGTCTTCCATGATGCACTGTACTCTAACCATTCCCACACCCTTGTTTTCCTATTTATGTTTCTTACTTAAGTGTTCATACAAGTCCAGGCATTCTTCATAACTATGATTCTTTCCGCAAAAAGAACACACAATATTATGTGGACATTCATGCTTTTAGTGATCCAGAGATCCATATGTATAACAAGTCCCTTCCGCCCCCACGACCTTGACCTCTGAATCTACCTCTGTAACTTCGACCTCTACCACGGCCACCATTAGAATGTCCCTCACTGTGATCATAGACATGACGCTCACCCTTATCCTTGGGATTATTTGCAACCCCAGTCTCTCGTACACCAATATCAATGGCATCATGGATATGATCAATCAACCTATAATCCTCAGTATCATGAGTGGAAGACCTGGAAATATTATAGTAATAAGACATGTTCTTTCTTATCATGCACTGCAACGATGGGCATTGACTTGAACTATGGTCCAAATGATATATCCCGCAATCCAGTAATAATGAGCACTAATTTAAGAGGGAAACTATCCTTAGTATGCCCTTCTACTTCACAATCTATACACCAAATCTTACTATGTGTCTCATTTGCTGAATTAACAGATAATTTCTCCAACTACTTTTCCATTGTTGTAATATGAGCTTCCAAGAATGGGATCACTCATGTGTATACGCTTCCTACTGCCTGAGTGTGTAGAGCTGCTTCAAGTGCCTCACACAGTTATGTATAAATATTATGTGAAAACACTCTTCTAAAAGGCATGATTAGTCCTCCAACAAACTATTGTGCATGCTAGCTCACATGGATGTCACAAGATAACTTAAACAAAAGAGTCTTGAAAAAAGCATCATATTTCTAAGCACTCTCAGTAGTTCCTTGCTTAATATCATTAAGCGCGCTTATGATTTTCTATTAAAACTCATGGATATAAAAATATTTTAAATAGGAATCTCACAGCATTTTATATTCCACACAAGTCTGATCAGGATCAAACTTTTTATACCAGTTATGCGCACACCCCTGCAACATAGTTGCAAACTGACTTACCTTGCGGTCTAGAACTATAATCCCCTTGGCGCGCTAGATTATTTCACACATATGTATTGCTTGGATGTATCTTCAATGCCTCTATATTCTAAAAGATGAAGAGACATCTCCATATAAATTTTTTCAGGTTGGTGCAAACCATGCCCAGCAAACCTAGAACCTGTATTTCCTCCTATGTTTCTAACACCTCTTGATCCACTAGTGCCAGAGTAACTTGACCCTCTTGATCCTCTTCCTTAATTAGGAAATGGACCATAGGATGCACTTCCTTGTTTTCCCATGGTTGTGCTAAACTAGACTCCCATAGTCTGTGAAGTCGTGCTACTTCAACATCATACCAATGTTCTGCGTGCTAACATTATGTGCCGATGACACGCCAAAAAAGAACCCTCCAGATGGACCTCCAAATAACACAGACTTCGATTGCACTGTCATAGATGAATAAGCTCCCTGATTAACACCTGAACTTGACTAAAAATTGACTCTATCTACTGTAACTCTACTGCACACACTGGCTTTCTTACTATTAACTGCTGTAGAATTTGGAAAACCAAACGTGAAGGCTATGTTGCTAGGTGGGTTAAGATGTGTGCCTGCGGTCCACAGTCTTTCATCCAACGAACCCTCATCCAAATCTATAGAGTGTTCTCTATAATGATTTCCCAAATGGGGGATTTCCAGATGCTCTAGAATCACGTCCTTAGTGTGAGCTCCAAATCCTTCATGAGCCATCTCCCTTCGCAACAACATTCTTTTTGTGATCTTTCATTTCTTCATTAGATCCCTCTCACACACTTTAATATACTTAAGCCACATTTCTTCTCTCTGTCTCTCTACTGCTAGGTCCACCATATTTACCAAACCTGCTCCTGCCCTCAGACATGGTGGGGTTTAGCTAGCCATAGGCTTCTTTTCTAAATATAGGGTTATGATCAAGATCTTGATTGCCAAAGGAATATCACGTAAATAAAATCCTCTGGGCTCACACAAAAACTGGACTTCAACAGATTTTAGGCAATCGTAAGTGGAAACTATGTACTCAAGAATATACTTGTTCAAAACACCACAGAACCAAACATCCACAGAGCGTGTCAAAATCATATATGCATCATACAAGGCCTTGATTTCTTCCTGTGTCTAAACAAGCATGTGATACCTTCAATTAATCTTAGACACGTAAGTAACTAGCCACTCATACAAATCTATAGGAAAGATAACAAAGAACATCTCATAAAATGCATCACATAGATTCTACTCAACACACATGCGTGCATTAAACTCAGGTCCAATTCTAAATTGGAAAGCATACTCTTCTTTTAGATCGTCTAACCAATCTTCTATACTGGCCAAGGTCAACTGATACAGCTTCATCTCGCAACATCTTGTAAAACAACTGAGAAAGAGGTCTCAACAACAGAACCAATGATGTAGCCTAGAATATACCCACAAATTGCAAGGCAAGCTGACACATCACTCAGACTAGACTAAGCGCTCACTCAAAGCACACAAGGGTACTAGGTCCCTCTTTAGAGTAGGTTTTTCAAGATATTATCATGATTGCAAATATAATTCAAGTCTATAATAGATAATCAATTACACCACAATGCATAAACCAAATCTAGATCTAAACCATATGAAATATTGACTAAACAATGACTATAATGAGATTTATCATGCAATAACCATATTCAGTCACATCTAATACCAATATCCAGCTAACAAGACCCATTGTATTAAATACTCTAAAACATAGAAGCTTCATACATTATGATCCATTTTCCATAATCATGCACGCTAACAACTTCGCAGCATAACTCTATAATAACCGGTATATCGAAACCGTGCAAATCAATACACACACACACACACACACACACACACACACACACACACACACACACACATATAGGGGTGGGGAATTTCCCTTCACCACCCATGCACCTTCCAAAAATAGGCTACATGCTAATAATACCCATGCACCTTTAGATGAGATTACAAAAGCATGCAAGTTCTAATAATAGATCTTCTAAAGTCAAATCTAAGTACATATCCTATTATTAGACGAAAACTCTGCATGGCGCTCGATCTACTACAATTCCCAAAATAACCTTGAATGAACTAAAAGTCTTCATGTCATTGCGTTCTCAACACTCCAACCCCAAAAATAGCCTTGATTTGCAAAAGCGGCTAAGTCTTGTTTCCAACCGATTTCTGGGCGCGCTCCTAAATTGCTATAATTCTGTGCGCATATACGTTCCCTATTCCCGCCAACCCGATCTATATGTGCTTTCATCCTTGAGTTTTACTTCATCTACTCAAAAGAGAAGCATGTGAATCATGGGAATATCACCTTGATGCTTTTAATTTGATTGGTGTTGTCACTGGTATTACTAATGAAACAATTTTCCTAAGACTATTTTCTTAGACTCTCCAGTGAAAAGCTTATAAGGATTTTATCAACTTACCTTTTAAATCCATCTCTTCCTGGTATGAAACAAAAGAGTGGTTGAATGATTGTTTTGGTTAAGAAAAGGATGAATATGAATTGCTTAATGAGCTCTCTAACATCTTGATGGATGGTGGAGAAACTGTTTATCATTTTACTATCCGTTTTACTAAACTTAGATAAAAATACTAAGATATGTTAGATCACCTAAAAATATTGCTCGTATTTATTTTTGTAATGCTCTACCTCTGAAGTATAGGTTAACTCTTGAAGATAAAGAGATCTTTTAATACAAAGAGACCATTAATTTTTGTATTGAATATGAAAAGAAACTTAAAAATATTGGTTTCAAACAAAGATCTTATTTAGGCATGTCTGCTTATAACACAAAGATTCTAAATGTTATCCACAATCTAGGTAATGAACTGGTCACCATCAAGCAACAACTAAACAATTAACCTTCGAGGTCAAAATCCAACGTTGCCTTACGTAAAAAAAAACTGAGCCCAAAGAACTATATTATGGAGTTTGTGAAATAAATCATGATCCTTCCACCTGTAAAGCTACAGATAAAATGAGGAATTTTATCAAGGGTAAATATGTTGATGACATGTGTAGTTTCATAGAATATGATGTTTGTGTTGTTACTACTAGATCACAAGAAAATGCAAAGAAAGATAATAATGTCGATGAAAATAAGAATAAATCTAAATCTTTCAATATGACTGACAAAAACAAGGGTAATGATAAAACTCCCTCTCGTGCTCCTTCTGGTCTGAATAATTCTCAATATTAACTTTATAAGTCTAAAACATACGTCAAGTCCATTATTTTTTATGTTGGTTATGACATGGTTACTGATATGATATTTCTAGGTGTAACTTGAACATGTTTGAAATTTTAACGACGCATAGGTAGTTTCAAAAGTTGGTCGTTACTCATAAAAACAAAGCCAATCTGAATAATGTCGTGGCTATACAAGAAAGCTCTGAGAAAAGTGAATCTGAAAGTAAAAAAGGAGATAAGGATGAATATTTCAATACATCAAACTAAACAACAAATTATATTCCACCATTTTATATGCCTGTTAATATTCATAACAAAATCATTCACAATTGCATTCTAGATACATGAGCATCAAATAATATTATGCCTAAAACTATTACAGATCATTTAGGCATTTCTTATGAACATGATAATTGGAAAGTGACTGGTTTTCATTTTAGACAAACTAAATGTTGTGCTAAACTTAAAGACATAGTTGTTAAGTTAGCTCAGGATGAAAGATTAATATTTATTGGAAACATTCACATTTTGGATATACCAACTAACTACATTATGATTCTTGGAAGAGATTGGTCACATGCTACATGTGCTTTTGTGGGTAAAGATCAAACTATGGTGCTGATTGGAAATGCCACAACCTTTATTAAAAGGAAATAATGGTCAGGGACTCCCATTAAAGGGATTTCATCATCTATCTCATTTGTAAGAACCGGTATGGGTACTTACGTATTAGATTCAGTAGATACTTACACTTTATATGATGAAGATTATCAACATGTTAGGTTGTTACCCTCTGATGAAGTTTGGCAGATGTATTTTAATGGAACATGCTCATAATCTAGGAATAGTGCAGGAGTAGTTATTGAATCTCTTGTTGGTAGACAATTTTATTATGCTTTCCATTTAGCTTTTGAGGATACTACTAACAATGTTGAATTTGAATCCTTTTGTTTAGGAGTGCAACAACTTTTAAGTCTAAATATTATCAAATTGGTTGTTTTTGGAGACTCGGAATTAATAATATGACAGGTTAAAATCATCTATAAGACAAATCAAACTCGTCTTCATCGATATACTCAAAAGTTTTGGTCTCTCATTGAACAGTTTGAAGCATTTAATATCAATCATGTTTTTCATGAATTTAATTCTAGAGCAGAAAAGCTTGGTGTTTTTGCTGCAAATCCTCAATTTTTTGATCAAATATTTTGTATTTTTAAAAAAGTATATAAGCCCATGATAGCAGATTTAGAAACTATCTGGCCTATATTTTCTTGTGATGAACACATTGATACATTTTTTAAAGGAAACTATTTCGATTCTAATGATTACATTTTGAACTGTGGTGATTATTTACAACTATCTAACAATAATTTACCTATTGGTTTGGTCAATCTTGAATCAATTTTTTCACCTCAAGATCATCCCAAAATTTCCTCCTCTGTTGAAACTTCTAGGAGGATTATAGGGGGGAAAATAGTTGTTAATCTTGTTTCAGTTGATAATCCAAAGTTCGTTTATTTAGGTGTTTATCTTTCAACAACTGAAAGAATAGCTTATGTTGAATTGCTGAAAGAGTTTATTAACATTTTAGCTTGGTCTTATAAATATTTAAATGGTTATGACACTAGGATTATGAAACATGACATTCCTATAAAACCTGATATTAAACCCGTAAGGAAAAAATCTAGAAGAGTGAGCCCCTTGTTGGAAGAAACCATCAACAAGGATATTGACAAAATGTTGGATGGTGGTGTCATTTTTCCTGTTAGATATTAAGATTGGGTAGCTAATCTGGTCCCATTTAAGAAGAAAAATTGATACATTCATCTTTGTGTTGATTTTAGATACCTTAACCGTGCGAGTGCTAAGGATAACTTTCCTTTGCCAAATATCAATCAAATTTTACAGTAGGTTTCCGGTTCTAAAAAAATTGTCATTTCTAGATGGTTTCTCAAGATATAACCATATCTATGTAAATCCTAAAGATAGACATAAAACAACATTTACAACATGAAGAGGTATTGTTAATGCAAAATTACAACACCCCTGATTGCTTGTGATTTATGTGTGAGGTAATTAGTGTAACCTACATAACTTGGGATTATCCTATAGTGTGGGACCCTGCAAGTAGGATAATCCTCCGGAGAAAGCTAGATTCTTCTCCTAACCTAGTGCCAACTTCTCTAAAGTGAAGATAATGGAAAACTAAACTAATCCTACCCTAATGCTTTCCAAAGAGACATGGATAAAAGAATGCATAAAATCAAATCTACTCTAAGGGAAGGTGATGCACCAAGAAAGGGTGAGACAATATAAGTGAGTGAAAAATAGGGAGTAAACAAGGTAAGAGAGGGCGGATAGGAGCACCACAGTCTAAAACAATATTTAATTGCCTATATTCATAAAGCACAAAAAATTAAAAGGCCATGCAAAGAGATATAAACATGCACAATATACATGTAAACATAATGAAAGGTAATATATGCAATGAAACTCGAATTAGGGCAAGAAAAGCCACAAAATATGAATTTTATTGCTCAGAAACATACACAATCCATTACAATATAGACACAAGGAAAAATCAATTTACAAAAATGACAAATTTGAGGCCTTTAGCTTATAATAGCTCTGGAACAATTTTGACAGAGTTCCTTTGCATTACAGAAAGTATCTCCTCAAAATGAGGTGAATTTTATAATGTATAGAAGGAGATCCTCAAAATTGCCTCACCAATTGACATATTTCATTAAAGAGGTATGGGAGGCCATACAATTTGGTACTTTTTTCGCACGAGAAGTCATGGGTGTCATACCTCATTAAACTAATAATTGAACCACCTTATACCACTCTCATTAATGTCTGGTTCATTCTTGCACTCGGCCAGTTGCACATATTTTTTCCTCCTAGATGGTAGTATTTTCCTTTTAGTATCGGCCGGTTGCATAAATGCAACTGGCCGGTAAAATGCTTTCCCCACTACCGGCCGGTAGATTAAAATATTTTGTCGGCTGGTAGCATCGGTACAATGCTATTGATGCCTTGATGTTGCCCGACCTCTCCTTTATGAACTCCTTGTACAACCATCTGGTAGCACCAAAAATGCTACCGACCGGTAGTATTCTTACACTACTGTCAAGATTTTGACCCACTAATCCCACTACCGGCCAGTAGCATCCGTACCTACTACCAACTAGTAGCATGTAAAATGCTACCATCTGCTCCTTATCTGCCACTTTTCCCCATTTAATTAGGTCGGACCATCGCCGCGATGAGTATGACCACCTGTCAGCACTCTGACCTATTAAACTATCTAACACCCATCCAACCTGACAGTTTTTAAACCTCCTGACTCGAAACTAACTCGTCCATTGCATTCCACAACTCGGTCGGCATCCATCTCGCTTCTAACTTACCAAAAAACTTGACCAGCTTGGCTCGCCATAGCTCGCCAACTCACTGCCCATAAAGATTAACTTGGTTGAGCCATCTTGAGATCTCTTTCTCTTTGATACCGTTGAAATTGATGCTCATCCACACATCCAAGAATTTGAATGGCTAAGTCCATTTATAATGAATTATCCAAATTAATTGGGGGTAAATTTGGGATAACAAGTACCTTCTCTTTTAATCGAATGCCTTTTGGTTTAATTAATGTAGGTGCTACATTTCAGAGAGCAATGCATTTTTCTTTTGATGATATGATTGAAGTTTAATTCAGATTTATCTGGATGACTTAATAATGTACTTAATGAAGAGGAAGAAACACTTAGAACACCTTCATGAAATCTTCACTCATTGCCATGAGTATGGAATTGCTTTAAATCCTAACAAATCTATTTTTTGCGTAATAAACGGTAAAATCCTGGGACATGTTATTTCTAAAGATGATATCTCGATAGATCCTGAAAGGGTACAAGCAATCAAATAACTAGCCCCACCTAAAAATGAATATGGCCTTAGATCATTCTTTGGTAAAATAAATTTTGTGCAGAAATTCATTTATGATTTTTCTGATAAGGATTCTCCTTTACAGATTTTATTAAAAAAAAAATCATGGTTTTATATGGGATTCTAATGTTGAATCTTCTTTTGATGATGTAAAAGATGTTATTTCTATAGCTCATGTTTTGACTAAACCTGATTTAAACAAACCATTCATCTTGTATCTTAATGCGACTGACAAGGCTATGGGTGATGTGATCACTCAATATTCTTCTTCTGGAGAAGAGAAACCAATTGCCTACTTCATTGAAACTCTAAAAGATGTTTAAATCAGGTATCCTTTAAGTAAGAAATTTGTCTTCATGTTGGTATCTTTTTTGGGAAAATACAAACATTTGTTGATGGGTAACTAGGTTGTTATTCGGTCTAATGTACTTGTTTTATCTTACTTGTTTAAACAATCCATCTTAGATGGAAGGTTAGATAAATGGATTTTTAAAGTTCAATAGTTTGACCTAGAGATCAAGACATGTAAGACTATCAAGGGAAATGAACTCGCTGAACACCTAGCTGAAAATGAAAATTCTAAAATAAATGTTTTGATTTTGAGCATTGATGAAAATTTAAATGTTGTTCCACATTTTCAGACTTTGAGAAATGCATATTTGTTTGTACAATTTAGTTTTGGCTTGATGATGCAGGACTGGGACTATTTTCTATCTCAATATGATTGGTACCATGACATGATATATTACTTTTGAAACCAATCTTAAACTGATCATTTAGACAAAAGAAAACATAGATCATTACACTTTTAATCTCTTAATCTTCTGCTATTGGGAAATTTCTTGTTTTAGAGGAATCGAGATGGTGTCTTGCTTTGGAGTTTAACTCACAATCATACTGAGAGGGTTCTTATAATTTTTCATGAGGGATTTTTTGGTTGACACTATGCTACGAAGAAAAAAACACATAAAGTCTTTCATACTGGTTATTATTGGCCCACAATTTTTAAAGATGATTATCGTCTTGTCAGGTCTTATGTTCCTTGCCAAATATTTGCAGGTTAGGAACGTTTACCTGCTATGCCTTTAAATATAAAATCCAACATCTTAAGGATGTTTCACATGCTCATGTTTGTTCTCCTTCTACATCTCATCTTCATTTTATGTCTTCCACGTGTGCAAATATCAGTGAGCCTCAAGTCATACAATTACCATAGCCTCTCACCTTTGATCACAATACTAAGCAACATGACAATCTTACTGAGCTCCTTAGTCATGAATTGATCAATTTACCACCTACGCATTCCTATTCTCCTTATAAGCTAGCAAAATATCAAGGTTATCCGTATTGTAATTATCATCAAATCAATGGACATAATGACAATGATTGTTATGCTTTACAACAAAGAATCAAACATCTTGAGCATCAGGACTTTATCTCATTCAATGAACAACATTCTATTGCATTCCTATCTACAAATGCTACATCTTAATGGGTTCCTAAATCTTATTTATCTATGTTTTATGAGCACCACACCATCACTTCTAAAGGTTGTTATATGGAAAGTCAAGCATCACCTAAACAACTGCCTCTCAAAATCAATATAGCACCTCCTCCTCTCAATGCATCTACAACATTACCAAGTCAAAGTACGCAACCACCTCTCAAAATCAATCAACCTTCTTCTCCTGTCAAGTCTTCTATAGTGTCATCTACACAGCCAAATATGCCACCATTCAAGATTTCTCTCCATCCCACTCCACTTTCGTTTCCAATTCATTTTTTCAAATCAACTTCTTCTATTAATGGTCAAGACACATTTCATACTCCTCCACCATCACATGGTACTGCTATTACTTTTTCCACGTATGCTTCCACCTCTTCACAAAAACTTGGTCTTTGGTAGGTGACTCCTTTCACCTTACTACCCAATGATACACTCTTGTGCTTCCCTTCACACTTGACTGTTGAGGGCATCCTATACACATGAGCCTCACACACTACACAATAGACACTACACATCACACATTTTCACACATCTTACATACATACGTCCTACATCTTCCATCCTATGTCTTACATGTACTATGCATCTACACATCTTATCTCATCTACGCATATTGCATTACATATTATACATCCTACATTACACACTACACATTACACATCACATGAAGATTTATCATCACCACACCTACTATACATATTCCACATCCTACTCATCTACTTATATGCACTGCACTCACTACCCGATGACGCACTCTAGTGTCACGGTCCATACTCGATCGTTGACAGTATACAAATAAAATGGACCTCACCACACTCATATATTCACCCATTTAATCTTTTTATCACACGACATTCTTATATTAGTGATATACGCTAAAAGTGTAGACACCTAAATTTGGTATCTCTACCCTTATTTGCCCATGTGTGCATATTTTTCTAGGGTCATAGCTAGGTCCCCCTTTAATTAAATTCATCCTCTTTATTTAAATAAAATTCCATCTTATTATCCAATTCTTATTAATCTTTATTAATTCACATTAATTAATTAATCCCCATTAATTAATTAATTAACATCCATTATGTTGTAACCAAATTTCCATTTAGGATGCTTTTATTCTAAATCTACAAGCCCACGCTTCTCTATGTTTGTTCCCACCTATCTATATCCTCTAACTACCCATGACACATCCCAATCCGCTCTCCTCCGACCTACAAGCTTTAAAGCGCTTTTCTTATCCTTAAAACAGGAAAATCATGCCAAAATCAAGAAATAGTGGCCCATTGGGGAAAATTTCCCCGCAGTCGGCGGCGACCCAGCCTAGTCATCGTCGACCCTATAAAACTAAGTTAAATATTTCCATAATAAAAATCATAAATCATATGCATGCAAATTTTGGAGCTTTCTTATGACTTATGAATTGACTCTCATGCTGAACATCTCCTGCAACAGTCACAAACCTCCCAGACATCGTCTTAGTGTGCTTGCATCACTCATAATTATCTTTCGTGAATTTATCGATTATCTTTGTGTAGCTTTATTCCTGATTTTTATCATATTATCTTCATGTTGCTTATCTTTGTGTTGTTTTATCTAATCTTTTACAGGATTCAGATCATTCTCAGTAACCACTCAGATCCTCTTCAGTCAACCTTCTTTTCCATCTTCCTTACTTGCAGGTCATCCATTTCTTGTCCATTTATCCTCGGCCTTTATCTAATTCTACTATAGTCGTCACCCAACTTGGTCAAATCGCCATTGACCTAGGTCTTGTTTGTCAACATATCTTAGCCAAATCATTGTTTTCATGTCCTTTTCCTGGCCTTTTCTACCCTTGGTCCCTTCTGTCAGGCTGAATCCAACATACATATCTTTAACATGCCTCCAGTTGACATTCAGACTGCTTACATGGTTTGCATATTCATCTTACATTCTCAGGATTTTCACTCCTAGGTCACTATAGACCTGCCTCTACATAGTCTGGGTCGTCGTCGACCCAGACCAGGTAATATTTAATTTGTACATTTATTGCAATTAAATCAGTTACTAGATCAATCTTAATTATTCTCAGATTGCAGTAGTACTTCAATTTCTGCATCTTATTTACTATCATCTAATTTACTTCACTTTTCTATTATCAAACGGGGGTTGACATCCACGAAAGGAAGTTAAGGCTTCTTGGAGCCATAATTTTTTGTCAGGAAACCCCCGCATATCCTATCTAATCATTTTTCTTTTCAGTGGATCTTATTTACAAGTTTCATCATAGCTATAGCAGAAAGGATCCATCATCCACTTGTGCCCGTTCATCCACATCATGCATTTGAGGTACTTAAACCCTCCATTTTTTGAGTTGTGTAGTTTCTTTTAGTAGCTATCTCATTAATTGAAGTACGAATGAAGAAATTAAATAAACATTCCTGGCATGCCTGGTGGGACCACCCTAATAGGTGATCCCCATTTCTTTCTACTTTCATATTTTTTTCATCTGCCTACTAACACTGCAGCACAAGGCTTCACTTTTTGCTTCCTCGTGTTGAATTTGGCTACTTGGATATCTCTTCACTTAAATTTTAGATAAAAAGGAAAAAAATTATTGAGGTATTCCTCAGTTTCCCCTGTTTTCTCCTTTTTACATTGTATTTCCCTTTCTTGTGTGTGTCCTTATTGAAATATCAGATTTGGATTTGTTTTAAAAAGAACCTTTCTTTTTTGCATCCTACTTGATCACATAGCTTAAGTAGGGGTTAACTTGTTACATCTCACATTCTATCACACACAACCTAAAACTAATGCATCTAAATCACACATCTAGACATCTTCCTACCCGGTACATTGATTGGGATTTCATCACCCAACAGGAAACCGCCTAAGACTCTCCCAAGCCAAAACAATCCTAAACCCAGCCTTAGACTGTCGTTCCTCAGGTACCTTCATAATCCACATCCCTTTTTTATTTTCTCGCATTTCTTAATTAATCATGTTAATAAGAAACTTGTTGCTTGATTTATTTGTTAACAAATTACATAAAAAAATGTTCACCTAATTCATGTTTATTGTTACCCTTCCTCAAGTCAAGGTAATGCAATAATCCACTCCACCCAATGACATCCCTTCCCCTAATGGTCATTCCCAACAAGATTCTAATCTTGAGACCACACCTTTGGTTTCCAAAACCCTTGTCCATGTGGTCTTGTTTCCTAAGGACCATGTCATCCAAAACCATTCCTGTCTTGAAACCAATCCTCATATCTCTCATCTATCCAACCTCTCTATACCAAATACACCTCTATCTCCCATTCATTAGAAACATTTCAACCTCCTTCCAGCCCCATCTATGACTTATTACTTAGTAAATATCCCACAACCCTTCGACCCTCACAATCTACTCAACTAGTGGATCTCATTCTGCCCATGTCACTATATGTCAATTCTATCTCTATTCCATCTGCTACTATTATGCCTATTCAACCATCTCAACCTCTTATCGCTCATATCCTCGCTCATCCTTTACCATAACAACTTGCCCAATCTCAACAATCACATCATGTCCCTATTTCTTGCCATCAAGCATTGCAGCAACTTATCCAATCTCAACACATGACATATATTAATCCTTATCAAATGATTCCCCAAACACCCGTACATCCACAAATTTATTAACCACCTTATCAAGCTAATATTCATGCCATACAATCACAATCTCAACAAACCATCATGGAAAATGATCATATACATGTCCTAATGAATAGGTTGGTTAGTCTAGAGGTCACTACCTTGGGACCCAAAGTTGAATTATCTTACGAATAAATATGTAATGAACCCATTCATCCATCAGTTCCAATTAAACCTTACCCTCTTCATTGTGAGCTTTCTAAGTTTACCAAGTTCAAAAGTAAGGAAGATCCCCAATAGCACCTCCGCGCATTTAAACGTGCATGTTACCTTATTTCACATGATCTGGAACTCATGATTCTCACCTTTCCTATGTCTTTGGTTAGTCCATCACTTGATTGGTAAGATGGGATTACTCGAAATTCCTTATTCTCCTTTACCTATCTCGTGTAATTATTCCTAGAGAATTTTTTTATTAATATTGCATGCAAAATCACTATCAACAACTTATACGTCGTTATATAGACTAATGGAAATTATATCATAGATTGTATCTCACATTGGTGTGGCATTATAAGCCAATTTTCATTTACTCTTCCACAAGCTGAACTCATCAAACTCTTCTCATGTTCTTATGTGAAGCATATTTCTTCTACATTGCAAATCTAATCTTTCTAAACATTCAAAGAAGCATTCACCATGGCCCGTAAAATTGAAACTCATGCCCTTGAACAAAGCAAATTAAAACCTAAACCAAATAAACCCAAGCCTGAGTTCACCAAACCATATGCATACAACGATAAATTTAAAAGTGCGGCCAATGTCATGATTTCCAATTCCTCCACTACACCCACATCTATTATAGGGGCTCAACAACGAACCCTTAGATCAATGCCCAACTATACCCCCTTGGGGGAATCCTATAGTTCACTATTTGACAATTTGATGAAAATACACTCCATCTGAATTCCTCCCAAAATACATGTGGATGACTAGTGGCCCAAGCCCACTTGGTATTAATAAGCCTACTATTATAAATATCATCAAGTCAAAAGTCATGACATTAAGAAGTGTCATTCCTTAAAAGATCACATCCAAAAACATATAAATCAAGGGGATATCTAGATAGACTACTCCACTACTTCACCTAGCCAAGCCCTTGACAAAATTAATAAACCTTTACTTATTAAACCACAAAAAAATCAAGCCACTCCTACATTTAAACTACCAAATGCTCATACCAATAACACCATTAATCAAGTTCTCATCTCAACAAAAACTCCACCTACTCCTACCTTAGATATTATTCCCACACCTTATTTAGGGCTCATCGTATCCACAACTACCAAACCTATATAAAGTTCTATTGCTTGTCGTATATCTATATCTACTCCTACCCTTACCAAATCTGTATAAACTTTCACTATAACTCCTACTTATTCCACTTTTATCATGCCCCAATGTATCACAAAAAAATCATCTTTAACACCTATTTTGGTCTTAATGATATCCACACCTACTCCTACACCTATAACATATATTCCTTCACCAAAATCTACATCAAACACACCTATTGCTACATATACATCACTCATTTTGACATCAATCCCAACTACACTCATTTCTACCAGATATGCCTCTACAACCCCACCTATAAAAATCCCAACACTTATTTCAACACATGTACCTACATCTTTACATTTGACTACATCGTCCAATCCATCCCAATATTTTACACGCACTCCTTCCCCAACATTCGTTCATATATCTACATGTATAACCACTATTGCACCATTAACATCCTCTTAATTTGGGGATATATTAGTGATTTCCCTTGAAACATTTCTGAAAAAAACACCCTCACCTAATAAAAACACAAAGGGAATTCATTCTCCTTCTTTAAAATCAACTGTTTCTACATAAACCAATCTCGAATATATTCCTACATATTCAGATCCACCTATTGAAATTATAGTCGTCCCCATCAAACGTAAATATCCTCAATAAAAATCCAATACTCTTGGTAAGAATCCCTAAAATTCTCCCATGCACCCTTCTAATAAATTAGATCTTACCTCTCTTCAGCTATCCAACATTACAAAATCCATCCCAAGCTCACCCTCATCTATTTTAGGGCCAACCCCTTCACCTAAGATATCTCATAATAAAAAATCCCAATCCAAATAATCTAATTCACCTCCCAAGGTTGATTCATCTATTAAGACACCTAATTTACCCATACGATATACATCTGCACCTAATCCTAAACATGCTATCAAGCCTCACAAGAGTAATTTTTCCTACATCACACTTCTAGTTGGATCTTACACAGATATTCTTAGACATTTAATCTAAATATATGTAATCGCACTTCCCCCCATCAAAGCCTTTAATCCACATAGTAAAAAATCATCATGGTTTAATCCTTATTGATTTTTTTCCTATCATCGTGCCCTGGGCCATGACATTGAGCATTATAAATCCTTTCAGACGATCGTCTATGACCTTATTGATAAAGATGAATTCCTCATTTTGGGGGAGCCATCCTTCTCCATCCATCGCAACCAACCCAAATCCTATTCCTATATCCACATCCATAAAACTTATTAATCATCCTCCTTCATCCACCCCTTCGCACATCACTCCCCCTACAGAAGGTCCTCCCTTTTTCATCAATATTGTTTGTCTTTCCGATCACCCTTGTGGTCCCTAACTATATGTCCAATCCAAATCAAAGACGATCCCTTTTAAAATCCTTCTAAATTACGCTATCTCATCTACATCTAAGTTTCCCAATACTAGGGGGAGCATCCTCCCTTTCTTTTTTATCCCTTTCCATCTTCCTCGACCATACATGCTGGGGGAATTCATTCCAAGATTGATCCACTTCTAGATTAAATCCTTTCCGTCTTTGGCATCATTTTAAGCCCACTTTTGCGGGCATTTCTCAAAACATGTATTTCTCGATTCCTAACCGCTAGGGATTCACCCACATTTTACAATATCCATCCAACTCATTCAATCCAAATCAAATATTATTATCACCTCTTACTTCCCTTAAGGGGACCATATCTTCAAATTCCACCATTATGGTCATATTGTTCCCTCCATTGGGGGACCATTCCTCTCTTTTTTCATTATATTTCACCTTTGTGGCCATATTCATACCACTTCCTGTCACCATATTTCCATCCCAAACCCACTGTTGTTGTCATATTTTTCCTTCCATTGGGGGACCATCTAATCCTCTTGTTAGGGGTGTATATTTTCATTTCCTTAAAGGTAGTGCAAAGTTTTTTACCTTCGCTCTTTCTTAAGCTATCATACTATTCTCGAATGCGACTCAAATCAGAATGTTACTACTTTAATCATGATGTTGTGTGGAAATTTTTCCCTCCCTTGGAGGAAAACCGGAAGTGGAACGTCTTAAGTCCTTGCACATGCAATCATTATACTATTAGCATGTATTCCAATGAGCTCTTAGTCATATCCTTAGATCATTCCTCCATCATTAGCATCTTCTATATTTCATCGTAGTGATTTGGAAATATGTGGTCATATGTCACTTTCCTAGATGTGACCTTAAATATGAGCACCAAATTTCTTCTCGTAGCATATTCCTTATGGATAGGCTCTCTCATCTCAGTGAGAACTACCAATACTTACATCCATCACCCTCTCATTCTCTTATTGGAACCATGCAAAGGATCCAAGGGTGTCTCTTGTACATTTATTATCCCCTCCTAAGTGGTCTACTTAGCTATTCCCAACTATCCCCCATGTAAAAATAAAAATTCATGGATGTTCTTATCAGAATCAAATCTATTAAAAACAAACTACTTCCTCAAAGTACATTTGTTCATATAAAAAAGGAAATAAAATAAAATCAAATCAATAGACTGATCCCTTGAAGGATGACTATCATGTATATCATTATTGTTGTCTATGTCATATATGCATAAAGTCGACCATACCCTCGAAGGATGAGTACTCTTTGTATCATGGCATTGAAGGTTTCCTGCATTGACCATCATTCCATTTTATCAACATCGTTGTAGTCACAAAATCACGCACTTTATAGACAATTATTTATCTCAGTCTCATACTACTATTTAGAAGGTTCTTAACAGAAGAAAGTACTAACTAAGCCCCATCACTTTTTTCCATTTAATTTATTTTATTTCATAAGTTGTGACCTATTACACCTACATACCCATCCGTTTTCACACATCCCCCATAATTTTAGTCATAATTGGAGTGCCCAAATTTAGTATTGGGCTGCCCATAGGCACCCTGGTCCCACCTAGGGGTGACCTAATCCTTCTGTCACTTTTTGGGCCTCTTATAGCCATTTTTCATGTTTATATTTTCTGTGGATGGCCTTTTTAGGGTTAATTATGAAATTAGAGCTAGAGAACTCTATAAATATAAATTTATGAGACCATAATGAGGGACCTATCATCATACACTACTATCACTCCATCTAGAGTTGCATCCATCTATTACATTGGCATCCACATAGCTCCATCATCAATACACAAGCTAGGACATATGCATCACACTTCATAGGGGGAGGGATTCTATTATATTCCATGCACACATACTATTAAATTTTCTACATCTAGTTATTGCTCATTATTTCACAAAGTGTGACTGGCACGGGAGAACCTAGGGCACGACATGCACACACACACACACACACACACACACACACACACACACACACACACACACACACACACACACACACACACGCACACGCACACGCACACGCACACGCACACGCACACACACACACACACACCAGAACTATATCTTGGTTTGAAATGTAATGCAACACTCAGTTTAGTAAGCCCACAGTTGTGCTAGCTGAGGTCAGTTTGACTCATTCATTTGCATATTTTATTTTTCTAGGGATTTTATACTTCTGTTGTATTTTGAAGGTCTTCAACATCATCTTACTTCATTTGGTACATTTGGCATAGTTTCAAGAAATCCATTGCGACAAACAACAAAGGTTATATGCCATCTTCTGACCCTAAGAAGACCAGCTACGGAGCTTTTTTCAAAGACTAGGGCACCTATTTATGTTGACCATGGTGCCTCAGGGAGCCCCAATACCTTCCTAGGTTCTCCAGTCTTCTCACATCCACTCTTTTCGGGACCTGTGTGTAGTCATTCCAGCTTCTGGAATTTCTTGTCATACCTATGACACTCTGCGATAGTCACCTGCAATCAGCTGAGTTCCTTCCTCACTTTATTTTTGCACATTAGGGTTTTATTTCTATTACTTTAATTATTTATCCAATTTATACTACTTTAGAATATTTATTTACAATGTATGTGTCCTCCTAGATTAGATTAACTAGTTCTTAGCTAACTTAGATTTAGTTAATTTTAGTTAATCAATTGTAAGAAAGCTTCTCACATTGATCATCTTTCTTCTAGCATTGTTCTTTCCCCTTCCCAGATTTGGGGCATATATTTAGGGAATGCCACTTATGGATAACCCTCTTCTAGCTTACAAGTTACATCTCAAACCCCTTTATCATATCGACATTAGGTTTATGAGCTCATTCCAGCCATGTCTCTTTATGATATTTTGATATAACTAACAATCATTAGTTACATCCTAACACATGTTTTGATCGCATTTGATTTACATTATTTGGATCCTCTCTTGTTTACCTCCAATGTAATTAGAGACATCTTTTCCTTGTATGTTCCTTGATATGAGGCAACATCGTTCATACCTATAGGTCATCATTTTTAGTTGCGTTCTATCCTCAATCATTGTCACATCTATATCTCATCCCTATTTCATTTTGTTTTAAACATATCTTTCTTTCTTTATCACATATATGTTATCCATTTATCCTAAATAAATCTACTCTTTATTATATTATCGATTGGCCTTAGTCGCGAATGACTTGCCTTGGTAGCCTTTGTTTTGGATTCCTTGTTTCTTTTATGACCTCTCCTCCAGAATTCTTTACAAGTCCAACTTGTGGTCATCTTTATTCTTCCTTTAGGGCATTATATCTAAAAATTTCAAACTATTCCCTTATGATCCCAAAGTCCACATTTATGGCCATACTGATTCCCTTTTTGGGAATTTTATTTTTTACAATCCTATCTAATTTATACACAAATTCCACCTCGTGGCCGTACTTCTCTCCCCATTAGGGCACCTTTATTTTCATCCTCATCCCTTACAGACACATAGTTTTTCGCTCGATTCCTCGTGTATAAAGGATTTTACATAATTTTGCATTTAGTTGTGAATACTTTGATGCTTGCCTATGACCCCGTGATCATTCTGGCTTACGTCCATTTGAGATATTTCCCTTTGAATTCTCTCCTTTTTGTAGTGATTTTCACCCACACAGTGGCCTATGGAGCATTTTCGCTTATCTCCATTGAGATCTCAATCGTCCCTCTACCCATGTGATATCAAAATTGCCGCCATAGTTTTTATTGTTATTGTAATCCTTTTTTCTTAGGACATCTTGCCTTGGTTATCCTTTTACCCATTTTTCTTCACCCTCCTGCCCTTCATCATCTACATTTTTCAAATGCATCATTGATTTCCTCTGGCATCATCGATTCCTTGTTTGAGGGGGAGATCATCATCAACCTTTCGTCAATCCTCCGCATACTCTTCGTCTCTCATCGTTTTTTTCTCATGGCTTGCTAGTTCAAACCAATCAACAAAAAGGGGCAAATGTAGACAACTAAATTCAGTATCTCTACCCTTATCTTCCCACGCACACATATTTTTCTAGAGTCCTATCTAGGTCTCCCTTTTATTAAATCCATCCCCTTTATTTAAATAAAATTCCCTCTTATTATCTAATTCTTATTCATCTTTATTAATTCACATTAATTAATTAATCCCCATTAATTAATTAATTAACATCCATTATTCCCTAACCAACTTTCCATTTAGGAATTTTTTAATCTAAATATGCATCCCCACACTTTTATATGATTTTTCCTACCTGTCTTTATCCTCTAACTACCTGTGACACATCCGAATCCACTTTCCTCCCACCTACAAGCTTTAAATTTATTTTCTTATCCTTAAAAACTTGAAATTCTGATCAAAGCACAAAAGAAGCCCCATTGGGGAAAATTTCCCTACAGTCGGCGGTGATCCAACCTAGTCGTCATCGACCCTATAAAACTAAGTTATATCTTTCCATAATAAAAATTAGATATCATTAGATGCATGTGAATTTTGGAGATTTCTTATGAATTTTGAATTGAATCTCATGTTTGAGCATTCCTGCAATAGTCATAGATCTCCTAAACCTCCTTGTAATGTGCTTGCATCACTCATGATCATCCTTTATGAGTTTATCATTATCTTTGTGTTGTTTTATTCATCTTTTATTGTATTATCATTTTTTCCTTGTGTCTAACCTTTTATAGGAGTAGGTGATCCTCAGTAGGCTTCAGATCTTCATTATCAACCTTCTTTTCCAGCTTCTTTACTTCCAAGTCATCCATTTCATCCTTTTCACCTCAGCCTTTGTCCAACCTTGCTACAGTTGTCGTCGACCGACCCTGGTCACCATCAACTAAGGTCCTGTTTGTCAAATATCTTTACCAAATAATTGTTTTATGTCCTTTTCTCTTCCTTTATGCTCCCTCAGATCCCTTCTGTAGGTTGACTCCATCATACGCAAGCCTCTATTGCATCCAAATTGTATCCAAACCTTGCAGGGTTTGTATATTCATCTTACATTATAGATCCTCAATCTCAGGTCACCGTTGAACTGCCTCTACATAGTCTGGGTCATTATCAACCTAGACCAGGTATCATTTAATTCACATTTCTTTCAATTAAATCAACTTCTAGATCAGATCTTAATTATTCTAAAATCCAGTAGTACTTCTATTTTTGCATGCCATTTGCTACTCATCTTTTACTTCAGTATTTATAAAAAAATGAGGGTTGACATCCACAAGAGGAAGCTAACACTTCTTGGAGCAAGAATTATTCAAGAAACCCCTGCATATCCCATCTAATCAATCTCATTTTCAATCTATCTTATTTGTAGGTCCTCATCTACTTGGCACCCATTCATCCACATCACACTTCTAAGGTACTATAAACCTCCATGTTTTGAGTTGTGTACTTTATTTAGTAGCTAACTCATTAACTTGAATTGAATGAGAAATTACATCAAAAATAAGATACATCATCATTTCTTCTATCATCCATGAGTGATATGTGTTATAGGCTACATCATCACTTCTTCTATCATCCTTTAGTAATATATGCTTTAGGATAAATCATCAATTCTTCCATTATCTTGTTGTAATATACACTTTATTCTAAATCATCACACATTCTTTCACCTCATCTCTATATCACATATCATCACTACACATTCATCACATCGTGTTATACACAACATATAGTTTGACCATTTCCTAATGACGCACTCTTGTTTATGGGTCATTCTTGACTGGTGAGGGGGCATAAATAAATGAACCTCACTACATACATTTCCATCCACTCGGGGGCACTCTGCTCCTATCATTCACTCTACATTTCATTTCATCCATCCAAAACATATTGCATATCTTGGTTACATTTACTCTTGCTTACATTTACTTGTACATGTTCATTTTATTACACATGCTAGATAGATATATTATATGTCATTATATTTATCATACACACATGCACGTTCACATTCTTTCTAGTTTTGATCGCATATTCTATGTATCCATTACTCGCAGCATGGATGCTTGACACAATACTTATTACCATTCCCATCGTGGCTCCTCGGGACATCCACTTTTGTACATTAGAGGTTCTATCGTTTCATTTTTTTCATAGCACACTACTTTATCATATTATACATGCTTTGACATACTTTTTATCTTTCTAGCATGCTAAAGGGTGCTTCATGTGAAATATTTGTTATGTAGGGATACTTGTTTCCATGGTTATCTGTTACATTGTTTGTACTTGTTTGTTATTGTTTGATATTGTATGTAGACTTTGTCATTTGTCTTGTGTGTACATTTTTATGTTTTTGGATTCATCGGCCTTGATTTTCTTGTGACATCGTGAGTGATGTCCCATGTTTGCAGCCCGCTTTTTTTTGTCTATGTTGGCTTCTTGTTTGTTTACCTGCATACTAGCTTACACATTGTCTTCATAGCTTACTCTTGTCTTCTACATGCATGCATGTTCATACTAATGATTATTTCCTAGCCACTTGTTTGCATGTGCCTTGGTTTCTACCAAGCACATGCCCTTCCCCTTATAGGGAACAGTTTCAGCAGTCATGTCTCTTTTGGGTCGCATACTCCTACAGTAACGTCGCATGCACCCCCAAATATTAGGGGCGTCATTTGGGTGAGTCAATCACCCCATACAACAATCTACACGCAATATAAAACAAAACATAGTATCGATACAGTATAGTTCAAATCTCAAAATTATACTTGGGTCTTTTTATAGTGATGCCTTTCATGGAGCACCTATAACCAGGGGCAATTACACAGTGATTAGCTTCAACATAGTCTACAGAACTCATACACATCATCTTTTACAGGTCAGGTTGTCCTTAGCATATGTGTTAGTACACATCATATGCAGTGGTTCTTTAATCTGGGGAGTATTTAAAGGTTATAGGTTAACACCAAACCTTCCTCTCTACACTACTTCTATTTTGGCATCGGATCACCAAAAAAACTAGACAATACAAAGATCTCTATAGTTTTGGGAAGTAGTTAAAGGTTGGAGGATAAATCAGACTTTCCTCCCTATACTTCTTCGATCATTGGTGTGAGATCGCCCGAAAAACTCATGTGCATCAACATCATCTATAGTATCCTTTCTAAACTCTTTCCTCATCATGGATTAAGCACAGGAAGGCAACAACATACAAGCCAAGTACAAATGGACAGGTGGAACGAACCTATTTTGTGTTGTGTCAAATTCTAGCAAAAGATGCAACCTTGCAGGTACATAAGTGGGATAAAAGGATTCATGCAGCATTGTGGGCATATAGGGCAACATCAAAGTCAGCAACAGGATACTCCCCATTTCAGTTGGCCTATGGCATTGATCCAGTTCTTCCTATTGAGTTTGATATTCCCACTGTGAGAGTTATGAAAAATGAAAGGATGGATGAAAGTGATTCAGTAAAAGAAAGGTTGGTACATCTTCATTTGCTAGAGGAAATGAGGGAAATAGCAAAGGATACAAGCCATAAGAAGAAAATGAAGCATAAGGAATACTTTGATCAAAATATCCGGTGGTCTCCATTTCATGTGAATGACTTGGTTCTAGTATATGATTCCAGATACAAAAAAAGAAGACAGAGAAAATTTCTTCCAAAATGGATGGGGCCCTACAAAATAGCAGCTGTGCATGAAAATGGTACGTACCAACTAGAGGAATTGGATGGCACTCCCATTACGAAATGGGTCAACCATGACAAGTTGAAGATTTTCCAAGCACCAGAATAGTCTACTCCGAGGACGGAGTAGAAGTTAGGAAGGGGGAAGATGTCGACACTAAAATTTTCCTTCGTAATTTCTATTTCATTAATGTATGTATTAGGAATAGGATGTTGTTAAGTATAATTAGTAGTAGCATCTGATAGAAGATAACGGCGCCGTCAGTACGGTGCCTCCAATAATGTGGAGTACGGTAACAGTCAAAGTACAATAGGAATGTTGTAAAAAGTAAATATTTGTCGTAATTGGTCCGGTAATGTTAAAATTTCAAAGTTTGGGTAATTAGAGAAGTAGGGTCTACATGATTAGGAATTAGAAATATTATATTGGTAATAAGGACAAGGAGTGAGGTCATAAATATTTTGTGTATTTTATTTGTAAAAAGTCTAAAAATGTGGAACCCATGTAAAATGATAAGGTTTATCTTATCTTAAAAGATAAGCTTACATGTACAGATAAGAGTTAAGGTATGGAATATGATTTGTCAGAGTGGATTTCTTATCCTATCTTAGAGATAAGATGGATAAGCCTGGAAGTTATATAAATAGAGATGCCACCCCCCTCATTTAGCATAGAAGGAAGTAGTGAGAAATATTGTAGGAAGTGTGCGAAGGAAGCCATCAGTTTAAAGGTGTGTTGAAGAAGCCATTAAGAGGTGTAATTGTAAAGTTTCTCCCATAGTCTTGGTGAAAGGCAAGTGAAGTCAATAACACTTGAAGTACCTCATGGGTGAGATTGTAACAATTTCATGTTAATATTATAATTTACTTTGATATTTCAGATTTGTCATCATTCCGTCTTATCATAGTCGATGGTATTCTTGTGTTATGTTGTTGTTTTGTTTCCAGATTTCTAAGTTTGGAAACTAGGCATTGATGACACCTCTTTAGTCCTTTTCTTGCTTTGTTTGACTTTGCTTACATATTTTATTTTGCATTTGCATCTTTTTTGTCAAGTCACAGGGATCCCTTCTTCACAATCAAGTAAACATAATAACAATATGCACCCTTATTTTTGTAAATGGACACCCTTATTCCTCTATTTTCCAAAAGATATTCTATAGAAAAATAGAAACAAACAAGGGATATTTGTAAATAAACTCCCTTCTTCCTCTATTTTCCACGACCTGAATGTAGGTGTCCCTAAAAATCTACAATTGGTGAGTGAATACAACTACCGACTTCATAATCTATAAACACGGTCAATCTGATGTAAAGTTTGCTATAAAAGCAACATTAATAGTGCTTAGTTAGAAAAATATATATATATATGAAAAGATGAGGTAAACTAAAATGTAAAAATATCATCGATGATAATTCGATTTCCGAAAAATCTATACAGAAAGATGTTGGAAAATTATTGTCATAAAGACTTTACAATTTATAGAAAATATTTGACACTTTTTGGAAAATACTTCCACCATAAGAGACACCTCTGATGTACTTAGGTTTTGGAGAGTAGTTAAGTTGCATAGTAAGTTTGCTTTAATATATTAATAGAATATATAAATAATTTATTTAATTTATTAAGAAGGAAAGTTAATCAGGTTAATTAAATTGCTTACTACTCTTCTCTATAAATATAATAAGCATTATATTATGATTAAATATTACAAGTACATCTTAATCACATACAATAGTGTATGGTTAATAAAATACACTAATTGTGTATATATATGCTTTAATCAGAGACTATCTATAGTGCCCCCCTGCTATGAATCATTCATGTGTCTTGCTTTCATCCTTTCCAAAAAATTGTGTTGTTGGGAGCCATGTAATTCATGTTATTTCAATAAAATCCTTGTTAAAACCTTATTAAGGAACCCCAATTAGTGTGTTAGCTCGTATGTGCATTTGTGCATTAAATGTTCAATTTAAAATATCCTGAGAGAGAGAGAGAGAGAGAGAGCTAGTATGGTTAGTTTTTGAGTTAATAGATGCGATTTTTTGTCTCTGTTGGATATGGTGTGACAATGCAGAGAAATTTTAAACCTCAGTGGGGGCAAGTGCTCTGAAAAGTCAAAAATTGTAAGTGCCTTGTTAACCACCCCAAATTGGCGTGTTAGTGTGGATTTGGTTACAAATTCTCTTACTTGAAGGCATATACATATATGAGCAAATAATAATAATAACAACATAATAATGTGAATTGATTCTTGTGTGGGATTTTGTTCTCTTCAAATTAAATGTTATTAGCAAGTGTAAGATAGACTACACTTGTTAGAAAACTCTTTCCAACTGTACCCAATGTTATGAGACCAGGCTTGAGATTGTTGTGTGAGAAGGCTTAATACCATCATTAGTGAAAATGGACTAAATTATTTTTTATTTGACGGAACAGATCAGTTACAAGACCAACCTTGTTTCCTACAACTATAGACACAAAATCACACATTTTAGGTAATTATCTAGTCTTGATTACACACTACTATTCATATTATTCCTAAGTAAGAAAAGTACTAATCAACCTGTGTCTTTGGACATATTTTCTTTCTTTCTGTTGTTACTTTTGATCTTACACTATTTCTAGCTCAATTTTTCTTTTCACACCTCGACATTTATCATCCTGGACACCAACACCCAGCTAGGGTGTAAATTCTAGACACCCTCGTCCCCTCTAGATGCACCTGACCTCAGTATACCTTTTTCACACTTTTTGGGTCCTTTCTAGCCATTTGAGCATCTTATCTTTTTGGTAGTCATCCTTTTTGGGTTTAATTATGAAATTCAAGAAAATGAATCATATAAATATAAAGTTATGTGATCATAATAAGGGACCAAGCACTAAGCATTAGCTATCACCACCTAAGGTTGCATCCATTGAGAATCTAAGAGCTCCATTGCATCCATCTAGCACCAACCAAGGGACACAAGGGCTGGTTATTCTGCATACACTTCATATGAAGGAAGTTCATTCTATTCCATGCACACATCTATTACATTTCTAAGTTACATCTAGCTACTTTGTGCACTATCAAGTGTGACATGCACAAGAGCCACATAGGGCACAATTTTGCACCCACACACATAGAACTACATTGGTTCTGAGATGTAGTGTAGTGAAAAGTTGTAAGTTCACCATTGTGATAGCTGAGGATAGTCCAAACCCTCATTCTGCATTTTTCTTTTTAAAGATTTGATGTCTCTTTGAGGAGTTTTCAAGTCATTTCTTCATTGCAAGTTTCCAACGACTTCAGTGATCATTGTGCGACCTCATAGTGACCAAAGGTGAACAACATGGAATACATCACAACCATTCATACGAGGTTTCATAATCATTTCCATAGAAATAGGCACCTAGAAACAGGTCTAAGGCACCCATTGGAGCCCTTATCCCTCTCCAAGTGGCCCATTCCAAAAATATCATTAGCTCGCACACTTTTCTGAGGCTCTGTGCGATGCTTCTACCTCTTTGGTCATCACCCCCTCCTACTATTACAAATGATAGGGTACTTTATTAGGGTCCTATCCACACATTAGATGTCGTTCCATTTACTTCACCATTGCATGTGCATCCACCATTAGAACATCCTCCCTTTACATGTACACTTTTCATGAATGATTCTAATTGGTAGCAAATTCTATTTGATCCTACTTGTGATGACACTATATGCACACATGATGTCTTGGCTCGGATGGGATTTTTAGTTGATGAGATATTTCCTTCACCCTATGCTCCTCATATTTATCATGGTTTCATCCACATTACTGTTATTTATGGGCTTCGCGTCTTTCATCTTAAAAATTTTCTTGCATGATCTCCTCATGTTGCTCCCCTTACACTTGATCATTCTTGGCTTGACTATATTGAAGGCACCTTAGATCCTGATCATATCGACATTTCATTTCATATGCATTTCAAGTGTGTTTTCATTTCCAATGATTCCTTCCTTAGTTATTCACAAAATATTACACGCTAGTATGCACATCGTTTTCCACTACCCCCTTTAACTGATGAAGAATACACAATGGGCATGTAAAACCTTTGTCAAAATGGCTTACTACGTGATCAACCTGATACTATTACTTATCATGTATCAGATGATTTACCTTTCAGTTTTGACCATGACAATGACGACCTCCTAGATGACATTACTTGATCTCTTTTCTCATCACACACTTGGGGTAATCACACCTCTTTCTCCCCCCTCTAGCATCAACAAGCATTTTATTTTATCATTAGGTCACACCTAATCTCTCACGTATAACATACACATATTGATACGTGTGCATATCGCCACTTCCTGATGACACACTCATGTTCTTGCGGTTCTTACATGATTTTTGATGGATATGTTACAATAATAACTAGTCACATTTCCCCATTATATGTATCTACTACATACTCATTCATACATGCATAAATGTATCACCATTTATTTACACATACAATACACTCTTTCATCATTTCTCGCCAAACATCATTCATTAACTAACACATTCATCATACATATTTTGATACATCTGCATCATCATTTCCCAATGATGCACTCTTTTTCTTTAGTTCACACTTGACTATTGAGGGCATACTATAAACATGAACCTCACACACTACACACCACACACTATGCACTATCCTACCCAATACACCTTACATATTATACATTAAACACTATGAATTTCACATTGTGTGTATTCATCTCTACATAACATCTACTTTACACATTCACGATATAGATTTTTCACACATACTCTACAACCAACACACTTGCGACACATTTACACTTATAATACACTATTTTCATGCCTATTTGTGATGCTCGTTAAAATAACCCACTTGAGACCCAAGAAACAACCTAGGGTTAGTCAGGAAAATTTATGGAATAATTTTTTTTATTATTTAGAAGTGTCCACAACCCGGTTGCAAGACAACAATTTACACTATCAGGTTCCAGAACAAGTTTAATCTGCTAGAACATAATTTTCATTTATTAACAATTATCAAAGGTCACAAGGTCCAAATTTTAGGGTTAGAAGTTTTAGTTACGTTCAGGGGGTAAATTAACACCATACCCACTCTCTAACCATGTTCAGAGTTTCAACTTTATTTTTCTGACCCTTAATGCATTCAAAATTTCCCTAAATCATTTCCATTGGATAGGAAATTTTCTCACCTTTCCAACGATATAAATAAGTCCTCCTAACTCCTTGTAAAACTCTAGTTATGGACTGGCGGACCTTAGGGGTCAAATTTTCCCCCAAGGGGACACGTGTCGAGTGGGGAAGGAAGCCCATTTTTCAGGTTGGTGGGTTGCGGGGTGGTGTTGAAGTTTTTTCTTATGCAAGAGAAAAAACCAAATTTACATCGTGCGCCTCTACGGGTCCACTAGGGACACGTGTCGCCCAACAACCATGGCAGGGAAGAAAGGGAGAGGGAAGGGCAGGGTGGCATAAGAAGTTGAAGAAATTCACCAAACGGAAAAAAAAACCAAATAGCACCCATACTCCCGCGGGTCTACTAGGGACAAATGGAACTTAACGAACCAACGCGGGGGAGAAAGAGAGGGACGGGTGCTACGGCGAGGTCAGTTGGTGAAATTTTCCAAAGGGAAGATAGGGGGTAAATGGTGTGCGTGGGTCCACATGCCCGTGAAAGGGTCACACCAAGGTGAGGGTGGGGGTGCGAGGCAGCAGGGTAAAAACTCAAAATTTTCCCAAAACAAAAATTTCAAAACATAGAGTTGCGAGGGTTTCCCCACCCCGTTGTCACCCCCATGCTGCCACATGGCAGCCTCTGGTTGGCTGCAGGCCAGTGGGGAAAATTGCAAAAAAATTCCCCAAAAATATTTTTAAAAAAAATCTAAGGATTTTTAAAAGGGAAATTTTCGAGCCGCGGGCCCGTCAAGGGAAAATTTTCCAAAATTTTCCTGCCAAGGCAGGAAAACTTCAGAGGGCCATAAATTTTGCTAGAAAGCTTAGTTTTGGGAAAATGAGGACTTTCTGGAAAGCTCTCGATGCCCTCTTTGCACATAAAACATAAATTTTACATTTTGATAAAGTTTAAGGGGTCAATTTTGTGAAAATGGCCTGCAGGATTTTAAATAGTAAACTAGTAATTTTAACTTATAAATTTGATTCAATTTGATCTCCTTCTTCACTCAACATGCCAAATAGACATGGAGGATTATTCTAGGAAGGATTTAGAATGTTTTAGGAAGGTAAATTTTCTCAATTGATTCCAATTTAAATTTTTCCAACAATTGACAGAAAAATGACTGTGAAAGGGATTGGGCTCGATTTTGCAATGTTTTAAATTGTTTTCTTAAGTGTTCTTTGTCAATTTGAGTTCCTTGATAATATAACATGCTAAATTTTAACATTTCCAAGTTGATTATAATGTGCAAGCCCGAACTGTACATTTTAATTAAATTTATTTGCCAGTTTTAAATTTATAACAGAAATCCATTTCTATAAAATCGGTTTATCAATTCAAGTGTTCATCATTCAAGTGTGGAAATTAATTTCTATACTAGTCCAAGGCATTTAGTTTTTTTAAAAAATCATTTAAAGGCTAAATTGTAAAGTCTAAAGTTTCCAATTTAATATATTTCCAAAAGAGACAAAGTTATATAATTCCTTCATACGTATTTCTTCTTTTTCCATTTTTCTAAACAGGGATTTCAATCACAATTTGATATTCCAATTCAACACAACAATGCAAATGAGGGAAAGTCTTGCAATTCTTTATTGACTTCAAATATACAACTTTACATCTTTCAATGTTTGAATGCAACAAACAGATTTCTATTTCTTTCTTTCCAATGTTCAGAGCAGAAAATAAATATTTTTCACATTTCGAATATACACTTTCATAATCAATTACATACATCTTTTCTTCACAAAATACATTAAAATTTCATCCACTTCAAGTGGGAAAGGTTACAAATGAAGTATATTTCACAAGGGGCTGGCAAAACTGTCCTCTTCTGCTCCAGAACAACAACATGCAAGTTTTCTTTTTCTTCCAAATTGATCACAACAAAAGTGGGGGAAAGGCAACACTCTCCACCCAACCAAGACATCCAATGAAAGGAGAATCCATCCTTCATCATTGGCCCCCAAGCCCCAACCATAATACAATAAGAGGTGTGATTCAACCCATGGAAACAACTGGCTTCCACAACACACAACATTCTTTCAACATGCATAATTCAATATAAAACACAGTCCAACAAAAAATAGTAGTTTAAACTGCATTTGAAAACATTCAAACAAAACTCAGGCTTGATCATGCAAGCCAAAGGAGCAAGGACTATGGGGGAAGCTACTTATGCCTCCCAATGGGAATTGGGCATCCACCAGTAACAAACCACCAATAAATTTCACCACACATATCCTTATGCCCCCCCACAATCCCTCCTTATGCCCCCCCACAAATTTCTTTATACCCCCCATAGATTTCCTTATGCCCCCATCAAAGTAAGAAATGCAAGCTATTTATTTTCCATGGTGGATCCCAAACCCAAACTCCCTCCACAAAATATGATGCCAATGGCATTCCCTTATGCACCCCCCCCCCACATGGATTCCCCATAGCCTTCTCCTACACCATTCCTATGGCAGTCTACCCAACCAGCCAACAAATAAATCAAAAACATGCACCATTCATTCATACACAAAAGAAATAACAATCACAAAAGAAGAGCTAAGCTCCTACCTCTCCATGGTAGCTTTTGTCTCCAACAACAAGCTTCAATGCCCAAAACACAGTCCCAAAACAACAATACCAAGTATGAAATTATCTCCAATCTCCTCCAAATCCACAAGAGCTCCCACAACAAAAATGTGCCCCCAAAGAAGCATGCAAAATGATTCAACAACCCAAAACAAGAAAAGAGTTTGAATTTTATAGAAGAGGGAAGAGAAGAGGATGATGTGGATCCATGTAGGATGCCACATCACACATCCTCAACTCCAAACACAAAATACAAAATTTCATTCTCCAAAGCACAATAAAGAGGTGGGTGAAAATATGACAATTTACTTGCACACTCCAAAAATCCCACACCCCAAAGGACTACAAATTAAATAAAATGTAAGAGAGTGCAATCAAAAATTGCAACATGATTAATAAAATGCATTAAAAAGGTCTAAAATCAGCCTTCCAACCATAGGTATGGTTGGTAAATTAAATTGAGAGGTATGGGACAAGTTTTACTTGTCCCACAAGCCTCCAAAAATAGCCCCCAAGGACAAATTAGAATTTCCAAGGAGGTGGAGTGTTTCATACTCCAAAATCTGACTTACATAACTCATACACAACTTACACATCCCTTACATAATTAATAAAAAGAGCCAACAAATTCCATTATTAATTTCTCATATCCCAATTTGATTTATTTAAATTTTAACCAAATGACTTCTCACATTAATCTACCACAATTTAATTAAATAAAATAAATAGACATATCACTAATAAAATACATACAACAATAATATAAAGGAACCACATTAATAAAATACACAAAACCCATGGTCACATATAAAGGTGATCCCCCCCATGGGAATCCCTAACAACAACAAACACAACACAATAAAACAAGTTGCCATGGTGACCTTGTCGAATTCACCTAGAATTCCATTGTGGTTGGTCTCCAATCCCCCGATGTTTGTTGTGATTTTAACCTGCAAAACACAAATACCTCCTTCGGCCTCGTGGCCATATCAGAACATCCAAATGAATATAAATATAATCACAAAATCATCTAAATATGTGAATCACAACAACATCAAGGCAATTTAACATTATCACATACAATTTATATCAACAACTATATCATCATCATATAATATCCATTTTCTAGATCTACTCATAATATCCAAAATCACATGTCTGAACAACATCCATAAAACATCCATGTCAAATAGTATATCATCATCCACATATGAGTGTCTCTAATAATCATCATGCATCATAACCAAATCAAGATCAACAATAATCCATGATCAAATGTCTAACATCATACTAAATCAAAGCATAATAATGTCCATAATGTAATCAACAGTATCAAAATAAGCATCAAAAGGTGTCAAAGGGAAGTGGGCACTACATCCCCCTCCCCTTAGACTCGACTTCCTCCTGGAAGTCACTGGAACAAATGTGGAAACTGAACTCGTAATGAAGTAGCATCCTCCCATGTAGCTACAGTCTCATCATATCTGTCCCACTACACCTGAACCTGATCAACCTCTCTACCTTGAAGGCCCAGGGTCCTGCGATCTAGGATGCGAATGGGCTCCACCATCACCTGCCCCTGATCCTGCACCTGCAATGATGTCCAATCTAACACATGAGAAGGATCTGTAATATATCTCCTGAGAACTGAAACATGAAAAACATCATGTATGCGAGACAAGCTGGGTGGCAATGCTAGATGGTAGGCCAAAGGGCCAATACGCTCCAAGATCTCAAAAGGACCAATGAATCTAGGAGCTAACTTAGAACCTTTTCCATAATGGATAGGGCTCTTGTGTGGCCTGACACGAAGGAACACCTTCATGCCCACATCAAAACTACGGTCGATCCTATGTTGATCTGCATACTTCTTCTGTCTATCATGTGCCTCCTGCAATCTCTGCCTGATCAACACCACCTGCTGCTCCATGTCCTATAAAAGAGCTGGTCCAAGAGAAACTCTGTCTTCTACCTGTCCTAGCTAAGAGGTGTCCTGCACTCTCTACCATACAAATCCTGAAAAGGAGCCATGCCTATAGAACTCTAAAAACTATTATTGTAGGAAAACTCCACTAAGTATAGGTACTCCTCCCATTTAGACTACTGATCCATCACATACATCCTGAGCATGTCCTCTAAAATATGATTCACCCGCTCAGTCTGTCCATCTGTCTCAGGGTGATATGTTGTGCTGAAGTTGATTCTCATCCCGAGGACATACTGCATGGTAGTCTAGAAATGTGAAGTGTACAAAGGATCGCGGTCACAAATGATCTTCCATGGAATCCCGTGCAACCTGAAAATCTCATCCAAATATACTTGTGCCACTGCTCTAGCTGTATAAGTGGTCTTCACCAGAGAAAAGTGAGCCACTTTTTTCAATTTATCAACCGTGACCATGATGGTGTCGTGGTGATATCTTGACATCGGTAGCCCAACAATGAAATCCATGGAAATGGTGTCCCACTTCCATTTTGGTATAGCATGAGGATAAAGAAGGCCTGCTGGATGTTGATGCTCAGCCTTAACTCTCTGGCACTCTAAACATCATGACACAAATTGGGCCACGTCTCGATGAAGTCCTCTCCAATGATACAACTGTCTCAAGGTGGTGTGCATCTTCTTCACCCGGGATGGGCTGAATAGGGTGCACGATGTGCCTCTACCAAGATGTCCTGCCTCAAGCCTCCATCTCTGGGAACATATATCTGGCCTCTATGCCTGAGAAGACCATCTTCCTCTAAGGAAAAACCATCAAAATTCCCCTCAAGGGGTCTCTGAGACTCGATCTCTACTCGTACTGCAATGTAGAAGCTGTCAAGAGGAAGCTGCTGAAGGATCCTGCTCCACAAATCTGTGCTCACTGAGGTGGCCATAGTCACATGTCTTCATCTGCTGAGAGCATCTACTACCACATTCTCCTTCCCCTTCACATGCTCTATCTCCATGTCATACTCACAAAGCAACTCCATCCAACGCCACTGATGAGTGTTGAGATTGGGCTGCGTGAAGAGGTGACGAAGACTCAAATGATCTGTCCTGAGTGTGAATCTCTGACCAAGAAGAAAATGCCTCCATCTAACCAAAGCATGCACAACTTCCGCAAGCTCAAGATCATGAGTCAGATAATTAAGCTCGTGATATTTGAGTTTGCGAGACTCAAAAGCCACTACTCTGCCCTCCTGCATCAACACACCTCCAAGCCCTGCTAAAGAAGCATCTGTGCAAACAAAGAACTCACCCTGTGGATCTGGACACTGCAAGAATAGGTGTTGTAGTGAGGCACTCCTTCAGTGTCCTGAAGGCCTACTCACATCTGTCTGACCAAACAAACTTCTTCCCTTTCCTCTGAAGGGAAGTGATAGGGTGCGCAATCCGAGAGAAGTCTTGAACAAATCTCTGGTAGTAACCTACTAATCCCATGAAGCTGCACACCTCGGTCACTGTAGTGGGTGCTGGCCAATCCATAATGGCTCTAATCTTGGAAGGATCGATGGTGATACCTTCCCCAGAAATGATATGACCCAAATACTATACCTCTATCTGAAAGAAAGCACACTTCTCCAAGTTCCCGTAAAGTTACTGCTCATGAAGACACTGAAGAACCTGGCGAAGGTGCCCCTCGTGCTCCTCATGTGTACGTGAGTATATCAAAATGTCATCTAGGAAGATGAGCATGAAGTGATCTAAGAAGGTCCTGAATACCCCATTCATCAAACTCATGAACACTGTGGGGGCATTAGTCAAACCAAAAGGCACCACTATGAACTCATAGTGCCCATATCTCGTGTGGAAGGTGGTCTTATGAATGTCCACCTCTAAAATCCTCAGCTGATGGTAGCCTGACTTAAGATCAATCTTAGAGAAAATTGTGGCTCCCTTCATCTGATCAAACAAGTCATCAATACGTGGAAGGGGATAACGATTCTTGATCGTTACCTTATTCAGCTAGTGGTAATCAATACACAACCGTAAGGATCCATCCTTCTTCTTCACAAAGATCACCGGTGCACCCCAAGGGGATACACTAGGATGGATAAGGCCTTTCTCCAAAAGGCCCTCAAGCTATAACTTGAGCTCACAGAGCTCTGGGGTGGTCATCCGATAAGGTGCTCGTGAGATAGGCTCTACTCCAGGAACTAGATCTATATGAAAATCAATCTCACGTGGGGGTGGTAACCCCGGTAGCTCCCCTGGAAAGACATCAGTATACTCTCTCAAAATGGGATGATCATCTAGCGATGGTCCACTAGACCCATCCTCTGATCTGTCACTAACTGTAACAACATACATCTGACAACCCTGTCACACACACCGCTTAAGCTGCATAGCAGAGATGGTGTGAATAGAAATGGGTCTCTTGACCCCTGAAATCACCAACTCAACTCCCAAATCATCTACACAAGATATAGTCTTGTGGTAACAATCCATCCTGGCCCTGTGTGCAGATAACCAATCCATACCCAAAATGACTCCATATGAGCCCAAAGGAAGGATACAGAGATCTGAGGTAGTGGTGAAAGGTCCCAAATCCACTACACACTCCTTAACTAAGGAGTCTACAAAGATCTTGGCTCCAGAAGCCATCTCGACATCCCAACTAAGACCCTGCCTAACTGCCACCAGCCTGCATCACTCTACTAAAGATGGTGCAATGAAAGAATCAGAAGAACCAGAATCAAACAATACAGAGGTAGGAATACCACCAATGCTACCTATGGTCTCAATGACTGTGCTCTGATGCTCTGCCTGGTGGTTCTCAACCACTGCATAAATCCTGTGGCTGCATCCCATGTCACCAACTGTAGGCTCAGAGATCTGTGTCTTACCCTTGTTGTTAGGGTTCTGTGGGCAATCTCTCCAAAAGTGTCCAGTAACTCCACAACCAAAACATCCTCCTGATCCTCCCCAATGAGTAGCACCTCTAGTAGGTGCCCTGGAAGTCTGTGGCGTGGATCCTGATGATCCGGCTGTGGTCTGTTGAGGTCTCTGTTGGCGAGCTCCCACTGACTGAGCTCTAGGTCCACCATGTGTCCTGATGGGACCCCTAGGAGGAGGCCCCATACTCTGACCTCTCTGTGCATCAGCTCTCTGTGGAGGTCTATGAGGTGGGTGGGACTACTGCTGCTACTGTTGTTGTGGCCTAAAGGATGACTATGTTGTACCCTAGCCACCATGAGGAAAGGTACTGACCCCCTTGATCTATTGTCCTACATCTACTGTATGCGGCTCCAGACTTGGTCTCTAGCCTGCTGGGTCTTCCCCCGAGTCTCCTCTGCTATATAGGCCTTCTCGACAGCCTCAACTAATGTCTATGGGCAGTGGATCCACACTGCACCTCCAATATCTAAATTCAGGCCCCAAATGAACCTGTGAATCCACACCTGCTCATCCTGCATGTACTCAACATACTGGAGTAGATCCAAAAATCTACTCTCATACTCTGCTACTGAAAGAGATGCTTGTCAGAGGTCATGGAACTCATCGATCCTCTACTGTATGAACCTCTGTGACAAATACCTACTCCTGAATCTCTCCTCAAATAGCTCTCAAGTCACTGTCTCTGAATCTACATGGAGCTTCTGCTCCTCTGTCCTCCACCATACTCCTGCTCCATCCCTCAGTAGATGGATCGCAACATGAGCTTTTGTGTTGCTAGAACAAGGACAAATCTTGAAGCAACCGCTCAAGCTCACTAGCTAGGCCTCTGCCTGAAATCCACCCATGTCACCTGAGTAATGTGAGGTTCAAAGCTTCATGATCTCCCTGATGTGATCTGTAGTTGTGGTCTGATAGCCTCTAGGTCTCTATGCGTGCTCATCCCTAAGCCTAGGGCTCTGAGACCTCTCTCTACGCTCTGAAACTCGGTCACCCTATCCCTCTGTGGTGACTCTGCTTTGGCTGACTCTGCATGGGAGTTCTCTCCTCTATGCTCCTTGCTAGGTTGAGGAGATACCTAACCCTCAATGGAAGGGGCTCTGTCATGACTAGTTGCATGTCCTCCTCCTAATCCTCCGCATAGAGCGACATTGACATCCTGAAGAGTCTACAAGATCTGGGGTAGGATAGCTGCTACACCCTGATCTGATGGTGGTGGTGGTGGTAAGTCTGAGTCTATGTGAAAATTCCCCCTGCCCCGTCTATGCCTCCTGCATAGACCAAAGCAAGAGTTAGTTCATTTTTCTAGGTTTTATTCAATTTCCATGTTTACTAAAAATATGCAATTTCTAAACTAAGTTACTTTTTCTAGATTCAAAAAAAATGTGCTAGGTTTAAGTTTCATGTCCCAAGTTTTCTAGTGTGCCCAATGATCCAAGATTTTTGAACCACTGCTCTGATACCAAGTGTGATGCCCATTAAAACAACCCACTTGAGACCCAAGAAACAACTTAGGGTTAGTCAGGAAAATTATGGAATAATTTTTTATTTTTTTTTATTAGAAGTGTTCACAACCCGGTTGCAAGAAAATAATTTACACTATCAGGTTCTAGAACAAGTTTAATCTACTAGAACATACTTTTCATTTATTAACAATTATCAGAGGTCACAAGGTCCAAATTTTAGGGTTAGAAGTTTCAGTTAGGTTCAGGGGGTAAATTAACACCATACCCACTCTCTAACAGGTTCAGAGTTTCAACTTGATTTTTCTCACACTTAACACATTCAAAATTTCCCTAAATCATTCCCATTGGATAGGAAATTTTCTCACCTTTCCAACGATATAAATAAGTCCTCCTAACTCCTTGTAAAACTCCAGTTATGGACCGGCGGACCTTAGGGGTCAAATTTTCCCCCAAGGGGACACGTGTCGAGCGGGGAAGGAAGCCCATTTATCAGGTTGGCGGGTCGCGGGGCGGTGTTGAAGTATTGTTCTTGCGTGGGAGAAAAAACAAAATTTACGCCACATGCCCATGGGTCTGCTGAGGACACGTGGCACCCAAAAACCATGGTGGGGAAGAAAGGGAGAGGGAAGGGCAGGGTGGCAGAGGAAGTTGAAGAAATTCACCGAAGGGAAAAAGAAAACCAAATAGCATCTGCAGGTTTGCCAAGGACATGTGGTGCTCAACAAACCAACGCAGGGGGAGAAAGAAAGGGATGGGTGTAGTGGCGGGGTTAGTTGGCGAAATTTCACTAAAGGGAGGAGATGGGGTAAATGTCATGCGCAGGTCTCCGCACCCACGGAAGGGTCACACCAGGGCGAGGGCGGGGGTGCGGGGCTGCATGGGAAAAACTCAAAATTTTCCCAAAACAAAAATTCAACAGATAGAGTTGCAAGGGTTTCCCCACCCCGTTGTCACCCCATGCTGCCACATGGCAGCCTATGGTTGGCTGCGGACCGGCAGGGGAAATTGTAAAAATTTTCCCCAAAAATTTTTCAAAAAAAAATTCTAAGGATTTTTAAAAGGGAAATTTTCGGGCCGCAAGCCCGCCACGGGAAAAATTTCCAAATTTTCCTGCCAAGGCAGGAAAACTTTAAAGGGCCATAACTTTTACTAGAAAGCTCAATTTTGGGAAAACGAGGACTTTCTGGAAAGCTCTCGATGCCCTCTTTGAACAAAAAACATAAACTTTACATTTTCATAAAGTTTAAGGGGTTAATTTTGTGAAAACGGCTTGCAGGATTTTAAATAGGAAACTGCTAATTTCTAACTTATAAATTTGATTCAATTTGATCACCTCCTTCACTCAACATGCCAAATAGACATGGAGGATTATTCTAGGAAGGAATTAGAATGTTTTAGAAAGGTAAATTTTCTCAATTGATTATAATTTAAATTTTTCCAACGATTGACAAAAAAATGACTGTAAAAGGGATTGGGCTCAATTTTGCAATGTTTTAAATTGTTTTCACAAGTGTTCTTTGTCAATTTGAATTCTAGGATAATACAACATGCTAAATTTTAACATTTTCAAGTTGATTATAATGTGCAGGCCCGAACTGTACATTTTAATTAAATTTATTTGCCAGTTTTAAATTTATAACAGAAATCCATTTCTATAAAATCGGTTTATCAATTTCATCATTCAAGTGTGGAAATTAATTTCTATTCTAGTCCAAGGCATTTAGTTGTTTATAAACAAATCATTAAAAGGCTAAATTGTAAAGTCTAGTTTCCAATTTAATATATTTCCAAAAGAGAAAGTAATATATCTCTTTCATACGTATTTCTTCTTTTTCCATTTTTCTAAACAGGGATTTCAATCACAAACCGATATTCCAATTCAACACAACAATGCAAATGAGGGAAAGTCTTGCAATTCTTTATTGACTTCAAATATACAACTTTACATCTTTCAATGTTTGAATGTAACAAACAGATTTCTATTTCTTTCTTTCCAATGTACAGAGTAGAAAATACATATCTTTCACATTTCGAATATACTCTTTCATAATCAATTACATACATCTTTTCTTCACAAAATACATTACAATTTCATCCACTTCAAGTGGAAAAGGTTACAAATGAAGTATATTTCACAAGGGGCTGGAAAAACTATCCTCTTCTGCTCCAGAACAACAACATGTAAGTTTTCTTTTTCTTCCAAATTGATCACAACAAAAGTGGGGGAAAGGCAATGCTCTCCACCCAACCAAGACATCCAATGAAAGGAGAAGCCATCCTTCATCATTAGCCCCCGATCCCCAACCATAATACAATAAGAGGTGTGATTCGACCCATGGAAACAATTGGCTTCCACAACGCACAACATTCTTTCAACATGCATATTTCAATATAAAACACAGTCCAACAAAAAATAGTAGTTTACAACTGCATTTGAAAACATTCAGATAGAACTTAGGCTTGATCATGCAAGCCAAAGGAGCAAGGACTACGGGAGAAGCTACTTATGCCTCCCAATGGGAATTGGGCATCCACCAGTAAAATAATGCCCATAAATTTCACCACACATATCCTTATGCCCCCCAGAATCCCTTCTTATGACCCCCCATAGATTTCCTTATGCCCCCACAGATTTCATTATGCCCCGCACAAAGTAAGATATGCGATCTATTTTGTTTCCATGGTGGATCCAAAACCCAAACTCCCTCCAAAAAATATGATTCCACTGGCATTCCCTTATTCCCCCCCCCCACATGAATTCCCCATAGCCTTCTCCTACACCATTCCTATGGTAGTCTACCCAACCAGCCAACAAATAATCAAAAACATGCACCATTCATTCATACACAAAAGAAATAACAATCACAAAAGAAGAGCTAAGCTCCTACCTCTCCATAGTAGCTTTTGTTTCCAAACAGAAAGATTTAATGCCAAAACATAGTCCCAAAACAGCAATACCAAGTATGAAATTATCTCCAATCTCCTCCACAATCCACAAGAGCTCCAAACAACAAAATAAATGTTCCCCTAAAGAAGCATGCAAAATGATTCAACATCCCAAAACAAGCAAAGAGTTTGAATTTTATAGAAGAGGGAAGAGAAGAGGATGATGTGGATCCATGTAGGATGCCACATCACACATCCTCAACTCCAAACACAAAAGACAAAATTTCATTCTCCAAAGAACAATAAAGATGTGGGTGAAAATATGACAATTTACTTGCACACTCCAAAAATCCCACACCCCAAAGGACTGCAAATTAAATAAAATGTAAGAGAGTGTAATCAAAATGTGCAACAAGATTAATAAAATGCATTAAAAAGGTCTAAAATCATCCTTCCAACCATAGGTATGGTTGGTAAATTAAATTTAGAGGTATGGGACAAGTTTTACTTGTCCCACAAGCCTCCAAAAAACAACCCCCAAGGAAAAATTCAAATTTCCAAGGAGGTGGAATGTTTCATACTCCAAAATCAGACTTACACAACTCTTACACAACTTACACATCTCTTACATATTTAATACAAATACAAAAACTTCTATAATTACTTTCCCATATCCCAATTTGATTTAATTAAATTTTAACCATATAATTTCTCACATTAATCTACCACAATAATTAAATAAAAGAAAGAGACACATTACTAATAAAATACATACAACAATAAATAAAAGAAACCACATTAATAAAATACACAAAACCCATGGTCACATATAAAGGTGATCCCCCCCATGGGACTCCCTAAAAACAACAAACACAACACAATAAAACAAGTTGCCATGGTGACCTTGTCGAATTCACCTAGAATTCCATTATGGTTGGTCTCCAATCCCCCGATGTTTGTTGTGATATTAACCTGCAAAACACAAATACCTCCTTCAACCTTGTGGCCATATCAGAACATCCAAATGAATATAAATATAATCACAAAATCATCTAAATATGTGAATCACATCAACATCAAGGTAATTTAACATTATCACATACAATTTATATCAACAACGGTATATCATCATCATATAATATCCATTTTCTAGATCTACTCATAATATCCAAAATCACATGTCCGAACAACATCTATAAAACATCCATGTCCAATAGTATATCAACATCCACATATGAGTGTCTCTAATAATCATCGTGCATCATAACCAAATCAAGATCAACAATAATCCATGATCAAATGTCTAACATCATACTAAATCAAAGCATAATAATGTCCATAATGTAAACAATATTATCAAAATAAGCATCAAAAGGTGTCAAAGGGAAGTGGGCACTACACTATCGATCAAATTAACCTCTAGACCGTAACAAAATATAATCTTTGTGCATATTCAACGAAACCTACATGCTTGTTACACAATCGGTGCTTTCACAGGATACCCCTCTTACATCACATGACACATTTTTCTTGCGCACAATCAACACACACAAATTACACACTCTACATATCCGCAACACATCTTTCTCAACACACAACATTGCACACTCAATGTGCCCACAATCAATTTCTATCAACAATATTCAACATACCTTTACCAATGGTGACATATTCATGACATCCTTCTACACTACACACTCCACGTTACAAATCTTCACACATCACGAACTATACACACATGACATCTTCTTCTCTAAGCTTTTATCACACACTAGGTGCATTACTCACTATACACATTCATGCTACATCTCTCTTACATCTACTTCTCCACGATGCACTCGTTACCCTATGACGCACTATATTTCCATGGTCCATACTCAATTTTTTAGGGTTTACATCTCAAATATACCTCATCACATTCACTCAATCACTCATGTGATTACACTCTATGCTTTGCATTTTGACGATCACATCTTTATATTACAAACAATTCAGACCATTTCCCAATGACGCAATTTCGTTTACAATTCATTCTTGACTATTGAGGGGGTATATATAAATGAAAATCATCACATGCATACACATCCACTTGGGTGGAACGCATCTCCTATCATCCGCACTACATCACATTCCATTTCATCCACAACATACTGCATATATTGGTTGCATTTACTCTTGCTTACTTATGTGTTTACATATTCACTTTATTACACATGCTAGATAGATATCTTATATGTAATTATCTTTATCATACACACATGTACATTCACTTTATTTCTAGTTGTGATAGTAGATTATACATATCTAGTACATGCAACATGGATGTTTGGCGCAATACCTATTACCAGTCCCACAACGGCTATTGGGGGCATCCACTCTCGTACACTACAGGTGTTACTATTTAATGTTGTTTCATAACACATTATTATCAGATTATACATGCCTTAACATAATTTTTATCTTTCTAACATACTAATAGGTACTTCATGTGCAACATTTTTTATAAAGGACTATTTACTTCCATGGTTGTTTGTTACATTGTTTGTCATTAATTTCTCTTTGTATGACATTGTTTGCAGGCTTTGATATTTTTTCTTATGTGCACATTGTCTTTTTTGGCTTTTTCAGCCTTGATTATCTTGAAACATTGTGAGTGATGTCCCATGTTTGCAACCCTCTTTTTGCAGTCTTTATTGTCTTCTTGTGTGCTTACATTGTCTTCTTGCATCTTAGCTTCCATGTTTTCTTCTACATGCATGTTTTTATTTTCTTGTAATAACACTTGTCTCATAGCCAGTTTTTTTGCATGTGCCTTGGTTTCTACCAAACACATTCCCTTCCCCATATAGGGCACAATTTCAACACAACAATTGGTTCTCCTTTGGGCTGCATACTCCTTCGATGGCATCACATGCACCCCAAATGAGGGGGGACATAATTTAGGTGAATCATTCACCCCATACAATGTTATAAAGTCACAGTTCAACATAGAATAGTACCGGTATAGGAAAATTGTCAGTATCAGAACGGGCTCAGAATTAGACTTGGGTCATTAGCACAGCATAGACACCAATGCCCAAACCAAGAAAGTGGCACCTAGGCACCCCTGACCCTTCCTAGATGCCTGTGACCAAGTGGTAGTTACACAACATTTGGCATTTCAGAACAGTCTACAAAACTCCACACAGTGGATTTTATAGGACACACAGTCCTTAGAATTTGACATGCATGTACTACATAGTACCTTTTACTCTCATGTTGAATCAAATTATACATACCATTTGTAGTGGTATTCCACATTGCTAGAAGCAGTTAAAGGTTGGAGGATAAGACCGAAATTTTCTCCCTACAATTCTTCCATGAAGTGGCGTGAGATCACAGCAAAAACTCACGGTCAGTGCAACTGGCATGAGATCACCCAAAAAATTCATTCTTCTACAACATCTTCAGGATCCTTTCTACACCCTTTTTCTCATCACGGATCAGGTGCACATGTTCCTTTTTCATTTTTTTGTATTTTACATACTTTCTTGACATACTTCTTACACATTTCAATAATATACATGTGTATTTGACTACTTGTTCGTTCTTCTCTTTTGTCGGTCTGACATTATGAGAAGTGGTAGTCACATCACTTCACAACATCAACATTGACATCGATAAAAAGAACATTGCTACATCTACACATGCATTTTTTCCTTAGGGTCATCTTCATCATCATTGTTTTGCACTTTCTCCTCCTTAGCATCCACGCTTCACATTTTTTTATCACTCCACACTTTTCCTTGTCTTGTGGCACACTTTTCACCATCAATCTACATGGTTATCATGTACGCATCTCTTATCTACTTTATGTTATCAAGCACTATCTCAACAACATAAAGTGGAGGAAAATGTATACACAAAATCACACACTATGGGTAATTATCTAGTCCTGATAGCATACTACTATTCATATGACTCCTAAGTAAGAAAAGTACTAATCAACCCATGTCTTTGGCCAGCTGTTCTTTCTTTCTATTGCCACTTTTGGTCTTAAACTCTTTCTAGCTCAGTCTGTCTTTTCACACCTGGATATTTATCATCATGGACACCAATGCCCACCTAGGACACTAGTGTCAGGCACCCTCATCTCCTTTGGGAGCCCCTAACCTCAGTATAATTTGTTCACACTTTTCGGGTCCTTTCTAGTTGTTTGAGCATCTTAAATTTTTGGTAGTCAGACTTTTCAAGGTTAATTACAAAATTCAAGCAAAGTAATCATATAAATATAAATTTATGTGATCATAATAAGGTACCAAGAACTAAGCATTAGCTATCATCACCTAAGTTTGCATCCATCGAGAATCTAAGAGCTCCATTGTATACATCTAGCACTATCCAAGTGACACAAGGGCTGATTATTCTATATACACTTCATAGGAGGGAAGTTCATTTTATTTCATGCACACATCTATCACATTTCTTTACATCTAGGTACTTTACTTGATATCAAGTGTGACACGTACAAGAGCCACCTAGGGCACAATTATATACCCACACGTATAGAATTACATTGGGTCTAATATATAGTGCAATGCTCAATAGTAAGTTCACCATTGTGACCTCTAAGGACAATCTGACCCCTCATTCTGCATCTTTCTTTTTTAGGATTTGATGCATCTTTGAGGGTTTTTTAGGTCATTTCTTCATTATAGGTTTCCAACAACTTCAACAATCATTGTGCGACCTCATAACAACTAAAGGTGAATAACATCAAATACCTTGCGACCACTCAGAGGAGATTTCCTCATCATTTCCGCAGACATATGTGTCAAGAAATAGGTCTAGGGAAACCACTAGTGCCCCTATCCCTCTCCAGGTGCCCCAGACTAGGAAAATCATTATCTCACATAATTTTTTGAGTCTCTGTGCGACCCTTCTACTTCTCTGTTCATTCATTTATCACTTCAGCACAGTCCAGATTTCATAGCAAACCAACTAATACTTTTCTTACCCTCTTTACAACTAGGGTTTCACATTTTATTGCTTAGTTTTCTATGGTTAATTTATGTACTTAATTATTCATTTATTTACTACTACAATAGCAATCATATTAGGAATATATTTCCATATTTATCTTAATCAACTATCTCATGGAATCTCTTGTTAACAAAAAAAGAATTTTGACATGGCAAAATTTATGTTTATGTGGAAGGGTGCCTATGTGAGTTGGTATTCCAGCTCATAATGAGAGCATTCAAATATTTCCACCCAGGTTCAAACCCTATTGTAACGATGTAAGGAGTGGTGGCCCACCTTTTGTAGGCAGATTGAAGCACCCACCCCCCACATGGTAGAAGTATAAATTCACAGAAAGCACATACTAAACTATACAAAAAATTATGTTTATAAAATGGTTCACAATGGGGTTCCTCCAAACATGTATTCAACCTGATCGGTTTACTTTTACTAGCATTCACCCAAATTAAAGGAGCTTTGAAATAGGATATGGAAATATACCAAGTGATTGAAGGAATGGATTTTGTTATAAGTTTTAGTTGCACATTTTTATGTCGAATCATGCTTAAGGTTTTTAACTATTTAAAAAAATGCCCCAATTAAATATGGTCACATGGAATGTGATGTTTGTAGTATTTACAAAAAATGGGCTTGTTGAAAGGGCCTTGTAGACTTGAGTAGGGATGACCCATTCTTGACCAAATGAATTTTGTAACAATTTTATCAACCCTTCAAATTAATGAAGCCCCAAAAATTACCCCCATGCAATTTGTGTTTATGTTTTATTTATTGGTTACCCGTGTTAGTTAGGGGTAGAGGGATATAAATAATGTAATTGACATGAGTTCCTCTTATGGTACGTGTAAGATTGGATAATTTTATCCACATGGTTTCCCTTCTTCGTTGGGTTAAATATCTTGAGGAATTTATAAAATTTATCATCAAATGTAATTTAGCACCAAGTTTGACTGGATGTGGGTGTTAAGTTCTTGCATGCACATACATTGCTTGGAAATGTGGTGAAATGGGATGTTTACCCTCAAAATGAATTGTTCACAAGATATGTGAAAATGGAGCCTATAGATGTCCTACAACCATCCACGTTTACTTACATGCATGGTTTTCTCTTCTTCTTTTGAATTGTTTTCAAACTTGCATTACTATTTCGAGTAGAGTATATCTCAAACCCTAAATAAAAATGTATAAATCAACTTCATACTATTATCCCATAATACAAAATTTACTAAAGTGAAATTTATGTTGAATATAACTGACCACTAAAACACCTTATCTTGGGAAATGTATAAAATAACTTGGACTTGTACCTTGTTAAAAATAATCCTAAACATGACCACCCATGTGTTCTGACTTGGGCCTCCAAACCGCGGAAGATAAACTCTTGAAACATGAAAATCTATGAAGTAAAAGTGAATCATTTTCACGTATCTACTCTCACATACCTTAACACATTTTCACGTACTAATGGGTATATCAAAATGGAAAGCTTTTTCTACATACAGACTAATATATAGAGAGGGCGAGTATATCAAGAGGTCTAGTATATAGATTTATGATATATCAAAAAGGAAACTTGTTGGATAAATATGGAACCCCTCCATCTCATGGGTACAAACTAAATTCAATAAAATCAATTGTTTGCACAACTTTGACCGATAAAGAAATTTATTTGGAGTGGTTGTGGTAAGTGGAAAAACACTTTTTTATGATCTATGGTTTGATATTTGCGATGGGGACACAAAGTTAACTCTACTTATAGATGCAAAGGAAGTAAATATGTGGAAGCAAAAGAATTTGAAAGAATTGGCCTTAATAACAACCTCAGTTGAAGTAGAATTATTTTTTCATATTCAAGGATTTGATATTGCATGGGAATCATTCAATAAATTGAAGGACTTATATGATTCTCACTTAGAGTTGGAATTCATAAAATCACATTCAAATTTCAATCTTGTGTTGAAAAATGGTGGTGATGAGTTTGGCCTCAGAAATTGGAGATATTAAACATGATGTTGAAGTATTCCAAGTGAAAATTGATATATACATGACAACATTGATGAAATATTTTTTTCCTAAATATTAAACCTACTCAAGAAATCAATTAAAGACTCGCATAAAATCAATTGGTTAAAAAGATGGCCTAAAGAGAAAAGGACTTTGAAAGAAAAACTGAGTCATCGGGAGAAAGCATTTTTTATGCCAATAAAAAATAAAATTCATTTAAGGGTTCTTTCTCCAAGGCCTCATCTTCCAAAAATGATTATAAGGGTAAAGGAAACAATAAGGAGGAAAAAATAACAACAGTGGGCAAAAGCAAAATGATAAACAACACTTATTCTAAAAATTATATGGTAAAAAAGGGAGTCATGGGGATCATGAATACAAGACTTCATGGGAGAAGATTGAAGCTTATCATAAAAAAGAATAAGAAGAAAACCCCACCAAAGATCCAAAATTTTCTCAATTCACAAGAGGATATGTGATTTCCAATTATGATGAAGCAAATAATTACTCAACTAATTCCAATTGGTTCGATGCTCGAGTCCTAGATACTAGAGCCTCTCAAGTGTCAAGGGCTTCCAAATTTCATTTTTTAAATTTCCTATACCTTCCTCAATTGAAAATAAACTTGTTTTCCTTGGTGCTCATTTTCCAACAAGGGAACTCTGTTCTATTGGGAAATGGGGAGGTCACCATCAAAAGAAAAATTGACAGTAATATCATATTAACTAGATTTAAGGAAGGAAAATTGTTAAAAATAAAGGGTGAGCCATCAAATTCATGGAATTTTGCTCATCTCATTGAAGATATAATTTATTCAATTATGTTGTGCCATATGAGATTCAAGTATCCAATCATGACTAGATTCATGTGTTTCAAAAGAATGGCATAGCAGGATTACCTACCTTGCCCACAAAATCTAAGAAGTATGAAGCTTGCATTTCAGCAAAAAACTCAAAAGAACCTTTTCATAATTCATAATGGAAAGTTAATAGAAAGTTGCAATTGGTCCATTCTGACTTGTATTCTCTTCCAATTCTATCACTTGGTGGTCACAAGTACTTCATGTTGTTTATCGACCACTACAACCAAATGACATGGATACATTTCCTCAAAAAAAAAAATTAAAGCCTTAGAAACATTTCAAAATTTTCAAGCCATGGTGGAAAATGAAGCTAAAACCCACATTTGGACACTCATTGATAATAGTTGTGATTACACTTCAAAGGCATTTGAATCCTATCTCAAGCAAAACATGATCAAACATTGTCTCATAGTTTCACACACTTAATGAAATGGCGTAGTTGAGAGAATAAATAGAATCATGATGAACATGGTTTGTGTAATGTTATATTTCAAGGGTCTAAATTTATAGTTCTGGGAAAATCAGCACAAATAGCATTGTACCTCCCAGGTTTTTGGAGCCACATCTTACATATTGATCCCATAGGAGAAAAGGAATAAGTTAGACCATGAGTCATAAATGCATTCATTTGGGATATTTTAAATCCTTCAAAGCATAATGGCTCTATAATGAAAACAAGAATAAATATCTCGTTGTAAGGTATATCGTCTTTTGTGAAACGGAAAAGGATTAGGCCAACATCAATCATCAATAAATTCAAGTGGAGAAATATGTCAAGTTCAATGTCTACAAGGAAATTAATTTGGATATTCCAAACAATGGGGGGAATGTAGTGTAGAGTCATTTAATTTTGTATTCTCCTATAACAAATATTAAAACTCCTAAAGATGAAAAAAAAAACTTCATTAAAAAATGGGAAAGTGGCACAAGAACAAAGAATATAAAGTAAAGGAGCTTCAAATCATCATATTGAAGCACCAAAATCATAGAAGAATGTGCCTACATGGGAAACATAGACATTGAAATATGTCCATCTTGATGAAGTTGAAAAAATTGGCACATGAAGTGCATATTCAACATCGCAACAAACAAAAAAAACAAAAGAAATTTGAAACAAAATTGAAAAGTTCATCTTGAATGATTCTTTAGAAGAACTTATTATTGCATTCAATTACTAACCAACCTATTTCAAACAAGTTGAAAATGATGAATCCTAGAGAAAATCCATAAGAGATGAGTATGAAGCATCATGAAAAAAAGGACTTGAAAATTGGTTAATCCTCTACTCATTGTAAACCAATAGAGTGTAAGCGGGTCTTTTACAACAAATACAAGGTTGATGGTTCGCTTGAAAAACATGAAGGAAGGCTTGTCACAAAGGTTTATACTCAAAATGAAGGCATAAACTATAATGAAACTTTTGCACCATCAGTAAAGTGGACTAACATTCAGACTTCATTGGCTTTGACACACAAAATGGGTGGAAATTTCATTAGATGGATGTAAAATTTGTTTTTTTGGACCATGATCTTCAAGAAGCAATATACATGACTCAATTTGAAGGTTTTGCAGTTGAAAATCAAGAGCACAAAGTGTGCAAAATAGAAATATTGTTGTATTAGTTGAAACAAGCCCCACGTGCATGTTATGAAAGGCTTATTGAACACCTCTTTAACATGAATTTCAAGAAATTTGAGTTAGAAGATACAAATATTTTTCTCAAATAAATTGAAAAAACAATTGTTTTTTGATGGTGTATGTGGATGATCTACTCAAAGTAAGGGGAAATGAAAAATATACTACAAAAATCAAAGAAGAGTTGAAAGCATTTGAAATGATAGATTTGGGATATCTTCAGTACTGAGCATGAAGTGCTTATGAAATCAAAGTACATCTTCTTCACTTAATAGAAGTACATTGATGGAAAATTTGGAATGGAAGATTGCAAGCCTCTCAATACACCCATGGAATAAAATCTCAAATTGACCACAGAAGATACAACAAATTTTGTAGATGTTATTAAATACATATTACTCATTGGAATTTTGATCTATATGATAACTAAACCAAATATTTCTTATGTTAATGTTCTTTCTCAATTCATATAACCACCTAGAGAAATTCATTGGGTAGCAATAAGAAAATCCTCTGATATCTCAAAGGAACGTAGTATTTTGGGCTAAAATAATCCAAGGCAACAAATTTCAAATTGGTTGGATATTCATTCTATGTTGGTGGTTTTAAAGATGGAAATTCACTTCCACTTTTTTAATGAATTTGGGAACAACATTGATAAGTGATAATTTTGAGGTACAATAATCAATGCAAACAATTTCTTCAATAGAAACAAAGTATAAGGTAACTTTAGAGGCAACCTGAGAGATTTTGAGGCTTAGAATGATTCTTTCAGACTTTTAGGTACATTTTTTGTCAACACCATTGATGGTTGAAAACACGTAAGCAATTTCGATAACAAAGAATTCTATGTTTTATGACCAAACTAAGCATATCCATATATTAAATTTCATTTGATTCGACACTATGTTAAAGATGGCAATGTAAAGTTACAACATTTCCCTACAACATATTAACCAAAAAACAATGACAAAAATGCATGAACGAGAAAAAATTGAAAATTTTGAAGGCATTCTTGATATTAATGTAACCCCTGTAGATTAACTAGGAATGTAACATTATTATAAATGATATTATATAATCCTAGTTGTTTATTAAGAGATCTTTTGTCTTATAGCTAGAGCTTTTGTTTTGTTTATTAGTTGGAGAATCATCTAGGAATGTGAAGTGAACAACCATTATTAGCTTATTTATTCGTGATATTTTTCATTCATTTTAATTAATTAGAATACAAATTTATGGTTTGCACATTCTATCCATTTATTAAATAGCCCATTTTACCTGGCCTAATAAATAGCAGCATGTCAGATTTAATATGCCAAAACATCTTCAAGCTATACCAAAATATATCAGGTAATTGCATCTATTTTAAAAATACTTGTACAATTTTTGAATCATATTTAAAAAAAGTATATACTAAGGTACCTTATGAGAACATAAGGTACTAGCAAGGTAGCCTCAATGAAGCTAGCAAGCTGAGTATGAAGAATGCACACAATCCAGAATAAAATTTGGAGTTGGAGATGTTGTCATACTAATTTAGAGAGTACTATATTGGGGTCTCATCATGCAAATTCCCTAGGTTCAAACCTCGGCAGGCTTAAATCCCTGCATTACTAAGGTAAAAATAGTTCTCCGTTAATATAAATAAATACATATATTGTTGGAAATGAGGTGTCTCAACCTTGCAATTTCCGTAGATTTGATTTATTCATTTAAGTTTTTCCTATAGTTGTTTCACATTATCGGTGCTTTGAAAATAAAAATTCAGCTGTCAAAATATGCCCATATGATAGTATATCATGGAAGGGTTATTTTTAGAGAAACTATGATAGTTTTTATGACATCTTTGATGGTCAAAAATTAGGGAGAATTTTGCAAACGTGAAAGCCTAATTTTAGACTAAAATCTTTCCTTTTAATGCAATACACCTTATGAGAGGTTTTGTACATGGTTTTGTAAACCACATATGGTTTCGTATATAACTGGAGGTCTATAAATTGAAGGGTTGAGGAGTAGTTTGTGTGGTGACTCTTACAAATATTGTTATACTGGAATGTTGCTTGAACTATTCCAGAGTTGTTTACTGGTGATACTCCTATAATAAAATTTCTATGCAAGTGTATGTAATCTTGTTGTTGGATTTGAAATACACTGAGTGGGATTTTGGAGTGTGGGGTTTTTCATCTGCAAGGGTTTTCCCCAGGAACATCTAGTGTTTGTGTTAATTGTTTATTTTCTTGTTATGAATGTGTTGCTGGAATTTTTGTAACGGGTTGATCAACTTTTTAAATTTTTTGCATAATATCTCTTCTCAATATTGGCATAGGAAGTTGTTCCACTACTTTAATTTCCTTACAAGTGGTATCAAATCCTAATCACCTTTGGTTTTAGTTATGGGTTCTTAGGTTTCTTTTCCTAATCAAGGTTTGAGTGGGAGCTTGTGCATAGGATACTTTGTGATATTGTTGTAGATATTTTTCAAATGCTGAGGACATCTGGGAGGATTAAGGTAGATAATTTTTTTGGCACAAACTTTGAAATGTGTAAGTTGAAGATGGAATATATGTTGATTGATTGGGATCTATGGGACGCAGTGGGGAAAATGTCTAGAGGCCTACGGATCTAGCTTTGGCTACAAAATATGATGTAATCGATAGAATATCTAAATGTCTCATTAGATTATGTCTTGCAAATTCAATCCTAATAAATGTTCACAAAGAATCTACTTCAAAGAATCTTTGGAAGAATTTGGGTGAGATATACCAAGCTAAATCTCTAGTAAATAAGATTTTTTTTAGGAAGAAGTTATATTCCTTGAAAATGGAAGAAGGAAGGTATCTCTGAATGCAAAAAAGGCTTTGAGTGTTCGAGGAAGACAGAAAGAATGAGGCAAAGATGAGAATTAGTGTGGTGATTCCATGTCCAAGAATACGGGGAGATCAAAATATCCTAGTAAGTCCAAGGCGATATGCAGGAAACTATGGAAAATTTTGACACTTTCGAAAGCAATGCAAAGAAGAAAAGAAAAAGAAAAAGAGGCAAAATTATGATTCTGTGTCCCAAAAGGAATATGGAGATGACTTTATTGCAGCTTTGGCCACTTGTGCAGGTGATAATGCATGGTTGATAGACTTCGATTAACTAAAATTAACTAAAGTATGCAATATAGGGGTAGTTAATCTAAGATATAAACAACTGTACATAAAGTAAATAAATGCAATATAGAAAGTATGTAAATGATCTAAACAATTATGCAAAAGGAAATGCTAACCCTAATGAGCAAGAGAGAAGAGGAAAGAACTCATCTGAATAATAGCTTCTCGTCAAACAATGTCACAATGATGACTGGAAAAATCAGAAGCATGAACGACTATGTAGAATTCCTAAAAAGGATGGATTTGGAGGATCTAGCTGGACTGGAGCGCCTGGAGAAGGACTGGGGAACCTACGAGCACTCTAGTCTGCAATCTGGGTGCCCTGGTCTACACAAAATCTCTAAAAATAATTTTCATAGGGTCGGGAGATGATCTAGAACCTTCATTGTGTATCACATCAGATTCATTGTCTCATGCAGGATGTCGTCAATAATCCAAGATGATGAAAAGACCTGCAAAAGACCAAAAGAAGTATCAAAACCCTAAAAAAATAAATATACAAATGAATGGGAAGATTGACCTCAGCTACCACAACAGTGGGCTTACTAACTGAGCTTTGAACTACATTTTGGACCCAAATTTAGTTTTGGTGAGTGTGTGCATAATGTGCCCTAGGTTTCTTATGTCAGTCACACTTTGTGAAGTAGTGAGCAATAACTAAATGTATAAAATGTAACATTATGTGTCCATGGAATAGAATACAATCCCTCTCCCTATGAAGTGTGATGTAGATGTCCTAGCATTGTGCCTTGATGATGGAGCTATGTGGATGAAAGTGATCTCCAATGTAATAGATGTGTGCAACTCTAGATGAGTGATAGTAGTAAGTGATGTTAGGTCCCTCAATATGGTCTCATAACTTTATATTTATAGAGTTATCTTGATCTAATTTTGTAATTAACCTCAAAAAGGCCAACCACAAGAAAGATAAAGACTTCAAATGGCTAGAAAGATCCCAAAAAGTGTTGGGAAAGTGAAAAAAGGACCGAGGCGCCCTTGATGGGACCAAGGCACCCCAGTCAAGGATAAAATGATGTTTGATGATAGAAGCTAACTGGGCATGTGGATGTGAGAGGTCGGTAATGATGAAATAAAATAAACAAGATTGCAAAAAGATGGGGGTTGATTAGTAATTTATTCACTCAAGAACCGTCTAAATAGTATGAGATCGAGATAAATAATGTCTAAAGTGCATGATTTTGTGACTACAAACTCAGGTGCATATTTCCAGATGACTCTTAAAAAAAATTGCTTTAATAAGTATGAAAACTATGATGGTGGTAAGGTGTATTTGGGTTTATTTCCTTGACATTGTTGGTCGTGTTAATATTCATGTCAAATTTTATGATGGTAGAATTAAAAGATTTGATGGTGTCTTACATATCCCAGGAATAGCAAGAAATTTATTATCTTCTAGCAAGCTAATAGATGTAGGTGTGCATGTACAATTTATTGAAGTAGGTGTGAAAATGGTGAGAGGTGTTATGGTGATAGCAAGAGGAAGCAGATTGGGTACATTGTACCAACTTGATGCATGCATGGTTGATTGCAATAACACTTCTGATAAAACTAAGCCTGAATCTACCTCGTTGAAAAAAGAGAGGATTTTCTCTTCTTCCAATGGTTGTGGATTCTGGTTACCCAAGGGTTCTCTATATACCGAAACAAAATTACCTACAGAGAAGACCATGTTATGGCACCAAAGGCTTGGCCACATTGGAGAGAAGGGTTAAAAATCCCTAAAAAATAAGAACCTCGTTGAGGGGTTGAATCATTGCAATCTGGAATTGTATTTATGTGACTGTTGTATTTATGGCAAACAGAACTGAGTTTAGTTTTACTTGACTACTTATAAGTCTTCATGTATCTTGGAACTAATGCATTTTGATGTAGTTGGTCCTGTTAATGTTGCTTTTATTACTAAATGAGTTTATTATGTTACTTTCATTGATGATTTTAGTAGAAGAACATGGGTATATTGTTTGAAGAGTAAATCTGAAGTTTTCATTCATTTCAAGTTAAAGGCTATAGTTGAAACTCAAAGTGGAAAGAAAATTAAATATTTGAGAATTGAAAATGGTGGTGAGTATTTTTCAACATACTTTGACATATTTTGTATAGATTGCGGGATTAAAAGATAAAATACAACTCTGTATTCTCTACAGAAGAATAGAGTTATAGAAAAGAATGAACATAACATTGATGGAGAAGGCTAGTAGCATGTTGAGTGGATCCGGCCTAGAACAAACATTTTGGGCTGAAGTTCTTGTCACTGCTTGTTATTTGATAAATATATCTCCTACATCAGTGCTTGTTGATAAAATTCCAATGCATGCATGTGTTCAGAGACGTTTTTATGTTTCTACTCAAATTAATGCAATGAAATAATAATAAAAAACTGGCCTCGAAAAAAGCAGGGCTTATCGATACCTGTAGAGATGGAAACTGAAGTTAGTTTTTAATATAATTTGATCAAGTCTGGATGTATGTGTAAGTCCTATACTACAAAGTAACCAATGATCAAAGATGCTAAATAGAAAAGATTAGATAAATGGATAGGTGAGCTACTCGGTAAAGGCCGATTCCAAGAATCCAAAGGGACTTCCTCAGGGGATGTTAGCTCACTTTGAGATAATTAAGTAGATTGAAAAATCAATGCTACGAATGAAGATAAATATATACAATCAATATAGATATGTAGATAAAAGATGAGAAGCCCTAGAACTCCAGGTGAATGGGAAGGTCTTGTGCGGATTCAAAAGTGGCCTAGGCGAGGGTGGATGTAATCTGGGCATGTTCAAAGTAGTTGTACCAGAAGTTAACAGTCTCTAGTTTGATATCGTGAAGGAATTCAAATTGATATTCGATGTCTTGGTTGGTGTCAGCAAATCGTATTGTGAAAAGTTTGAGCTCATGCAGGATATTGTATTGTTCCCAGAAAAAAGGGGTGTTGGACTATCAGAAGGCTGTAAATGCTAGTAATTTCATGCAATTGACCAGGTATTGCCATCTAACAGAGATCTATTTCCAAAGACATGTTAGAAAAAAAATATATGTTGAATACTAATGAGGAAAGTTGACAAAAAGATGCTAAATTTGATAAAAGGATAGATTGGACAGGAATCGCTAGTGATTAGACCAATCGCTGGTGATTAAGGGGATCACTTACTGATCCGAAAATAATCAGATTATTATGACCTGATCTCGGACCCTTATAGGCTTTAATTATTTGCCGATGATTTACTCCTTTTAAGTAATCAATTTAAAATCATGCAAGACAATAACGAAAATTGCACACAGATTGATTACGGAGTTCGGCAATTGCCTACGTCTCCAGTTTCGTGGTCGAACCGTTCCACTAGTCAAAACTTGTAAGTTACAATAGTACTTTCACAAGAAAACCTAATGGAATTTTACTTGCCTACTAGTACACCAGTTCTTCAAACGACAAGGGTGAAAAATAGCACCCGACTTCCACTTTCCTGGCGTACAATCTCCTTCGGCTATGATCGGCCTTCCCGACGCAAACAATGCGAAGCTAGCACTTCAGTCGACAATCCAGGATTTACAAGTACTTGGTGTGGCGCTATGGGCCTATTGGGTAGTTTACATTTCACTCCCAATCACAAATATTCCATCTAATATTGCCTAAAGTAATAGGCCAATAAACAATACCTGTCGACACATCCCACAAATAAGCTTAACAAATAATAAGCTCGGGATCGGTGTCTTCGTTCCACCGGTGTATAATGTGTCACCAGTGTGTCCACAACAAGCTTAACAAATAATAAGCTCGTGTTGTGTATTTACAATGTGTCCATTACTATGAACTTGGTACCCTATTTATACATTTTTAGGGCCCCAAAATAATGGAATAAAATATTATCCATAGGCTAATAAACATAGCCCGTAGCATAGAAATTGGGATAACATATAATCCACTTGGGTGGTTTTGCATATAATATGGGATTAATACCCAATTTAGCCGCATGAATATTTTAATGAGGGATAAATATCCCATAAGCGGCATTCATATTAGAAATAGGATAAAGATCCCATTTTAGCCGATTGAAATAAGGGATTAAATCCCCACGCAGCAGCATTTGCATTTTTTTATGGGATTAACTCCCAAGTTTGGCACGGATACACTTTACAATGGGTTAAAAATCCCATGTTGAGTGGCTAAGGAGAGGGAACATAGTTTAAGGCTTTAAAGCCTTTCCACGCGCATAGTGGTCAAAGACCACGTTGGGATAGACTGCCCCCAACAACCGCTTCATCCTCCCTCTTCCTCGTGGAACAGTCCATGCATGGGCCTTTAAACCTACTTCCCACACCGCTTCACTCCTCCTCCACGTGGACATTTGGCGGTTTAGTGGAGTTTAATACTTATGTATAAACATTAGATTTAATACTAATGTATACACATATATACATGTGGCTTTTGTATATATGGCGCCATTTGGAACGTGAACTTACCAATATAATATTATTTTGACCCATACAATGGTGGAATAGAAATAATCCTGTAGTCCACTTGTCGTCTCCCGATAGGAAAATTGAGTGAATTCGACGAGTGTTGGCAAGCCACATGTCACAGTGCGATTCGGTCCAATATTGACCAGTTGACCATAATTGACTTTCCCATTGACCAAACTTTGACCGAACATATCTAGAGCTCCCGATGTTCGTTTGTCGCGTTCTCACATTTGTTGGAAATCTCTCGAGATGATCTTCTACACTGACACCATTTAGAGATGTTTAGGGAACTTTCAAAAATGATCCCCTGATCACTTACGATTTCAGATAATTGTAACAATTAAATAAAATGAGTGTTTTATGATTCTGAAAGATGTTTCAGACTACTTAAAAGCTAAATGTGATTGATAAAAGAAAAATGAAGATTTTAGGAATACCTTAAAAGTGTTGTGAAGCTAAAATTTTCTGCAAACCTTGTCTAGGGATGATTTGAGTTGATAGAGGATGCTTTGTAATGCATTCTGCAACATGGGTGATAAATGATTGATCTCAAGATACTTGAATATTCTTGATGATGATATACAATGATACATGATGATAGCCTCGATGTATTTTTTTTGAATGATGAGATGTAGGGTATTGGTGATTGAGATAGAAATTCGGGGCTCAAAGATTTAAAATTGAAGATCATGGAGAAATAGTAGAGAACTACTATTTACAATTGTTGATGATTCAACTGAATCATTGGTGATCCAGGTTTTTCATTATTTTGAGTTGTAAAGTGGTTAAAACCACTTATAAAATAAGTTATTTAGTTTTGGACTTCGGCTAAATGGTTGGGAAGATATTGGAGCTCAAAGTGTAGGGGTTAGGATGGTTAAATATTTGTTTTTGATTGATTTTCTTTATTGGTTTTTTATTCTCAAGTGGTTTTAAGTGGTTAAGTATAGATATAAGGGTAAATTTTACAGCTGTGAGAAATATTTACACTAGGTAAATATGATGGAGGATTTTAGACTTAAGATAGGGCATATATGAATTTAAATGATGTATTTGATTAATATATTGTGAAGGTGAATGTAAATAATAAAGAAAATGAGGAGTGCAAATTTTGAGTGTCTACATTTTCCCCTTTTTGTCGAGTAGTTTGATGTAGGAAAAGTGCTAGACAAAAATGATGATAGATTGATTTCTATTGGCAAGAAAAATTTTCAGGTGGACAAACTTTTGGATTTCTTACTAACTCTCTGGGAATCTAAGTCCCTTTACTTAACCGGTGCAGTTTCTGTATATGCATGCACATGAAAAGGTGGATTTCTATGGTGGCCTTTCAACCGGGGATCCATCAAGGACACTCCACTGACCCTATGGTAAAGCTTGCAGATACCTGCAAGAGAGGACTTTTTCTATAGAGAGGGAAAGAGGAGTGAGAAATTAGATAGGAGAACTAATGTTGCAGGTAGAAAAATTAGAATCCTACACACACTAGTTAGAAACTTCAACACATGCATTCATGAGAAGAAACAAATCTTCAAATAGCAACAAGACCAAATAGAATTTATTGATCATAAAGTATCAAGAAACCCCTTAGTCAAAGATAGATAGAAAATCCGTCTTCTTGTATTGATTATTTAAACAAAAGTTGTACATAGTGTGGGAATGGAAGAAATTTGAGAGTGGAGGAAAGTAGAAGAAAATGCCTATCTCCTTTGCTTTCTATGGGTACAATGCACTCTTGAGTTTACAAGATCAATGGCCAACCCTTTGAAATGATAATGGTGTTACAATTTATAGAGTGAGAGGTGACTTATCGTCTTCCTCATGATCCTCCATATGCCTTATTTCTAACTTTAGACTATTTGTATTCCTAAAAACAATTTAAGTCCCTTTTATAAAATCAAGGCGACTTAATTTACATTATGTTTCTAAAGTCACTTTTAAGTGACTTAAAGTCATATCAAAAAGTGCAAACCCCAACATGAAATTAGAATATTGGAAAGTGAGAGAAAGTTGGGGGGAAGAGGAGAGAGAAAAAGAGAGAGAAGAAGAAGAGGAGATGTCATTCCCGATGAAGTCTGTTGATCCTCGTTGATGGAAATCTCCAAATGCAATGAAACTCTAAATCTTTGAACTCCTTGCACACTATGAAACTCCTTCAAATTAGCTCATGAACACTCACCAAGTTGAGTGAATTGTTTCGTTGATGACCACAATTATTTTACTGTTGTCAGCTCAGATGGTTCGTGTCTTGGGCTTGTAGTGGAAAGAGTAGGCTATGACTAACTCAAGACTCTGCACAGACACTAGGTTTCCTATGGCAATGAACAAACCAGTAGTGAATATCTGGTCTTACATTTCTATGTCGGTCTTTAGAGGTCATGGGAGTCTTCAGGTCGTTCAGGTTCATGTACAAGACATTGTTGCATCTGTTGAAAACATACTCGCAAGATGACAATGAAGTGTCAGATTCAGACCCGTCTAATTCAACTTCATGTTTAACCTAAGTTATAGAATACCATTATTCATAGTTTGAATATTTATGAAGTGTGACTAAACCATACTGTTATCCAATTTTTTCCCCCAAGAAAAATTGATCAAACTATTTTCCTACATAGGAGATATCCCTGAGGTTGGTTAGATTCCTGCAAGCTCGACATTCAATTTTGAAAAGAAAGATTCTCGACAGGCCCCACTTAGAAATTTTAATACAATGCCATAAGAATCATCCATTCTGAGAAAAGATCGAAGAATATTAGAGCTCAAAGGCTCGAATGTCTTTACAAACTTCAAATTTGCAGGTTCATTTTGTCGATTTCTGTTCCCGAAATGGCATACAGTTCTTGTGTAGTAGACTTACTATTTTTATAAATTTGTCTTATGGAAGTTAGATTAATGTGCAACAAAGTTTTTTGATATGGGTTTTTTTTCCCAATATCACCCCTCTGAAATTTCAAGCCGGCTCGCTCAAAACATTAGGATATTTTAAACTTTTAATTTTTGGACCTGACAATGCTTCTGGATGTGGCAGCCATTAATGGACCTCAAAATTATAGGTCTGGTTTTCTCTTCCATTTGAAATATATAATATATTTATATATTTGATGTGGTTTTTTTTCTTTTGATTCTTCACGTGTAATTATACTTCATTTCACCCAATGGTTTGACGGGAAATACCACTTCTTTCTTTGTTGAGTCGAAAAGGAGATTTCTTCGTTATGTTCTTTGTTTAGCCAGAAAGGAGATTTCTTCGTTATGGATGCTCTTTCGCACGAGAGGAGAGTCTGAGAGTATGTTTTTGATGGTCTTGGATAGAGGAACAAACATCAATAAACGGTTTGTTGATTCGTGCACTGGTTTGTAAGATTTGTTAAGATTTATGTATTTTGGCTATGGAGATTTTATTATTCTCTTCTTCGTTGTTCTTCATTTCTCCTTCTTAGCTTGATGAGAATTCCTTCTAAGACCTTTCTGTATCTCCATGGGAAATGTATTTCAATTCCTTGGTTGATCTGGTCTGAGTTTTTTTTTAATGGCGGAGTGATGGAATAAATTTGCAGAGGAAGAATGTATGTATGGTTGTGCACAGGAGTGGAAGTAGTTAGAAGGAGGAAAGCAGGTCAAAATTTTGAATTTTTCAAAACATGGGGGGAGAGAGGTATGGGAACATTTTTGAGGCTTTCCCTGATTTCCCTCACCTCAAATGGACGTGAGGGACATCAATTTGCATGGAAATCTTAGAGGTGACACGTGTCCTTGATCCGATGGCAGGGGATGAGTGCTCAAAAATCAGCTTTAAAGCACTGAGGGGCTGGAAGCGGGTCACATGGGTGAATGAAACTCCCTCCTAGAGGGTTGGGCACATTTTTCAAGGTCTTATGTCCTTGACCTATGACAAAAAAGGGGTCATAAGTGAACGTCATATTGCAAAAAATAGCGAAATCTCAACTTGTAGGATTATTAGCAATACGCGCACTTGAAATTAGAAAAATTTATATAAATATGAATCGTAGCATCCAGAATCTAGTTTCTAAAATACTAATTTTTTTAAAAACAGACAAGTTTAGCTATATTAAACACTTAAAATTATGACTTGGTTTTTGTTTTTAAAAAAACCTATTAAGATTGTAGTCCTGTTTGCCCGCGATTTGGATGACCAAATCTTGTTTTTTTTACCTTTGGTGAAAATTCTAGATGTAGTTGTTTATCTTGGGATGGATTTTATTTTGTATTTTTTCAAGTAATTTTCTTTTATGATTTTTTCCATGAAAGTAGGCTGAAAAATTTTAGAAAATGGAGCACTTTCTGTTTGCCCACCATAACTATATCAAAAAATATCGAAATCAAATTATTTTTTTAACGTGTATAGAATTTCTCCACACTTGGGATGGTATAATTTTTATCACATTTTGATAAGTGAAACAAAAGTTGCAGTCTTAAACATAGACATGAACATTCACGGGAAAAAATGTCTTAAAGACCTATTATTAGTAAAAATTTATAAAATGATATTTATCTTATTCTATTCACTTTAAAATCAATATTTCTACAAAGCTAACAGTCTCCCCTACGTGATGGCACCATTTTTGTGAAATGTTTTCAGTTTTTCAGCATGGTTCAAGTTTGTGGAAGAATCTTTTAAATTTGATGTTTTTTGACCCTTTACACTTCATAATGACCTTCCATAGCTTTGATTGGGGAAAAACAAATATTTCCCGAGCCTTAGGGTCGGATTTGATGATACAGATAGAACCACAATCGCGGTTTACAAATCGCAATCAAGGGTTTTTAAACAAGAACCGCGATCGCGCTTTATAAACTACGAGTGTGGTTTATAAAGCATGATCGCAGTTTATAAATCATATTTATATGCATCCTAATGTTCTAATTACCATGTGATTTTTACTGTTTGACTTTACCATATGAATTACTATGAAATTCTGTCATTTTCTACACGTTTTTCTTATCACCGAAAGCAAAACATCATGGGAGACAAGAAAAGAAGTCAAAAAAGGAAGTCATTAAGTAAAAAAACACCAAATGAATTAGAGGCAAAAAGATTTCAAAATGTTGAGTGAATGTGGAATCTTCGTAAATCAAGAACAGGTTCATCATCAACCCCTACTATTGTAAGCAATGAGGAACCAGGTAATGTTTCTACTGTCAATGTTGAAGTTTTATGAAATACTCATGATGAAGATATTTTTACTGTCAATGTTGAAAAAGAATTAAATACTCGTGATGTAGCAAATGTTGAAATTGAAGGAGACAATGAAAATGTGAATAAATAAGTTCACGTTGAAACTATAAACAAGCAAAATTTGACAAAAACGCCTCCTAGGATTTTCCATAAGAAACCTAATTATTTTATTGAAATTGATGAAAACATTTTGAAACCAATGTGTGACAAAATTTCTGAACGGAAAATCAGAAGAAAAGCCACTAAAATTTGGGATAATCATTTTGAAATTTTAAATGATTCCCAAAGATGTCAGTTGTTGGTTAGTTTGATGAAATTGATTAAAATGAGACCTACATTAAACACCTTAGGATTGACAACATCTAATATACGTGTTCAAACCTCTACAATTGTTGAAAACTTTCATGATGCATATCACACTGTTAGTGTCAAGAGACGTACTAGGGATAGTAATATTGTGCATCGTGTACTTGCTACTAGTGTTGTAAGTGAATCAATAAAAAAACAATGTTTGATTATGTAAACAAGTCAAATGTTGCAAGTTAATCGAAAAACTCTAATGAAAGCAATTGAAAGACGTAATATCCTTCAATCACTCAATAACACCAATTTTTGGGCATTTTCTGCTAGAGCACCGCGTAAGGACAAATATAATTCTAATGCTATAAGAGAAGTTGTTATTCAATTTTGGCATGATAACACTAGAGTTTCACCTAATACAAGAGATGTTGTAAAACAGAGAGTTGGTTCTACTAATCGCGAACCACATCCAAAGCATTTCTTAGATATGACTCAAACTCAATTTTTTTGTAAGTTTGAACAAGAGCATCTGGAAATTAAAATTAGTCAACATTTTTTTGAAATGTTAAAACCATTCTATGTGAAAATCAACCACGCTCGCACCACTTGTTGTTGTAGGCAACATGTTGAATTTGCTATGCATTATGCTAAATTTTTATGTATTCATTCTATTTTTCATTATGAAACTATGTTATAAGAATTTGGTGTTCAAGTTCCACCAATATCTTCCAGGGATTTCATTCCTACGATATTTTGTGAAAAAGAAGTTGGACAATTTTTTTTATAGTCAGGATTGTTTAGATGGAAGTTGTGGTACATGTGGCGGATTACCTAAATTGGAAAGTTGCATCCATGAGAAAATTGAAGGTGCAATAGGAAATAATTTAGTTGAGTTTGATAAATATAAATCAGTTGCATACCAGTTGAAAGATGGAAAAGAGTCTAAACGGTGTGAGCTAGTTACAGAACATATGCCTATTTTTCAATTTATGAGAAAATTTAAGGATGAAATTGTTTATGAGTATGCTAGGCATACACACAGAGCTCAATGGTTGGATGAACAATTCAAGATATGCAAAGACACATTTCCTATTGGTACTATTGTTTCAGTGGTTGATTTTGTAGAGAATTACACATTGCAACCACAAATGGAGGTTCAATCACAATATTACAACTCAGTACAAGTTGCCATTTTTGTGCATATAGCATTTATACATTCTCCTGACAGTACAGAGAATGATCAAAATTTTTTAAGAGAGTACCACTTTTATATCAGTGATGATCGTACTCATTCTACTGAATTTGTGCAAGGGTGTTTCCAGTTATTTTATGGAAACTTGTCTGATAGGGACATCCACTTCAAACAACATTATATATGGTCAGATAATTACATGTCTCAGTTTAAGAATGCACAAATGTTTTATTGGATGAGCAGGATGCATGTCAAGATGGGTGTGCAACATATTTGGAGTTTCACTGAGGCTGGACATGGAAAAGGAGAGCATGATGGCATAGGGGCATGTGTGAAAAGATCTCTTGCAAGAGAAGAGTTGAAGTACAAATATGGTGCTAAATTGAAATATTCAAAGAGCATAGTGGAATGGTGTATTGATAACAAGGTTCTCAAGAAAATTCCACAGTTCGCAGATATTTTTGGTTGATAGAGGAACAACAAATTGCTAACTACGAGGATTGTATGACACTCACTGGGTCCAGTGATATGCACTCATTTTGTAGCTCAAACGCTACTTCGTGGGCCACATGGACAAGAAATTTGACATGTTTTTGTGCATCTTGTATCGAATTTGTCACTATTTGAGTGTGATTCACAAGAATGGGTGGATGGATGGATTTGTAGGCCTCTAACTCCGCTTCCTAGTTATCAACCTCCACAAGCATTACGACTTGTTTCTGCAGATGAAGTTGCAACATCCAAGGACTTTGACGAAATTTTGATTTTGGTGCGACAAGGTATTTATGGTTATTTACAATTTTTGTATTGAGTTATGTCCATTGAAATTTTAATATGTACAATTTAAATTTGAGTTGAAACCTTTTTTTTTGTAGGACATGTGTTTGCAGTTATTGCGACAAAAGACAATGAAGAAGGAACAAACTATTTCTTATGTCGTTTCATTGAGGAAAGAAAGAAGTTGACTTCTCCTGTTATAGATGGTGAAGATATTGAGTACCCTACAGGGTCAGTGGTAGTTACTGGAACTTGGCTTCGACGGTATCCGTTAAAAAAATACCTCTGTTTGGGTGTTTGAAGACTTTGAGACACACAGGAAAATACTCTTATATTTGCATCTAGTTCTAGCAACAAATATTCAGTTGTATAGATATCGAGGAATGCCTAATAACAAGATTCTTTGGAAGGTTCGAGAGTTAGATCATGAAGCAATCATGTCCACTATTCAGAGTAGATCCAATCCTGATGGTTCATTGGAATGAATTTACAATGCTCATGTCTGGTATATATAATTTCTTTGATATAATTTCTTTGGTATATATAAATTTGTTAGTTAGATAAATTTAAGTTCATATATTTTATTAAATTTGTGTATTTTGTATATATCTAGTATGGTTTTGATTTGAAACTTAAATTTCTTTGACTAACACTTTTATGTGCAGGTTAGTGGTGCCAGAAAATCTTCCACCTTCACGTGGTTGGCACTGTTAGTAGAGAATTATAAATTCTCAAAGCTAAGAGAAAGCTTTCATTGTTTTACAAGAAAAGAGAAGCAATTAACAATGATTTATGTACCTGTGGAGGGGGTTCTTGGCTCCAGAAGGAGGTAGCCCAAAAGGACCTGGAGCTTAGAGAACCGAAACGACCTCCCCAAGTTTTTACAAGACCATCCCTACGTGTGTGCATAGTCGTTTCGGTGCCACGACCCACCGTTTGTAAAATATACCGTTTGACAGCCTTACACTGGCTCAAACTGCACTATTCCACACGTTTGCAAACAATAGGGTAGTGAGAGCACCGATTGGAGAAGGAAAAAACTGAGACATGCTATTGTAGAGGGTCCCTACGCTGAGGTGTAGGATCAGAAGAGATGTCTCTAGGTGCCATGGAGTGCGCGTAGTCACCCGTCGAAGTTGAACTGATTTTTTTGGTCTCAGGGCTCTTAAGGGACTCCGCCCGAACGAGGTAGCCCGGAAGCAACGACATTGTCACGCACCAAAATGATGCCTCCTCTAGCATTCACCTGGCCACTCAGACATTTTTACGCAGTCGGTTCGGTGCCATGACCCACCGTTTACAAAATATATCGTTTGACGTCCTTACATTGTCTCAAATTACACTATTTGGCGCGTTTGCAAACAATAGGGAACCGAGAGCACCGATTGGAGAAGGAAAAAATTGAGACAAGCTATTGTAGAGGGTCCCTACGCTAAGGTGTAGGATCAAATGAGACGTATTTAGGTGCCACAGAGTCTACGTAGTCACCCGTCGAAGTTGAACGATTTTTTGGTCTCAGGGCTCTTAAGGGACTGCGCCTGAACAAGGTAGCCCGGAAGCAACGATGTTGTCGCGCACCAAAACAACACCTCCTCTAGCATTCACCTAGCCACCTGGAAGTTTCTACGCAGTCAGTTTGGTACCACGACCCACCGTTTACAAAATATATGTTTGACATCCTTACACTATCTCAAACTACACTATTCAATGCGTTTGCAAACAATAGGGCAGTGAGAGCACCGATTGGAGAAGGAAAAAACTGAGACAGGCTATTGTAGAGGGTCCCTACACTAAGGTGTAGGATCAAACGAGACATCCTTAGGTGCCATGGAGTGCACGTAGTCACCCATCGAAGTTGAATGATTTTTTGGTCTCAGGGCTCTTAAGGGACTACGCCTGAACGAGGTAGCCCGGAAGCAACAACATTGTCATGCACTGAAACAACACCTCCTCTAGCATTCACCTAGCCACCTAGATGTTTTGGCGTAGTTGGTTTGGTGCCATGACCCACTGTTTGCAAAATATATCGTTTGACATCCTTACACTGTCTCAAACTACACTATTCGGCGTGTTTACAAACAATAGGGAAGCGAGAGCACTGATTGGAGAAGGAAAAAACTGAGATAGGATATTATAGAGGGTCCCTACACCTAGGTGTAGGATCAGAATGAGACATCCTTAGGTGCCATGGAGTGTGCATAGTCACCCGTCGAAGTTGAATGATTTTTTGGTCTCAGGGCTCTTAAGGGACTACGCCCGAACGAGGTAGCCCGGAAGCAACGACGTTGACGTACACCAAAACAACACCTCCTCTAGCATTCACCTAGCCACCTTGATGTGTCGGTGCAGTCGGTTTGGTGCCATGACCCACCGTTTACAAAATATACCATTTGACATCCTTACATTGTCTCAAACTACACTATTTGGTGCGTTTGCAAACAATAGGGCAGCGAGAGCACCGATTGGAGAAGGAAAAAACCGAGACAGGCTATTGTAGAGGGTCCCTACGCCAAGGTGTAGGATCAAATGAGATGTCCTTAGGTGCCATGGAGTGCGCGTAGTCACCCGTCGAAGTTGAATAATTTTTTGGTCTCAGGGCTCTTAAGGGACTGTGCCCGAATGAGGTAGCCCAGAAGCAACGACGTTGTTGTGCACACAAAACAAAGCCTCCTCTAGCATTCACCTAGCCACCTGGACATGTTCATGTAATTGGTTCAGTGCCACAACCCACCCTTTACAAAATATACCATTTGACATCCTTACACTTGTCTCAAACTACACTATTTGGCGCGTTTGCAAACAATAGGGCAACGAGAGCACCGATTGGAGAAGGAAAAAACTGAGACAGGCTATTATAGAGGGTCCCTAGCCAAGGTGTAGGATTGAATGAGATATCCTTAGGTGCCACGGAGTACACGTAGTCAACCGTCAAAGTTGAATGATTTTTTGGTCTCAGGGCTCTTAAGGGACTCCTCCCAAACGAGGTAGCCTGGAAGCAACGACGTTGTCACACACCAAAATGATACCTCCTCTAGCATTCACCTAGCCACTCAGATGTGTCAGCACATTCAGTTTGGTGCCATGACCCACCGTTTACAAAATATACCATTTGACAGCCTTACACTGTCTCAAACTACACTATTTGGTGCGTTTACAAACAATAGGGCAGCGAGAGCACCGATTGGAGAAGGAAAAAACTGAGATAGTATATTGTAGAGGGTCCCTACGCCAAGGTGTAGGATGGAATGAGACATCCTTAGGTGCCACGGAGTGCACGTAGTCACCCGTCAAAGTTGAATGATTTTTTGGTCTCAGGGCTCTTAAGGGACTATGCCCGAACGAGGTATCCCTGGAAGCAACGACATTATCACGCACAAAAATGACACCTCCTCTAGCATTCACTTGGCCACTTGGATGTTTCCACACAGTCGGTTTGGTGCCATGACCCACCGTTTACAAAATATACCATTTGACATCCTTACACTGTCTCAAACTACACTATTTGGCGCGTTTGCAAACAATAGGGCAGCGAGAGCACCGATTGGAGAAGGAAAAAACTGAGACAGGATATTTTAGAGGGTCCCTACGCTGAGGTGTAGGATCAAATGAGACATCCTTAGGTGCCATGGAGTCTGTGTAGTCACCTGTCGAAGTTGAATGATTTTTTGGTCTCAGGGCTCTTAAGGGACTCCACCCGAACGAGGTAGCCCGGAAGCAACGAAATTGTCACGCACCAAAATGAATACCTCCTCATAGCATTCACCTAGCCACCCCAGATGTGTCGGTGTAGTCGGTTCAGTGCTATGACCCAGTTTGCAAAATATATTGTTTGACAGTCCTTACACTGTCTCAAACTACACTATTTCGTGCAAACAATAGGGCAATGAGAGCACTGATTGGAGAAGGAAAAAACTGAGACAAGCTATTATAGAGGGTCCCTATGCCAAGGTGTAGGATCAAATGAACATCCTTAGGTGCCACGGATTCATAATTGTTGAAAAAGTTATAATTGTTGAAAAATTCACAGATTCTTCTCAGAAAAAGAAGAAAAATAACAAGAACAAGAAAAAGAAGAAAGTTGTAGATTCTTCTCCTTTACAACAGGTTCCTCTTCAACAAACTCATTCCACTTTCAACAACTTTTTCAACAATTACAACTTTTTCAAGAAATTGTTGAATCAGAAATTGAAAGAGAAGAAGAAGATGGTTATGCAATTATTGGTTATTGTGAATACTCACCCAACAAAGATCCTGAATAATTTGGATAGATGATATGAATAGTTACTCTTGTTTAGTGTTCACCCACTCATAAAAAAATAAATAAGCCTCTTCTTCTACTTCCCAAGCAAAACACTTTAATCCTCAAATGGTGAATCGATAGAAAAAACAAAAAAAAAGAGGAACATCATTTCCTACTTCTATGGGGTCATCCAAGAAGAATCCTAATACTACTTTAGCCAAGACTCCATCTACCTCTTTGAGTAAGTCTCTTGCACCTCCTCTTGTCAAATCAATTTCTATTTCAATTATTCCTAAGAATGAAAATCCTACTCATGTCAAGGATTCCACAGTTCCTAATGTGCCTACCACTTCCTCATATTTTTACATCAGTGACCATTTTAAGAAAGATAAAATTCAAATATCTGAATATGAGTACATAAAAAAACACCCCAAGCATTTTGATAAACTCGTCTAGTTTATCAAAGGAAGTAGTAAAAATACATGTTCCAAGAATCCTACCAACACTAAAGAATCACTTCCCACTCCTAGAACCACTCATTCCTAGAACCTTCTTTCCTTAAAATCCTCCTCTTCTAGGAAATAAGAACCTTTCTATCTTTCCTTGTTGGTCAATGGACCTATAAATTGAATAATTGCATTATTGACTCCGGTGCCTCTGACAATGTCATGCTTATAAAATTTGCTAACTCTATTGGTATTACTCTCAGCCCTGCTATTGGCCATTGTTACTACATGAAAACAAAATAATTACCTCTTTTTGGCCAGGTGAAAGATTCTCAAGTAGAATTTGCAGACTTCCCTGACAAGAAAATCAAGATGGAAATACTTGTGGAAGACATGCTAGCTACGTATGGTATATTGTTGAGCCAAAGTTTCTATCACGATATTGGTGGGGATATAAAGATGGATTGGTCATACACCACCATACTCATCAATGGTAAAATGAATAATATCCTTCTAATAAATAAAATTAAATACACAGTTCAAAAACCAAATGACCCAAGGGAAGACATCTTATTTCAAGATTCAAGGTATGAAATATTTTTCATGACTTAAGAGGAAAATGATAAGTTGCCCATGTTGATGGAGGAATACACATGCTTCCCTTAATTTCTTAACAATTGTACCATGCAATGTTGCACCATAGTAACGTTATATTCATATATGTTGCACCATAGTTTTTTAATTTTAAATCAAACATACATATAGAATTAATATACATAGAATATACATACATAGAAGGATATCATGTGCAATGAATTCGAATCAAACATAGAAGTAATATCGTTATGAAAACCAACACATGGATATATAATGTATCAAACTAAGTGTGTTGAATGCACGTCTCTGAAAATATAAGTTCATAACATGTGTACATCTCAAACCAAGTGTGTCATACATATAGGACCACATGCAGTCGCATAAGGCTATATATACAATGTCCTATGAAGAATCATGAACTAGGACTAGCTGGCCCATATATATATATACATCCACGTCCTATGAATCTAATCATGAAACATCTTCCCTCTCTTCGCCCTGCTAGAAGTAGCATGTCCACGACCTGGGGATGTAGTGGAGGGAGATTCCACTACAGATTTCATCCATGTGGTCCTAGGCCTCTCTAAGAAGGCCTGCAACCTAACCTGCACATTCATAAACAACAAGTTTTTAACACCCATATTTTTAAAATACATTCAAAATTTAGAAACTTAGAATTTAGTTAAAATGCATGTGAAATCTTACCGCAATGTCATGATCCCTATCAATTTTTCATTGACGCATGTGGCAGGGACAACAATAGACTCATGAGAGGTAAGCTACATACAAATAATTAAATTTCAAATTAAATATTTCATGTACAAAATTTGATATTGTAGATTTAAGTAATAAGAAATAATTCCTAAATAAATTTAACAAATTTGAAAAATTGTACCTCAGTTAGTGGATCTGCAGATGCTATGGCAGTATCTACAGCAGCCTCCACAGTCTGCATATATGGAGGAGTCTCTCTGGAAGTCATAAGCTATACAAAAAACATGTACAAATCAATATTAATCTACATGACTGCCACATAACAGAGCCAAAGCATAATCCACGTGAACTTCCACAATTAGAAACAAAGTGTAAAGAGAAACTAACCTACGTAAAATTCACGTGAGGCATGCCAGTAGCCTCAGTTCCTAGAGCAGATGATGACCCACCAGGCTCCTGCATATAAAAGACAAACATATATTAATATGTACATGTACAGGTGAAACATTATAATAATAAAAGTGCACAATCAAATGAAATTTAAAATTTAAGTACAACTTGAAACTTACGTTTGTAACATGCCCAGCTGTAGTAGCTAGCATGTCGACACCAGATGTTTCCTTCACCAGCTCTTGCTATTTAAAATAAAATAAAAAAATTAGTTTTTACATGTATGTACATAACGTACAATGAAATACATATATATTAAAATCTCAAACATGAATTAAACTATTATATATATATATATATATATATATATATATATATATATTAAATATTTATTTGACATTTACCTGTGAAAGACCAAGATCCTTTGCACCAATTCCAAAAACATCTGCCATCATCTCATCTAGAGAAAAGAAATCATGTGATCCAGCAAATGATGTCTCGCCCGCAGTGCATACGGCACCACATGATCCACAGTGGTGTGGTGCGCTAGAATTGGTGCCTCCACCAACATCACCAGATGCAATCTACTCACTATGCTGGGTCAGAGTGTCAGTGAGCTCCCTCAATGCATGTAGTGTGTCAATCTCCACAACCTCCTTCACTGTAGGAGGGATAACTGAAGGAAGTGGGGGTTTTGGGGCATGGGGGATCCTTGGTTGACCTACGCGTGCACCAGGTCTACTCTGTGCAGAGCCACCACCTCGCCCATAAAAATTAGAAAAGTCAAAATAATTTGGGACCTCATTAAGCATGAACTCGCAATATAATTTCTTCAAAAAATAGAGGGGAACCTCATTGTTGTTGCATGGTGGATAATAAAAAACCATCCACCATTAGTCCCAAAAATTGTTCTTGATTCGGTCATCATGGCACCAATGGATTGGGAACCATTTGCAAGTAACTGCGGGGGGCATTGGTTCTTGGGTCAGTAAATAATGCACAAATGCGGTCTTTTCCAAAAAAATTGTCTTTTACGGCGCATGGGATAATTTATTTGCATACCACTACCTACAATCACCTCTAAAGGTATTCCATCTATCTATTTGGTTGGTTGCGGAGTCAACTTCACCAATCAATGTTTGCAATGTGTTGGCTAAAGTCATGCGGGATGGATTTGTGGCATGATTTTGTCTTATATTCTGAATAAGGTTCTCAATGACAATTTTATTTTGTCAGATTCTTCCAACGATATCAACTTGTGTTCCTGTTGGTTCCGTGGGGACAGAAGGAGCCACAGGAGGTAGATCTATGTTTGGAGGAGGGTTTTGCAGAATGTTTGGAGGGTTTTGAGGATTGTTTGGAGGGTTTTGAGGAATATTTTGATGGTTTGCAGGATTACGAGCTTGCCGAGCAACTGACAAAACAAAAAAATTGTATACATAAACAAAAAATTGAAAAACCCATGAAAATCACAAAAAATAACCTAAAATGCAAACAAATTGATCAAAATCGAGGGCTTACCTCTTTGTCTTGGTAGCATGGTTGAAACTATCATGATCCAGAAGTCTGAAGAGTAATTTTTAGGGGTATTCAAAGCACGAGTGCCAAAGGTCTAGGAGAAATCACGGTTGGAAAGGAAAAATGAGGGAAAATGAGGAGTCGCGGGTCTATTTTTTTTGTCTTCATGATTTGACCGTGAGTGCGGTTTTAAACCACGGTTTGCGATCGAGGTTTTAGGTTCGGAAATCACTGAGCCTATAAAAACAGTTATGCGAGCGCGGTTTAGAAACTGTGAGCACGGTACCTAAATTTTGGGTTTTTTAAGTCAACTTAATTGTCCACCAACTTGGTGCACTTACCCATTCGTGATATTTTTCATTCATTTTAATTAATTAGAATACAAATTTATGGTTTGCACATTCTATCCATTTATTAAACATCCCATTTTACCTAGCCTAACAAATAGTAGCAGGTCAGATTTAATATGTCAAAACATCTTCAAGCTATACCAAAATATATCAGGTAATTGCATCTATTTTAAAAATACTTGTACAATTTTTGAATCATCTTTAAAAAAAGTATATACTAAGGTACCTTATGAGAACATAAGGTACTAGCATGTTAGCCTCAATGAAGCTAGCAAGCTGAGTATGAAGTGCTTCAAAAATAAAAGTACATCTTCTTCACTTAATAGAAGTACATTGATGGAAAATTTGGAATGGAAGATTGCAAGCCTCTCGATACACCCATGGAATAAAATCTCAAATAACCACAGAAGATACAACAAATTTTGTAGATGTTATTAAATACATATTACTCATTCGAATTTTGATCTATATGATAACTAGACCAAATATTTCTTATGTTAATGTTCTTTCTCAATTCATATAACCACCTAGAGAAATTCATTGGGTAGCAATAAGAAAATCCTTTGATATCTCAAAGGAACGTAGTATTTTGGGCTAAAATAATCCAAGGCAACAAATTTCAAATTGGTTGGATATTCATTCTATGTTGGTGGTTTTAAAGATGGAAATTCACTTCCACTTTTTTAATGAATTTGGGAACAACAGTGATAAGTGATAATTTTGAGGTACAATAATCAATGCAAACAAATTCTTCAATGGAAACAAAGTATAAGGCAACTTCAGAGGCAACCTCAGAGATTTTGTGCCTTAGAATGATTCTTTTAGACTTTTAGGTACATTTTTTGTCAACACCATTGATGGTTGACAACACATCAACAATTTCGATAACAAAGAATTCTATATTTTATGACCAAACTAAGCATATCCATATATTAAATTTCATTTGATTCGACACTATGTGAAAGATGGCAGTGTAAAGTTACAACATTTCCCTATAACATATTAACCAACAAACACTGACAAAAATGCATGGACGAGAAAAAAATGAAAATTTTGAAGGCATGCTTGATCTTAATGTAACCCCTATAGATTAACTAGGAATGTAACATTATTGTAAATGATATTATATAATCCTAGTTGTTTATTAAGAGATCTTTTGTCTTATAGCTAGAGCTTTTGTTTTGTTTATTAGTTGGAAAATCATCTTGGAATGTGAAGTGAACAACCATTATTAGATTATTTATTCGTGATATTTTTCATTCATTTTAATTAATTAGAATACAAATTTATGGTTTGCACATTCTATCCATTTATTAAACATCCCATTTTACCTGGCATAACAAATAGTAGCAGGTCAGATTTAATATGTCAAAACATCTTCAAGTTAAACCAAAATATATCAGGTAATTGCATCTATTTTAAAAATACTTGTACAAGTTTTGAATCATCTTTTTAAAAATTATATACTAAGGTACCTTATGAGAACATAAGGTACTAGCATGTTAGCCTCAATGAAGCTAGCAAGATGAGTATGAAGAATACACACAATCCAGAATAAAATTTGGAGTTGGAGATGTTGTCATACTAATTTATAGAGTACTATATTGGGCTCTCATCATGCAAATTCCCTAGGTTCAAACCTCGGCAGGCTTAAATCCCTGAATTACTAAGGTAAAAATAGTACTCCATTAATATAAATAAATACATATACTGTTGGAAATGAGGTGTCTCAACCTTGCAATTTCCGTAGATTTGATTTATTCATTTAAGTTTTTCCTATAGTTGTTTCACATTATCAGTGCTTTGAAAATAAAAATTCAGCTGTCAAAATATGCCCATATGATAGTATATCATGGAAGGGTTATTTTTAGAGATACTATGATAGTTTTTTATGACATCTTTGAGGGTTGAAAATCAGGGAGAATTTTACAGACGTGAGAGCCTCATTTTAGACTAAAATCTTTCCTTTTAATGCAATACACCTTATGAGAGGTTTTGTATATGGTTTTGTAAACCACATACAGTTTCGTATATAACAAGAGGTCTATAAATTGAAGGGTTGAGGAGTAGTTTGTGTGGTGACTCTTACAAATATTATTATACTAAAATGTTGCTTGAACTATTCCAGAGTTGTTTACTTGTGATACTCCTATAATAAACTTGCTATGCAAGTGTATGTAATCTTGTTGTTGGATTTGAAATACATTGAGTGGGATTTTGGAGTGTGGGGTTTTTCATCTGCAAGGGTTTTCCCCAGGAACATCTAGTGTTTGTGTTAATTGTTTATTTTCTTGTTATGAATGTGTTGCTGGAATTTTTGTAACGGTTACATCAAGTTTTTAAAATTTTTGCATAATATCTCTTCTCAATATTGACACAAGAAGTTGTACCACTAATTTAATTTCCTTACAAGTGGTATCAAATCCTGATCACCTTTGGTTACAGTTATGGGTTCTTAGGTTTTTTTTTCCTAATCAATGTTTGAGTGGGAGCTTGTGCATGGGATACTTTGTGATATTGTTGTAGATGTTTTTCAAATGGTGAGGAAATCTGGGAGGATTAAGGTAGATAATTTTTCTAGCATGAACTTTGAAATGTGTAAGTTGAATATGGAATATATGTTGATTGATTGGGATCTATAGGACGCAATGGGGAAAATGTCTAGAGGCCTACGGATCTAGCTTTGGCTACAAAATATGATGTAATGGATAGAAAATATAAAGGTCTCATTAGATTATGTCTTGCAAATTCAATCCTGATAAATGTTCACAAAGAATCTACTTCAAAGAATCTGTGGAAGAAGTTGGGTGAGATATACCAAGCTAAATCTCTAGTAAATAAGATTTTTTTAGGAAGAAGTTGTATTCCTTGAAAATGGAAGAAGGAAGGTATCTCTGAATGCAAAAAAGGCTTTGAGTGTTCGAGGAAGACCAAAAGAATGAGGCAAAGATGAGAAGTAGTGTGGTCATTCCAATTCCAAGAATAAGGGGAGATCAAAATATCCTAGTAAGTCCAAGGCGATATGCAGGAAACTGTGGAAAATTTTCACACTTCCGAAAGGAATGCAAAGAAGAAGAAGCTAAATTATGATTTTGTGTCCCAAAAGGAATATGGAGATGACTTTATTGCAGCTTTGGTCACTTTTGCAGGTGATAATGCATGGTTGATAGACTTTGATTAACTAAAGTTAACTAAAGTATGCAATATGGGGGTAGTTAATCTAAGATATAAACAATTGTACATAAAGTAAATAAATGGAATATAGAAAGTATGTAAATGATCTAAACAATTATGCAAAAAGGAAATGCTAACCCTAATGTGCAATAGATAAGAGGAAACAACTCATCTGAATAACATATGCTCATTAGACAATGTCACAATGATGACTGGAAAAATCAGAAGCATGAACGACTGTGTAGAAGTCCTAAAAAGGATGGATTTGGAGGATCTAGCTGGACTGGAGCGCCTAGAGAAGGACTGGGCAACCTACAAGCACTCTAGTCTGCAATCTAGGTGCCCTTGTCTACACAAAATCTCTGAAAATAATTTTCATAGGGCTGGAAGATGATCTAGAACCTTCATTGTGTATCCCATCAGATTCATTGTCTCATGCCAGATGTCGCCAATAATCCAAGATGATGAAAAGACCTACAAAAGTATCAAAACCCTAAAAAAATATATACAAATGAATGGGAAGAATGACCTCAGCTTCCACAACAGTGGGCTTACTAACTGAGCTTTGCACTACATTTTGGACCCAAATTTAGTTTTGGTGATTGTGTGCATAAAGTGCCCTAGGTTTTCTTGTGCCAATCACACTTTGTGAAGTAGTGAGAAATAACTAAATGGATAAAATGTAATATCATGTGTCCATCGAACAGAATATAATCCCTCTCCCTATGAAGTGTGATGTAGATGTCCTAGCCTTGTGCCTTGATGGTGGAGCTATGTGGATGCAAGTGCTCTCCAATGTAATAGATGTATGCAACTCTAGATGAGTGATAGTAGTAAGTGATGTTAGGTCCCTCAATATGGTCTCATAACTTTATATTTATAGAATTATCTTGATCTAATTTTGTAATTAACCTCAAAAAGGCCAACCACAAGAAAGATAAAGACCTCAAACGGCTAGAAAGATCCCAAAAAGTGGCGGGAAAGTGCAAAAAGGACCGGGCGCCCTTGATGGGACCAAGGCACCCCAGTCGAGGATAAAATGATGTTTGATGACAGAAGCTAACTAGGCATGACGATGTGAGAGGTCGGTAATGACGAAATAAAAATAAACAAGATTGTAAAAAGATGGGGGTTGATTAGTAATTTCTTCACTCAAGAACCTTCTAAATAGTACGAGATCAAGATAAATAATGTCTAAAGTGCATGATTTTGTGACTACAGACTCAAGTGCATATTTCCACATGACTCTTAACAAAAATTGCTTCAATAAGTATAAAAACTATGATGGTGGTAAGGTGTAATTGGGTGATAATTATTTCCTTGACATTATTGGTCGTGTTAATATTCATGTCAAATTTTATGATGGTAGAATTAAAAGATTTGATGGTGTCTTACATATCCCAAGACTAGCAAGAAATTTATCATCTTTTAGCAAGCTAATAGATGCAGGTGTGCATGTACAATTTATTGAAGTAGGTGTGAAAATGGTGAGAGGTGTTATGGTGATAGCAAGAGGAAGCAGATTGGGTACATTGTACCAACTTGATGTATGCATGGTTGAGTGCAAGAATACTTCTGATAAAACTAATCCTGAATCTACCTTGTTGAAAAAAGAGAGGGTTTTCTCTTCTACCGATGGTCATGGATTCTAGTTACCCAAGGGTTCTCTATATACCGAAACAAAATTACCTGCAGAGAAGACCATGTTATGGCACTAAAGGCTTGGCCATATTGGAGAGAAGGGTTTAAAAGCCCTGAAAAATAAGAACCTCGTTGAGGGGTTGAATGATTGCAATCTAGAGTTGTATTTATGTGAGTGTTGTATTTATGGAAAACAGAACCGCGTTCAGTTTTACTCAACTACTTATAAGTCTTCATGTATCTTGGAACTAATGCATTTTGATGTAGTTGGTCCTATTAATGTTGCTTTTATTACTAAATGAGTATATTATGTTACTTTCATTGATGATTTTAGTAGAAGAACATGGGTATATTGTTTGAAGAGTAAATCTGAATTTTTCTTTCATTTCAAGGAGTTAAAGGCTATGGTTGAAACTCAAAGTGGAAAGAAAATTAAATATTTGAGAACTGAAAATGGTGGTGAGTATTTTTCAACATACTTTGACATATTTTGTATAGATTGCGGGATTAAAAGACAAAATACAACTATTTATTCTTTTCAGTAGAATAGAGTTATAGAAATAATGAACATAACATTGATGGAGAAGGCTAGTTGCATGTTGAGTGGATCTGGCCTAGAACAAATGTTTTGGATTGAAGTTCTTGGCACTGCTTGTTATTTGATAAATATATCTCCTACATCAATGCTTGTTGATAAAATTTCAATGCATGCATGTGTTCAGAGACGTTTTTATGTTTCTACTCAAATTAATGCAGTGAAATAAAAATAAAAAACCAGCCTCGGAAGACGTGGGGTTTACCGATACCTGTAGAGATGGAAACTGAAGCTAGTGTTTAATAGAATTTGATCAAGTCTCGATGTATGTGTAAGTCCTATCCTGCAAAGGAACCTGCGATCAAAGACGCTAAATAGAAAATATTAGATAAATGGATAGGTGAGCTACTCGGTAAAGGCCGATTCCAAGAATCCAAAGGGACTTCCTTGGAGGATGTTAGCTCGCTTTTAGACAGTTAAGTAGATTTAAAAAGAAATGCTATATATGAAGATAAATATATACAATCAATATATATATGTAGATAAAAGATGAGAAGCCCTAGAACTCCATGTGAATGGGAAGGTCTTGTGCGGCTTTGAGAGTGGCCCAGACAAGGGTGGATGTAATCTGGACACGTTCAAAGTAGTTATACCAGAAGTCATCATCCTCTTGTTTGATATCGTGAAGGAATTAAAATTGATATTCGATGTCTTGGTTGGTGTCAGCAAATTGTATTGTGAAAAGTGTGAGCTCATGTATGATATTCTATTGCTCCAATAAAAAAGGGATGTTGGACTATCAGAAGGCTATAAATGCTAGTAATTTCATGCAATGGACTAGGTATTGCCATCTAACAGATATCCATTTCCAAAGACATGTTACAAAAATATATATACGTTGAAGACTGATGAGGAAAGTTGACAAAAAGATGCTAAATTTGATAAAAAGATAGATTGGACAGGAATCGCCGGCGATTAGACCAATCGCTGGCGATTAAGGGGATCACTTACAATTTTAGATAATTGTAACAATTTAATAAAAGGAGTGTTTTATGATTCTTAATGATGTTTATACTACTTAAAAGCTAAATGTGATTGATAAAAGACAAATGAAGATTTTAGGAATACCTTGAAAGTGTTGTGAAGCTAAAATTTTCCTTAAACCTTCTTTGGGGATGATCTGAGCTGATAGAGGATGCTTTCTAATGCAGTCTGCAACTTGGGTGATACAGGATTGATCTCAAGATACTTGAATATTCTTGATGATGATATACAATGATACATGATGATAGCCTTGATGTATTTGTTCAGAATGATGAGATGTAGGGTGTTGGTGATTGAGATAGAAATTCGGGGCTCGAAGATTCAAAATTTAAGATCATGTAGAAAGAGCAGAGAACTGCTATTTGTAATTGCTGACGATTCAACTAAATCATTGGTGATCCGAGTTTTTCAGTATTTTGAGTTGTAAAGTGGTTAAAACCACTTCTAAAATAAGTTATTTAGTTTTTGACTTCAGCTAAATGGTTGGGAAGATATTGGAGCTCAAAGTGTAGGGGTTAGGATGGTTAAATATTTGTTTTTGATTGATTTTCTTTATTGGTTTTTGGTTCTCAAGTGGTTTTAGGTGGTTAAGTATAGATATAAGGGTAGATTTTACAACTATGGGACATATTTAAACTAGGTAAATATGATGGAGGATTTAAGACTTAAGATAGGGCATATATGAATTTAAATGATGTATTTGATTAATATATTGTGAAGGTGAATGTAAATGATAAAGAAAATGAGGAGTGCAAATTTTGAGTGTCTACATTTTCCCCTTTTTGTCGAGTAGTTTGATGTAGGCAAAGTGCTAGACAAAAATGATGATAGATTGATTTGTGTTGGCAAGAAAAAATTTTGGGTGGACAAACTTGTGGATTTCTTACTAACTCTCTTGGAATCTAAGTCCCTTTACTCAACCGGTGTAGTTTTTATATATGCGTGGACATGAAAAGGTGGATTTCTATGGTGGCCTTTCGATCAGGGATCCAACAGGGACACTCCAATGACCCTATGGAAAAGCTTGCAGATACCTGCAAGAGAGGAATTTTTCTATAGAGAGGGAAAGGGGAGTGAGGAATTAGATAGGAGAATTAATGTTACAGGTAGAAAAATAAGTTTCCTACACACACTAGTTAGAAACTTCAACACATGCATTAATGAGAAGAAACAACTCTTGAAATAACAACAAGACCAAATAGAATTTATCGATCACAAATTATCAAAAAACCCCTTAGTCAAAGAAATTTAGAAACTCCTTCTTCTTGTATTGATTGTTTAAACAAAATTTGTACATAGTGTGGGAATGGAAGAAATTTGAGAGTGTAGGAAAGTAGAAGAAAATGCCTATCAACTTTGCTTTCTCTGGGTACAATGCACTCTTGAGTTTACAAGATCAATCACCAACCCTTTGAAATGATAATGGTGTTACAATTTATAGAGTGAGAGGTGACTTATCGTCTTCCTCATGATCCTCCCTATGTCTTAATTCTAACTTTAGACTATTCGTATTCCTACAAAATATTTAAGTCCCTTTTATAAAATCAAGGTGACTTAATTTACATTATGTTTCTAAAGTCACTTTTAATTGACTTAAAGTCATATCAAAAAGTGCAAATCCCAACATTAAATTAGAATATTGGAAAGTGAGAGAATGTTGTGTGGAATAGGAGAGAGAAGAAGAAGAGGAGATTTCATTCCCGATGAAGTCTTTTGATCCTTGTTGATGGAAATCTCCAAATGCAATGAAACTTTAAATCTTTGAACTCCTTGCACAATATGAAACTCCTTCAAATTAGCTCACGAACACTCACCAAGTTGAGTAAATTTGTTCCGATGTTGACCACAATCGTTGTATCGTTGTCAGCTCGGATGGTTTGTGTCTCTGGCTCGTAGTGGAAAGAGTAGGCTAGGACTAACTCGAGACTCTGCACAGACACTAGGTTTCCTATGGCAATGAACAAACCAGTAGTGAATATCTGGTCTTACATTTCTATGTCGGTCCTTAGAGGTCATGGGAGTCTTCAGGTCATTCAGGTTCATGTACAAGACATTATTGTCTTCCACGCCATACTCGCAGGCGAAGGGTTGTGTTAAATTCTGACCTGTCTACTTCGACTTCATGTTTAGCCCAGAAAGAACAACTTATTATTTTTAGTAAGTGTGAAAAATCAAGTCCCTGATCTTCAACAAGATGTTGTGACTCTATTTTCCTCTTTCTCCCTGCGTTCCTCGTTCCTTCTAGATCAACTTTCTATTTTTAGAAGGTGCTTGTGGGCCTACTTACTATTTTTAGTAAGTGCGAAGAATATCCATTCTGTTGAGTTCTCAGTTGTAGTGCACCTCCAATGTCTCTGCCTCCTTTGCAGGTTCTTTTGTCGATGACTTTCCTGAAATAGCAGTCCCTATGTAGTAGACTTACTATTTTTATAAATTTTTCTTGTGGAAGTCAGATTGATGTGCAACAAAAAATTTTGATATGGTTTTTCAAATTGATGTGCAATGAAGTCCCAAAGGTTTGACGGGAAATCCCACTTCTTTCTTTGTTGATCTGGAAAAGTGATTTCTTTGTTATGTTCTTTGTTTAGCCAGAAAGGATATTTCTTCGTTATGCATGCTCTGTCACACGAGGAGAGTCTGAGGGTATGTTTTTTATGGTCTTGGATTGAGGAACAAACATCAATAAATGTTTTTTTGATTCGTGCACTGGTTTACAATATTTTTTCCTATTTCTGTATTTTGGCTATGGAGATTTTATTGTTCTCTTCCTCGTTGTTCATTTATCCTTCTTAGCTTGATGAGAATTCCTTCTGAGACCTTCGTATCACCATGGGAAATGTATTTCAGTTCCTTGGTTGATCTGGTCTAAGTTTTTTTGCAATGGCGGAGTGATGGAAGAAAGTTGCAGAGGAAGAATGTATGTATGGTTGTGCACGGGAGTGGAAGTAGTTAGAAGGAGGAAAGCAAGTCAAAATTTTGAATTTTTCAAAACATGGGGGGAGAGGGTTGGGAACATTTTCTTGTCCCTAATGTCCCTCACCTCAAATGGACGTGAGGGACATCAATTTTCATGGAAATCCTAGAGGTGACACGTGTCCTTGATCTGATGGCAGGGGATGAGTGCTCAAAAATCAGCTTTAAAGCACTGAGGGGCTGGAAGCGGGTCACATGGGTGACTAAAACTCTCTCCTACTGGACTGGGAAAATTTTTCAAGGTCTGATGTCCCTGACCTGTGGGGGATGTGAGGGACATTAGTTTCCACAGTAATACATGAGTTGACACGTGTCCTTGATCTGACGGCAGGGGATTTGACCTCTATAATTGCACCAGGGGGCTGAACTGTCAAGTCTAAAGGTCATATGAGGGTCCCAGAGGTCACATGGGGGATGGGTGAATTTTTCCAAGGTTGGTTTACCTAACCTTATGGATGTTTGGGACAAGAAATCCTACCAGGATCCTAGTGCTGACATGTGTCCTCTCAAAAATTGACTAACTCATGAATTGCCTTTGAGGGGGCAACTTGGAACGATGATAACTTGAGCTCCTGGTGAAATTTTATATGATCCTGACTGGAAATGTCATTTTTAATCCAATGGTGGGGTCTCATGTCTTTATTCAACTATCTGATCCCTAAAAAAGTAGATTTGTGATTTAAGACTACACTTGTGCCTACGAAAATATTCTTGAAAATCCTATGCGCCAAGGTGTTGTGAAAAATATGATTTCACCATCATGTATGTATTAGAATCCTCTTTCTAGAGATGTTTCATTTTACTTCTAACTCCATCCAGAGCTCTTGGAATCTTCTTCTGAAGCCCAAAAACTATTGTAGGCATTAGTATTGCCTAGGCTTGTGAACCCTGTTTTTTACTCAGACTGTTCCAAGTCTTTCAAAACTTCTCCAAACATTCCAAAATCATTTATATGATGTTATAAGGTTTTCCATTCACCTCTATGTTGAATTTTTCCCTTCCGTTCTACTCCAGGGGGGTTGATCCAGTCCTAGGAAGGCCAGTGATAGCCCTTCCCAATACTACCAAAAGATAGCATCTTTTCATAACTCCCTAAAATCACCTAGGGGAATAATTTGACATCAAATAGGTGGTTACCAGACTGACGAATTTGACCTGGGGTGCCTAAGAATGATAAAACATTAAATTTTTGGCATAGGGGTATAGTTGTCGAGCTTAGAAACTTCCAATTTCCTTGTTACACATTTGCACGAAAACATGAAGAATCAAAAAATGAAAAAAAGAATGACTAGCAGCACAGTGTAGGGGAGCACTAATCCTTGACATTCATTAATCCTCAATTTGAAGTTTCCCCATTTAAGCGTATCAAAATGAGGAATGCTGAATTGTAGAATCAAGTGATAGGGTGAACCAAAAGGGTTTCTCACCTATCAGACATATGATCCATAAAGGTAACTACCAACCAACGAGATCAACTGATGGGGGCCAAAGGGCACATATCCCTATAGACTATTTTGACCATCCTAATATGATTATAATACCCTCTCTTCGAATAGTTGTACATGGTACTTACATAAAGTTTGTATCCTTCTAAACTAGAGAAAAGTGTTTCTAAAGAATCCAAGATAATTTGATTTGGATATGATAGGAAAGCTGATCTGTTATTGGAGTCTCGCTAGTGATATTGCAGGAACTCTATACGGTGTCAGTAAGCAGTGAATTAATGGCGAATTACCTGCTATATGTTTTATTATATGATAAAATAGGATCCTCAGGTCAATTTTTAATTGCACTCTAAATGTTGCGACAATATATCATTGTGCAATCTCTGGGGATTTCAACTTACCTAATAATGGTCATTGCCCAGTAGCCTTCTCAATCGAAAAAGACGTCATGGAGTCTATGAGAACAAAATCTACGAGGCCTCTTTGCAGGTAGAGGAAAGTCCTCAATTCATTTGACTTTGATGAATTCTTGTTAGCCATGAAAATGACTTGTTTTCCATTTTTTCGACCAAAAGCAAATCTGGACTTGGTAGATTTCATAGGAATCATTTTTGATTTACATGCCCATTCACTGATGATTCAAGTGAAACTCAGCAATATGCGAATGAACCTATCTTAATCATATTATTTACTAGAATTGTGTTGTACTATATTATACATCCTTGAAATGGATGTTTTTGATAGAGTTTTAGGATGTTTTTTATAATGTTGGTTTTCTATCATTTCCTGTTCTACAGGTGAATTTGGAACTATAACCCTCAGGAAAAATGAGATCAAACCTATGCAGCTATAGAGCTAGGTGTGGGAAGATATTGCCTACCAGATTTACATTGAAGCCCATGTAGATGATATCAAACCTTATAGCTATAAGCAGGGTTCATTTTAAGAAGCCTCTGGTAAATTGGAGGTGGAAAATCCCTGATGAATATACCTGGAACCACTTTCGTCAGAAAAACAAATTTTCTTAGGTTTCAGAACAAGGGAGATTACTATTACGCCTGGAGGATTTTTATAGGGATCGTGAGACTTCCAGGGCATGGAGAGGGTAAAGATACTATTTAAGTAGACACAGAAAATAAGGTTTTGTTGACGCATAGTTATCGCACGACATCAAGGGTTGTTGATGTGCGTTAACAACCCTTGTTGTCATGCATCAAAAATTCTCCATTGAGGGACGAGTGCACACGAATGAAATTGTTGATGACGGCTAAAACATTTTTTCCCTCCTTGTCACATGTCGACAAGAGGTAGGTTGACATGGATGATGACAGGAGAATTGATTTACGCATGATGGAACAAAAGACTCATTGTTGAGTGGGCACTCCGCAGCATCATTAGCACAGATACCCTTGAGAGTTGTCCCCTATGGAAATACCCCTCCGAGGTTTGCTCATTGATGTGGACATTTTTGTTTCACTTCCCTGGGCATTACGAGAATATAGCCATTTCTCATCTGCAGGGTATGCCATGGGGTGGTTTCATGGATATGTATGTTGCTTTTATGAGATGGAGAGAGGATAAGTGTCAAGTGAAGAGCACGAAGAATGTGAGTTACTATAGATATATTTTGACAAGATTGTAGGTTGGTGTTTGACAGGATTGCACGTTGGTGATGTGATATGGAGCCCTTATGTAGGGTTCACTAAGTGGCCTCGATGTGAGGATGATATTTTTAGGACATGACATGACTTACAGATACAGGAACGAAGAAGAGGGGAGTATGAGAGTTAAATTTATCCGTGCCAGACTGAAATTTGGTTTGATACAAGATGTACCTAAGGAGTCTATTCTTTATAGACAAGAGGATGGTGATACAGAGACTCCAAAGGCAGTTGTAGAGCATCCATTTGTGATAGTAGAAGAGCAGGGGGTATAGGTATTGATGAGGATAGGGACTTAGTTCCTATTTATGATGTTGGGGTGACTGCTAACTACACCTAGTGGTGGATAAGAGACAATGCTGAGTTTGAGAGGAATAGATTGATTCAGAGGGAGAAGATAGTGTGTGCTTGGGTAAAGGGGGCATAAGAGGTAGTGAATGTTAGTGATGACAAGGATGAGGATGAGGATGAGGGGGATTTGGGATTTGTAGTGACATAGTTTATGGCCAAGAAAGCCATGGTGGAAGTTGAGAGAGATAGTCTGAGGAGAGAGCGAGATGATTTATTTTGGGTGAGGGATACACTAATTCAAGAGAGGGATGGTGTGGTAGCTGAGTAGGATAGACTCAGAGAACATTTAGTATAGGAAATAGATGATCGATATCAGTAGCGTCAACAACAGGATACTTTAAAGAAGGCCCTAGGCATTACGAGGGTCTTCTATATTAAAAGATGAACGATTTGACAGCTTGCATGAATGACACAATGAAGCTAGCAGCTAGATGGGGGCACTGGGTATGATCAGTGCAGATCACTATCAGTCCTTGTCAGCAGAGTTTTCATATTATGAGGATATGGTCATACATCAGTTACCTAATGTACTATTATATGTGGATCATCTAGCGTAGCGAGGGGAAATGCCCATTGTGAGTGCAGGGAGTGTAGGCCAGGCACCTAGAGGACCATATGGAGGATTCGATGGTGATGGGGGTGGTGGAGATGATGGGACTGTTATCTGTGTTAGTGAGATTCTGAGAGATGTCCAGTTTATTGGAGAGTGATTATGTGTATTGTGATTGTATATTTTGATATGTATATGGATTTTTGTGATATGTGATGTACGGAGACTCTTTGATGATGTATTTGGGACTTTAATTATATATATGATGTGGTTGTGTTTTGAATTATTTGATTCGTATGTGTTGTGTTCATACATATGTTTTAATGTTTTCTTTATGAGTTTGTAAATATGGTAAATGTGAATTGGATGATGATGTATGATGTGACTTTAATATGTGATCAAAAATGTTAAATCAAAATGTGCTCTATCTATTTGAAGTAGGAGTAAAAAATGGAATTATTTCTTCAATATTTGGATTTGATACATACGTTATGGGTATAGAAATGTGAAATCACTGGCACTTTTTTCCTTTAATAATGTTAACAAAAGACTATCATTGGGTAGTGACACATAAATCCTTAGTTATAGAGATGAAGTGATTAGATGAACCTTCCTAGGACATGAAAGGGGTTTGTTATGTATATGTTATATGGAAAAGAGGGTTTTCCTTTTCAACTATTTCATAGAGAAATGCCCCAGCTTTACATATTTTGATTTTTGAGGCAAACTGATCGATGTGAGAAGTTTGCTTTCATGGGAAAGTTGATCAATACGGGAAGTTTTCCTAGCATGCTTTTGATATTTTGAATTTTTTGAAGGTTGATCGATGCAGGAAGCCTTTTTATACAAGTATCCATCCTTCGAGGGAGTGGTCAACAATTTTGACTTTTGATTTATAAAAATATCCATCCTTCGAGGGATCAGTCTATGATTTGACTGGTAGTTGTCCTTCGAGGGATCAGTCTACATTTTTCTTTTGATTTTGATATATTTTTTGAATAGTTGTCCTTCGAGGGATCAGTCTATTATTTTTTATAAAGATCATCCTTAGATATTTTTTGACTTTTATATGAGTTGATGGAAAAACCTACTAGACTATTTCAAGGAGGGGAAAGAAATGTGTACACGACCTACACATATGGGCCCCATGACATGATTTTAGTTGGTAAAAGGTTAGATGGATGTAATGATTGTGATGTTCCTGTTAAGTAGGAACTTATCCATGTGAAAGATACGATGAATAGAGTTGTGGTGCTCATATTTAAGGTTTATGAGGATAGTGACAAAAAAAAAATTCTTTCAAATAATTATGATGACAAGATGATTGGTTGGTGGTTGGATGAGATTTTAGATATAACTAATGTCATGATGGTAAAAATTTAATAGTAGAAAGGATACAAGTGAAAGGCATTCAAAGGTTCCTTTTCAGGTTCACCATCAAGGGAGGCTAAGTGATAAGCTCCCGACCCATACTTGTGAGTAATGACATATGGATTGATCCAATAAGGGGAAAACTTTCCACGTTTACTCCATTTTAAAGTAGTGACATTTTGATTTTCTTTGAGAATAAGATCACTAATTTTGAAGTCACATTGTTTTATATGTTGATTGAGGCATGTTTGACATGTTCTTGATAGACTTGATGATGTATAAGGGCCATTAAAAAAATTTCTTCTAATAATTCTAGTTATGCAAGACGGTCTTATCGATATTCTTTGTCGGGGATAAATTCTAAAATTGATACACAAAGCCATGTGATTTGAAATTTAAGGGGTAGAACCACCTCGGATCCATAGATTAATGAGAAAGGGGTAGCACTAGTAGGGGTATGGATGCTAGTCCAATAAGCCCGAAGAGCAAACGGTATTTTGAGATGTTAATTCCATCCTGCATCATCTATTGTTTTCATGAGGATTTTAGTAAGTGTTTTGTTAGAGGCTTTTGTTTGTCAATTTTCTTGGGGATAGTATGGCTTTGAAAAGCTAAGTTTAATGTTGAAGGCATCGCAAAGTTTCTTAAAATCCTTGTTTTTGAAGGGTTTTCCATTATCAATGATAAGTTTATGAGGGACAGTCGAAGCGGCATATGATGTATTGATAAATGCAATTGACGATTTGATTTGATTTAGTTGAAGTTAAAGTAATATCCTCAACCCATTTTGTGAAATATTCAATGGTTGTGATAATTTAATGGTTTTGTTGGGATGATTTAGGATTGACAGTTCCAATGAGGTCAAATCCATGTTATAAGAAAGGCCATAGATCATGAGTAGGTTGCAAAGCCTAACTAGGAACATGGAAAATATTTGAGTGTTGTTAGCATTTGAGGTATTTCTTGACGTAAGAAAAACAATCTTGGTTGATAGTAGGATAGTAGTAGTTGAGTCATAATACACGTTTAGCAATGACATTACCATTGAAATTTCCACCGCATATACCGTCATGGACTTTATAGGTTGCTTTGATAGATTCGTGAGATTTGAGACATCTTAATATAAGGCCATCAAAGTCACGTTTATATAATATATCACCTATAATGATGTAATGAGTGGCACGTTAAAGAAATGATCTTTTAGTGTTTTGTTATAAATCAAAGGGGATTTTTTATTCAGAAAGGTATTCAAATGTTTTAGAATACCATAGATCAGTTGGATGATTTTCAACAGTGTCAATAGGGTGAGTTCATTTTGATGTGAGGGGTGATCCAATTTTTGAACGGCTATGGATAGTTGGGGGTTATCTTTTGATTCTTCAGTTTTTAATGGGATGACGGCTCCTAAAGAATCCATAGTATCTACAAATTTTTTGGAAGATCATGGAATTGTTTGGATAGTGTAATGATCAAAGGCTCCAAGGAGAAAGTCATTGTTGGCTTTATATTTTTGTAAGATTTCATTTTTACATTAATATTCTCCTATGACTTGATTAGTAACAAGTTACGACTCTCTGTATATTTGTAAGATATGAACACCTAATATGATAGAGGTGGTGAGACCCATGATTAAAATTTTGTATTCTATCATGTTATTAGTACACTCTAAGTTAAGTTTAAATGATAGCGGAATAGGAATCCCCTAGAGAGGTATGATAACAACATTAGATCCTCCCCCTTGCTGGAATTTAGATCCATCAAAGAAGAGAGTAATTTTGATAGGAATGAATTCATGTTCATTGATAGTGTTGATGGATTCTTCAGGAAAATTTTCAAGAGGAAAATCAGTATCAGGAAGGGGTGCTTCAACAAGATGTTTTGTGATGGCTTGGCCTTTAATAGACTTTTCTGATATGAATTCAAGGTCAAACTCGGTCAAAAGCATGATCCATCGAGTTATACAATCATTGTGGTATGGTTTAGAGTACATATTTTTAAGTGGATTAAATCAAGTGACAATGAAAGTTTTGTGATTGAGAAGATAGTGTCGTAGTTTAGAGGTAGAAAAGTATAATGCACAACAAAAAAAATCAGCTTTAGTATAGTGGGTTTCGTATTCATGTAGTGTATGACTTATATAATAAATGGCTTGGTCATGGCATTGTTCATCTTGATTAGTGAGCATATTGACTAAAGCATGATCTGTGACAAATATGTAGAGATAGAAGGGTTTCCCCTCGCGGGGAGGTGTGAGCAGAGGTGGTGATAGAAGATAGTGTTTGAATTTGTCAAAAGCCTTTTGACAATTGAGATCCCATATGAAGTCAACATCTTTACGAAGAAGGTGATGAAATGGTTGACAATGGTCGGTTAATTAAGATATGAAATGTCAGATGGAATACAGTTTACCTTGAAGGTTGCTAGTTATCAAATTAGGAATTTAATGAAAACAACAGTCAGGGAACAGAAAGTTCCTCCTCTTTAATGGAAGAGGTTCCCTTATTAAAAGCAAGCAACAAAACTATTTACAAATGTAAAACTTTCTAATTTAATGAGGAACTCTGATATCATGAAAGTGTTTTAATGCAAAGGTAGATCATCAATACAAAATAAAAGAATTAACTAAGAGAGGGAAAAGGTAGAACATAAAAACACTCTCAAGAAATATAGATAGCAAAATAGTTCCTTATAAATTTTGAGCAAGGATGATATATAGAATAGAATCATTCATATTAAATCACCATATATTATTTCATAGACACAAAGTTCCAGAAATGACATCCATAAGAATACAAAGCTTCTTAATGCAATAGATTAATGATTCACAAACTTTAGACAAACAAGATAGAATAAATAGATGCATATAGAAACAGGAAGGGAAATCTTCTGTATTGATAGCTTTTAGTTCTTTTACACTTTCAAAAATTATCAGAGTTCCAGCCCTTTTGAATGGCGTGGAGAGCCCAATATATAGTTTACAAAGTGGTTACATTTAGTAATCATTTATTTTAACGAAAATATTAATTAAGGAAATACACAATATAAAGTCCTTAATTAAATTACAAGGAGATCAGAACTAAAAATAGAAGAAGAAAGTCAAGAGCCAGAAGTAGAGACATCCGGTTATGGCTGAGGAGGGCCCACTATTTTGAGGATCCAGTGCCTGAATCTCTTCAATGCTTCTGCTATCTCCATGCCCCTTGGAATCGTTGTGTTGGAAGTAGCATGAGTCCATGTGCCTAGGCATTTCTCCATATCTTTTTCAAACTCAGTATGCTCCAGATATTCCTTATTAGCCTCAGCTATAGCTGAATGGAGAGAACAAACGTCCTTCATTTTCTCTTTAGTGATTGACTCTTCCTTGAACAAATCATCCTTGACAAAGGCTTTAAACTGAGACTTGATTTCGCTACCCCGAAGCCTTATATTTCTCATTGTCTTGATCAAATAGAGTCCTGAGCTTGAGAGAGAGTGAGAACAATGGAGTCTTCTATTTCGGGAATGTGCAGTGGCAGCGGCAATAGTGGCAGTGTCCAATTTTGCAATCAACTCACCGTGCACATTGACAACCTCCTTAGTGTCCGGATTGAAACTAGCCCCCGCAGACGCAGGTGAGCACAGTGTCGACACATTGCACAGAGAGAGGAAAACCAATGGTGTACATGATTCCACTATCATTTATCATTTGAGCCATGGGAGCAGGGTTTTCGCATGCTAATCTGCCCCAGAAATCATCGAAATCCAAATGTCGAACTTCGTTATCTCCAATATCGGGCACATAAGTCTCCAAAGAGGATAGATGCTCGTGCCCTTGAAATTTGATCTTCATTTTGACAGTGAACAGAGGAATGGCCTTCAAAGAACATACTCACGACAATTATTGCAAGGAGATACAGGAAGGTGGACAAATGACTCGATTTTGCAAAAATGTGGGCAAGAGATAATGAGCAGGCAATGTGACAAGTGCATAGACAGTTGCCCCTTTAAATAGCCATTTAGGAGAGAGAATATCATAAATGTGTATTAAATATACCTTGCGCCGACTCAAAAAGGTGAAATGCAGGAAAAGTGGAAAAAAATGGCCTGAACGGTCCATGGAACATTGGGACCGATGCGGGTGATGTGGGTGATGCGGGACACGTGCGGTCCAGGGAAGATCGAAGAGTGATTCGGCCGATGTGGGCAATGCGGGGAATCAGTGAATAGGAGGCCCAGGCATACTTGGGACAAATGGGCTGAAAAAAGTATGAAAAAGCCAACGGACAAAGACTTGTGGGGAAATTGGCCAATCGGCGAATAGGAGGCCCACCGGTACTAGGGACATGAGGGACAAAAATGTCTGACAAACCCACAAGTCACTAAAATGACCCCAAGAAACGAGAATTTTCACCATCTCTTCGAATTTCTTACTTCACTAAAACACTGTTGAAGGGTGCCAACTCAAAATTTTCAAATTTTTCACTTTCAAAAGAGGGGAATTTTGAGGGGAACAATAGCTAGCTCTTTCTGGGGATGACTTGACTAGATCACAGGAACGAGGCAAGACAAGAATTCAAGAAAAACTCTAGGGAAGAAGACCAGTGCCTTATCCATTGGGTAAACAGAGTCAAAGGCAAATCAATATAGAAGGCAACACATGGAAAAAAAAAACAAAACAAAGGCAAGGAAAGGCAAACACACACTGTACATAATATACAAAGGACTTCCTATTCACCTAGGATTTGAACAATTTCAGGTACTGCCCACTATAAGGAAGTGGGAGAGAAGATCCATCCATGTAATCAAGATAGAAAGAATTTTCACCAGCAAAGTTACTGATTCTGAAAGGACCAATCCAAAGAGAGTCAAACTTACCATGACTTCCTTGAGGTTCATGCCTTTTGTCCCATACTAAAACAATGTCTCCAACTTTGAAATCTCTGGATCTGGTTTTCTTGTCAAATAAAGATTTCACCTTCTGCTGATGGGCAGAGATCCTATCAAAAACCTGCAGCCTGTCTTCATCTAGCTTATGGAGATACATGATCCTCTTATCCAAAGAATCACTGAAACGGGGGTCCTCAATAGCTTTCATCAAATGCAAAGCTGGTAGTTCCACTGTCACTGGTAGTTGAGCTTCCACACCATACACCACTTGAAAAGGGGACATCCCAATTTCTCTTTTGGGTGTAATCATATCTGCTCAGAGAACATCATAAAGCTTCTTGTGCCAGTTTCTCTTAGATTCATTGACAATCTTTCTTACAATGGTCACCAAATTCTTGTTTGTTGATTTTGCATATCCATTCCCTTGAGGGTAGTAATCTGAAGAATGAGCGAGGGAAATTCCATACCCATAGCAAAAATCCATCATCTCAGCAGAAGAAAAATTGGAAGCATTATCGGTCACGATCTTGTTTGGTACTCCAAACCTAACCAAGATGTTTTCCTTGATGAAATTACATACTACCTATTGGTACCCAAACTTAATCTCCTTCACAACTCAAGCAACATCATGGATTTGCACAAGACACTCAGAGGCAAATAAATGATTTGTATGTCATTTGTAGCTGGGGAGACATCTATCTGACTTGTTAGCACTCAAGATTTGAAGGAGTGGGTAGCACCTCAGAAGGATTTTGATCTGATCCTCACTATTTTAGGTTGTGCCTATCAACCAAGGCAAGAGAACCTATATTGCAGCCTTTGTTTAGTGAAGGAGGTGGAGATATCCTTGTATTTTTCATATTGTATGGAAGGGACCTTGGGAAAACATGATCAATTCTCCATTATTCAAACTCAAAAGAGTTGTCATTATTAAATGATGGAAATGTTTTCAAAACAAGGTTGAGGATGCTAAAGACATAGTATTATCCTGATTTGCTTTGTGTATTTTTTGTAAATGGATTGTATTCTCTTGTTAACACACAATGCAATGCAGGGGTAGTTATTTTGAATGAAATATTGTTGGGAGATGTTAGACGAGACCAACCAGAGATTACCAAACTCTTTGAGGACCTTTGCAAGAAATTTGTAACACTTAAACAGTAGGAATGCTTCAAAAAATTTAAAATACTCCTTTAGTCAAAATATGTGCACAAATGGAGACCCATATCTACACTCTTACACACAATATTTGACAACCTGTTGTTGCAAATCAGCAGCACCCTTGGATGCAAATCAAGGTTCTGAATTGATGTTTTAGGCATCCAGTGTGATTACACAACATGGAAACCTCTCTCCAAGTGTGGCACTTGTGAAAATGAGAGAGGAATCTCCAGATTAGAGGCTGGTTCCTCAAACTCCTCTGATTTAGATCTATATTTTGCACAACTACAGAGGTTCAGATCCTAATCCTACTCTAAATTGCAAGGGGATAGGGATAGAAATGCAAAAATTGAAACTAATTAATGATGGTGATGCACCAAAGGAGTGGTGAAACATTTTTTGCCATGTAAATAGACACAAATTCATGAAATGCAACAAGGGAAAACATACACAAGCTGATAGATGCAATTAGGGGTCTTAAAATGAAGTAAAACAATACAAACAGAGGACTGAAAGCATTCACAGAGTTTGCACTGTCATTTCCATGTAAAATCTCTTGCATTCCACCCTCAAAGAGGTATAAACCTGCTACAATACTTGAAAAAGGTCTGATTCTTACAACAATCACTTGTTGGAGGTGAAAGAAGAAGTTTTCTATGCCAAAAAGTGTTCAACCATGAAGAAATGAGCCAAATCTGGCTTTTACAGTACATGGGTCGAGCCCAGGAGAGAGAAAACGTGAAAAACGCATGGGAGCCATCCCTCATTGAATGAAACTGCATTAAAACAGCATGGAGGTCCTTACAAACCCATGCTCTGACATTTTTTACCATACTAGAGAAGAATGCGACCCATTTTGTATTAAATTTGGTTGTTGAAATGTCATTTCTGGCCATGGACACGTACCAGAAGCGTTTTTGAATTTTCTCTCTCCAAAATGAACCAAAATTAAAAATTGACCATGGAATCATGTAGATAATTTCATAAGCTTTCTGTTGATATAAATAACTTGCAAATCTGAGCTCTGGATCGAAAGTTATGCTCGTTTGAAGATTTAGGGCAAAAACGGGCCAAAAACGGATCGGCGGGAAAAAATTTCGAATTTTACCTTTTTTTTTGTCTTTGGAAAAAATTTCGAAAAAATCCCGTGCTCCGCTAGTCGGATGCCATGTGTCAACTTCTGATTCGCCACTGGAATTCTCTCTCCTTCTTCCTCCGCAGGTTTTCCTTTGAAAATTTTACCTTTTTATACTTTGGGAAAATTTCCCGATTTTCCCCCGCGCCCCGCCACTTGTGGGCACGTGGCATGATTTGGTTGATTGACAGGGGTGCGAGCTCATCCTTTGCCTTTGAATTTTTGACTGAAACTTTTGCCAAATTTCCCTAAGTCCTCCCCGAGCTCCGAACTCCCCTTCCCCTTAGGACACGTGTCCCGTGTCTATTGGCTCGGGCCCTCTGTTCCATTTTCCCCTTTGAAACTTTTACCGAACACTTAGCAACTTTTTTCCTTTCTCCCCCTGCACCGCGAGCTCCCCGCCACTTGTGCCACCTATCATGCCCTATTGGCTGTGGGAAAATCCTTCCAAAATTTTCCTTTGAAAACTCAGCAAAACCCTTAGCATTTTTCATTTTCTCCTCCGCCAGTTCGGGCTCCATTGGACACGTGGCCCATTTTCATTGGGCGCGGGCTACGTGGGACAAATGTTGCATTTGAAAATTTTACCAAAACTTAGCAAAAATTTCAATTTTAACCCCGACGCCCGCAACCCTCCTTAGCCACGTGGCGAGTTCCTATTGGCCGCGGGCCAAAATTCAAAAATTTTCCTACTCAAACACTTAGCCAATTTTTTCACTATGCCTCCCCTTGTGACACGTGTCACACTGTGATTGGTCCGCGGGCCCCGCGGGAAAAATTTTCCATTTGAACCTTCGACCCAAACTTGGAAAATTTTCCAAGTTCACCTCCGACCTCCGAACTCCCTTGCCACGTGGCAGCTTCCTATTGGCTGCGGGCCTCCAATGGGAAAATTTCCCACAAAAACTCCGCCGAGCCATAACTTGAAAAATACGAGGAGTTAGGAGGAAAACTTTACCTTTCTAGAAAGCTGAGAGAGAGCTCTATGTGATGGTGCCATCTCTAGAAAGATTTGAGTCCCTGAAAATCAAAAAATGAAGACTGAGGCACAAGAGAGGTAGGAACACAAGGAGTTAGCCACAAAAATGAGCAGGGGCACATTTTGGATAACACAACCTACTAAAAAAGCTTGAAGCAAATATACCAACAAAGTATCCAAAAATCCCTATCTTATCATGACCTAAGGTGCACCCAAAGGTTTACAAATAATCTCAAGATTCAATGATAGTTAAATGATTTTAAATTTGTTTATCTTTTATCAGATGAAAGCTCTTCTAAATATAAGATTTCAGATGCCATCAAACCATCAATAAGAAATGAGACCTTGTATGATCAAGAGAGATCCCAAACACAAGATTACAACATGAGCAATAAACACAAATTGAAATCATTCTGAAACATAAGCATATACAAATTTTTCCAAGAGATAACATCAAATAATCCAAAATTTGATCAAATACATCAGCAGGGGAATGTTATGAAAACAATCTCAGAGCTTGTTGATGGCTTTACAATTGAAACCAACTCAACATGATGAAATCTGATGCAAAATGGAATTGAAAAATGGCTCTCAGGCAGTTTTTTCAGAGAAATGGGCTTCTTCCTGTTTTTCCATGAAATTCTTAAATTCTCTATGCCAGCTTGGAGTCTTGCTTCCCAAGAAAAGAATATGCTTATGGGATCAAATTTGTTATAAAAACGTCATGATTTGTAAAAAGGGACAGCAAACAGAAAAATGCTCAATGAACACCAGGTGTGCACAAAAATCTTAAATCATTACATAAATTTGGATCATTATCCACCCTAGGGTCACGTTTTTACCATTTAGGCATGCAAGCATTTCTTACTAATCATTTTCCACCCCTTTTACCTCATCATTTCACCTCTGCAATCTTTGATTTTCACTTTTCACATTTTCTTTATCGGGCTCGAGAAAAATGTATTAAAAACATCATAGATCACCGAATTAGGTCATGATAATAGTGTTATTGCACTCAGAAGGCCGAGACAATGCAAAATCATATAAGGTTCGAAGGAATTTGATGAAAAAACTTGATTTCCAAGCTTCTTGGAACTCCCATGGCGGCCAAAAGGGTGAATGTACAGTTGTCGTCGATTTTAGTATCGACGTTAAATGTCTGCCCTCCACGTGGCAGGAAGAGATCCTTGAATATTCCCAAAAATACCCTTTTTTGACCTTTGGATAAGGTTGAACATGTGTCAAAACACCATTGGATCGGGACTCCCCCATTTTTAAAAATGCATTTGCAACCTTTTTTAATTTTGGAAAATTTTGCAAAATTACCCCGCTTCTCCCCTGGGCCCGCCACGTGTCCATATGTGGGCCCCATTGAAAACAGCGGGCCAATTCTATCAATTTTTCCATTTTTAAGATTTTGGAAATTTTTTACATTTTTCCCCGCGGGCCCGAAATCCCGATTCATCCCTACCACATGGCCTTCTCCAATTAGTCACGGGTCCAAGTCTCCATTCCTGCCTTCTAACCCTTTTAAACATTCACAAAATTTAATGTTGACCTGTGCCACCCTTTGACACTCTAAAATGTGCCACGTGTCTTCACCAGATAAACCGCGGAGTCAATTTTTCATTTTCACCTTTCAGACAACAAAGGTCAATAGTTAAAAAAAATTCCTCGGCCCCTCCCTCTGCCTTTTGCAAATGTGGACACACACCCTCTCCTTATTCGATGTGGGCCTTCGGGTCAAAATTTGATTTTTTATCATATGAAGTTAAAAAACTTCAAAATCATCATGAAGCCTTCGGCCCACCATCCTGACTTTTCATTTTGGACATGTGTCCACCTTCTGGATTGGCTGAGGGCCTTCAGGGTCAAAATTTCACTTTATCATTTTGAGCCATAAAACACACAAAAATTCTCCAGGTCCCTTTTCCATCCACGTGCATGTCCCCCGAGCCACATGTCCTCTTCCCTATTCCATGTGGGCTTTCGGGCCAAGAATTGACTTTGAAAATCTTGCAAAATGAAAGCCAAATTTTTCAAGGATAACCCGCCAATCCTCTGACCATTTAGAATGTGCCACGTAGGCACCCTTTGTAAGAAGTGGAACCACAGACCAAATTTTTCACCTTTAGCCAAAATTTCAAAAAAGACAAGTTAGAAAACATTTCCCGTACCACCCCTGGCCAATAGGAACCCGCTACATTGCCAATAATGTTGCGATGATGAATTTGACGGGAAGATGACACCCGTATGATCGTGAAAAAATAAAAAATTCACAGATGCCCTAGAAATCAAAATTTTCGACAAGGAAGGCATATTTTTATAATTTTAAACCAACTGAATCATTTTTAACATTTCTTTCAACCTTGGAATTGGGAAATTAATTGCAAACACTTCAGATTCGATCAATTTTTAGTTTTGCACGATTTGGTGAAGGAAAAGCACACACCCGAAAAATTGAAAAACTAAGGCACGAAAAGGGGGAAACTTGAAATTTTTTCAAATTAAGGGCAAAATAATAATATTACGGCACTTGAAAGTATTCAACTAGAGAAATCAAATTGCAGACCACAAATCAATAAGTAAAACATTTCTGAGCAGAATTGGACATGAAAAATTAAGGCACATAATGGAAACTCAATAATGGGACCAACATTGGCTCTTGCTTGGGGATGGGCACTCCCAGTGAGTGCCACAAGGAAAAAATGTAGACCAAGTGCCAAAAACCATTGGGCAAAGGAGTCAGAATACAAGGTAGCTCAAAAAACTAGAATTACCACCAAAAACCAGACCGAGAAAACCACCAAAATGGCTGCCAAGGACAAAAGGGCAAACCACACACCAACCAACAACAAAAAACAAAGCAAAACACAAAGACTATACAAATGTAGAATTTGTGCATACCTCAATTTGGGGATTTAATCCAAGAAATGTTTTAAATGTCTGCCATTAATAGGTAGCTCTAGCAATTCCCCATCTAGATCTTTAAGGAAAAAGGTATGCTCACCAATTCTGATATCAACGGCATAAGGGCCCATCCATAATGCATCAAATTTTCCATGCTTTCCCTTGTCTTCATGCCTACTATCCCACAACAAAACCAAATCTCCAACATTGAAGGTTCTAGGAGTGACCTTCTTTTCAAACAATCTCTTCAATTTCTCTCTAAATCTGACATGCCTTTGATGGGAAACTCTTCTCTCTTCATCTAACTCAATGATCTGATTAATCCTTGATTCATATGGGCCATGCTCTTGATCTTCCAACTGTTGGGAAAACTGAAATGAGGATAATTTAAGGTGTAAGGGCAGCAAATCCTGAGTTCCATACACCAATTCAAATGGGATTTTACCAGTTGCTCTTTTAGGAGTTATTCTATCATCCCAAACTGCAAACTTCAATTTTTCTCCCCACTTCTTCTTGTTCATTTCCAAGGTCCTCCTAATGATCTTCAGCAAGTTCTTATTACTGGACTCAACTTTTCCATTCCCTTGTGGATTGTAGTTTGAAGAATAAGTCAGATTTATCCCATATTCATTACACATTGTCATTAAAGGTTTGGCTCTAAAGCACATGGCATTATCAGATACAATCTTAACTAGAACTCCAAATCTGCATATGATATGATTCAACAAGAAATCCATTACCACTTGGTGTGTTGCCTTTCTAGATGGAATTGCCTCAACCCACTTTGTAAAATAATCAGTGGCTACAAGAATCCACTTATGACCAGCACTAGAAAGGTCTAAAATCTCACCAATGAAGTCCATTCCCCATTGTTTGAAAGGGGCTTCAATTGATACAGGATGCAAAGGAAGGGATCCTAAAGCTTTTAGTATTCCAGAGAAACGTTGACAACTATCACACTTTCTAACCAGCTGGGTTGTATCTTTAAAAAGAGTAGGCCACCAATAACTAGCTCTCAAAATCTTATGTGTTGTCACCCTCCCAGCAAAGTGTCCTCCAAAAACTCCCCCATGGAAATCAACAACTATCTTGGGAGCTTCATCTTCAGTTATGCATTTCAAGAGGACACCCTCAGGGTTCTTCCAAGCCAGCCCAAGGTCTGTTATGATATATTTTTGAGAAGCCAGCTTGAGGGCTCTTTTCTAATTTTTATTCAAGTGACTAGGACAACATAGGTGCCTGAGGTAGAAGATCACATCTTTGTACCACTCAGAACTCATAAATTTCTCAATAAGATCTGCCCTTTCTTCCTCTAGCTGATTCACTTCTACATTATGCAAGTTGCTCCTAGCCATGAGCTTAGCAAGACCCAAACCTCTTACCAATTTTGTGGTTTGGATATCCATATCATACTCTTGCAATTTGTTCACCCATCTACATCTTTTGCTTGAGATTTCCATCTCTAATAAGATGTCTTTCACCATGGTGTGGGGAACATAAGAAACAACTTTTGAGCTCAGTATATAAGGCCTGAAAATATTTGTTGCTTTCACCAAGGCAAACACTTGTTTTTCCATGATTGTATACTTCAATTCAGCTGCTTGTAAAGCCTTGCTAAAGAAGGCAATAGGCCTCTCAGCCCCATTCTCATCCTTTTGTAACAAAACTAAAGAAATGGTATATTCAGAGGCAAAGGAAAAGATTTGGAAAGGCCTCTTATAGTTTGGAGCTGCTAAAATAGGTGCATGCTTAAGTGCATCCTTTATTCCTTCAAAAGCTTGAATGGCAGCCTCCTCCCACCTAAGAACTTGGTCCTTATTTAACATGCTTGTGATTGGAAGAGTTAGCTCAGCAAAATTGGAAACAAACCTTCTAATAAAATTGATTTGACCAAAGAAAGATTGGATGCCTTTCTTGGTTCTTGGGATAGGTACTTTGCTGATTGCTTCCACTCTCTCAGGGTCTATCATAACACCATCTTTAGATACAATATGTCCCAGAAACTTGGCCTTTTGCACGCCAAAATGACACTTTTTTGGATTAAAAGAAATGCCATACTCTCTACATCTGATCAACATGTTCTCCAAATGTTGCAAATGGTCACCTCGCTCCCTTGAAAACACAGTCACATCATCTTGGTAAACTGCAATGAACTCATTGATGTAACCAGCAAAAGTAACATCCATTGCTCTTTGAAAAGTGGCACCAGCATTCATCAAACCAAAGGGCATCCTAACAAAAACATATGTCCCCCAAGGCGTAGTGAAATTTGTCTTAAGTCTTTCTGATTCTTTAACTACCACTTGATTATATCCGGAGAAACCATCCAATGTAGAAAGCATTATGACCCTGTCACAAGCTTCAACATATTTTCCATATTTGGCAAGGGATAGTTGTCCTTCATGGATGCTTTATTTAGATTTCTAAAATCCACAAAAATTCTAATGTCTCCATTCTTCTTTCTGACTGGCACAAGGTTTGCAACCCAAGATGAATATCTAGTGGGCTGAATAATACCTCCATCTCTCAACTTCTTTAACTCCTCTTGCATTTTCATGGAAAGAAGTGGATTAATTGGCCTTTTCCTCTATCTGAATGGCTTGGAATTTGCATCAAGAGGGATCTCATGTTGAAACAAATCTTCTCTATATGCTTTCAGCTCTGAATAGGACCAAGCAAGGCAGTCTTGATATTTTTTCAAGAGTTAGAGGTAGGACTATTTTTTTTCTTTACTTAAATTACTGCCCAACCAAACCTTCCTTGGTTTGTCCTTTGTTCCCAAGTCATGCTCTTCCACATCCCTTGAAGTAGACATCTTTCTATTTATGATGCAATCAGCATTGTTAAAATTTGACTCAAGTGCAACGAGACCTCTAGGAATGGTGTTTGTTTTCAATTGGATGATATCTTTTCCAAACAAAGTTTCTTTTCCTTCAGTCATACACACCATTGGTTCCCAATCAATATTCTAATTTTCAAACTCACCTTGGTTTTACAAGAACCTGATCACTTGAGCATCATTATTAAAGACTTGCCAATGTTTCACATTATCAGGGACAATTGGCCTAGTCAGGACTTCAATGTTGTATTCACAATAAGGTGAAATGGTGCAATTTTCAAATCTAGAACCCAGCACTGCCAACTTATCAGCAGCAGCATTAATACCTCTGTCATGGTAAACAATGTTAAAGGAATCAAACATTTCAATTAGATCCCAAACTGCATGCTTATACTGTTTCATACGCTGATTTTTTGTAGCATACAATTTTCTTATTTGTTTGACAACCAGCTCTGAGTCTCCTTTTGCAACAATATATCTTACTCCATACTTCCATGCAATTATTAACCCCAACATCAATGCCTCATACTCAGCAACATTGTTAGTGCATTCAAAATTAAGTTTGAAGGAAAAAGCAAACTCTTCTAAACTAGGAGAAAGCAAAACTATACCAACACCATTTCCAAATTTGGAGCAAGCTCCATCAAATAGCAAGGTCCAAGGAGAACCTACCATATCAAGGCACTCTGATCTATCCATCTTGTGTTCTTTTCCATCAGCAAAGCCAATGAAATTGTCAGCATCTACATCAGCAAATAACACTTCATAGGAAGCATTGTTGGGATCTTCAATCAAGTGCAACATTTTCTTTTCACCATAGAGTTTGAAAAGGCTGCCCTCAATGGGAATGGTGGAAAAAGACATGTCCATTTGAACACTACCACCAACACTTGCAGCCCATTTTCTTGACAAAATCATACCCCATTTGGCAGGGCAGTCAACAATTACAACATCAAGTTTCAAGTTCTTACCTAGATAGGCTGCAAGTTGCACTACTAAACCCTTCACACAACCAACAACTAGGAACTTCCCTTGAATCCATGGTAGTAAAATTCCCATAGGCAGTTGTCACCTTGATATCCAACTCATTCATGACTTCTAGAGGCATGACATTACATGATGCACCAGAATCAAACATACAATTGTGAAGTAGTCTATCTTTTATGAGAAAAGTTGTAAAGAATGGATCAACATTCAATTGGGAATCAACCAAGGATGTCCCCAAATATACCTCAGGTGCCTCTCCAAGATCCTCCACTGCTGGTGGTGTTTCAAGGCCATTTATGATTTGAAGAGGAGTCTCAACAACATTTACATTTCTGTCTTGGAGTAATCTTTTCTTCCTTCAATCCCAAGTACTCAAATGCTCTCTTCTTATGCTTATGAATTCTAAGCAACTAAATGATTGGAACACTCACTTTAATTTGGCTCAATACTTGGGCTATATCATATGGAACATTCTTTGGTAAGACAACATTGGAAGGGAAACAAGAAGGTTCATCATATGGAGAAGTATTCCTAGCATCTTGGGCATGAGAAGGACTATAATTTTTACATGGGACAACAAGGTTCTTAGTAGATGTTTCCTTTCTAGGAGCTTCTTTTGGAATGCTTGTGAGTAAGGGTGTTTTAGGCTTGGCTTGAGACCCAACTCCCTTAACAAATTTTCTTCTAGTGTTATAGTCCTTTTCTTGAGCTACAACAACATTCATCAACAATTGTCTATCTTCCTCCGAAGGGATACCACCATCATACTTCTTAATCATCAAAGCTCTCAAGTATTCAAAGTCATTGTTAGGAATTTCAAAAGCTTGCACTACATCAACTTCATGAGCATGAGGGGGGAGAAAGAACTTGTACCCACTTGATGCAATCCCAAAAGGTAGCAGCAGTCCTAGCACTTATTACTTCAGTAGATGTTGCTCCTCCTTGTGAGCTTGAAGAACAACCCACCATGCAAATATCATCATCAGTTCCATCCTCATTATCAGCTTCATCAACTTGTTGGTCCATTTCACATGGAGGATGAGGAAGAAAACATCTATCACACCAATACATATCAACAACTTCATCAACAACAACAACCCTGGCAGTTAGAGGGTCAGGAACCAATCTATTTTCACGTGTTTGGGGTTGTCTATTTGCAGATCCAACAAGCCCTTTACCCTTGTCATAAAACCTCTGCTCATTCCTATGGTGATTGCCAAATCTATCTTGTGCCTGTTGCCTAGGCTGACCTTGTGAATTCTGCCCAATTCCCTTCTCAGCTCTTGCCAACTTGTATGAGATTTCTTTGACAGCCCCTGCCAAAGTCTTCACAACCTCTTCTAAATCAGCACCTTTGCTAGCTTGAGGTTTTTCAGGGTTTATCAATTTTACACCATCTCTCTTAAGAGGTTTCCCAACAATCCTTGATATTGTTCTCAATTTGAAGTGCCATGGTGAAAGCTTGTCTTATATTGGTTGGGTTCTTGTCTCTTAGGTAGTAGGCTAACTTTTTATCAAATGCATCTGCATATTTGATTAAACATGATTCATCACAAGGTCTCAAACCAACAGGAAGCCTTCTCAAAGTTTTGTTAAACCTTGTGTTGAAGTCATGGACTGATTCATTAGGGTTCTTCTTGATATTCTCAAACTCAGACAAAAGAAATCTAGGATCAGTCATGTCACCATATTGCAACCTAAATGCATTTTTCATTTCAGTCCATGAATCAATAGAGTTATCAGGTAGAGCCTTGTACCAATCCCTAGCATCTTCTTCTAGTGTATGAATAAACAACTTAATATACACATCTTCAAACTCTATCTCAAAATCTTCCATCATATTATCAAAAATTTTGAGATGCTGATCACCAGTAATAGCATTGTTACCCTGGAATTTTGGCAACCTATTTCTGACATCTTGTGGGACAGCATTTGGGTAACCATCCATTCCTCTAAAATTTATAGGACCAAAGGTGTTAACAAAAAATGGAGGTCTAGGCTGAGCCATATTGTTTGGTGGGGGTGATCTTGGAGGTGAAACAAGCTGGTGAGGAGTACAATATCCTTGGGGCTCAAGAATGTGATTCACAAGACTGGTATCTTCTAAGTGCTGATTTTCTTGGGAAGTTTTACTTGAATTAAAACACAGAGGTGCAGATTGGAGAAGGAACTTACCAGGTACAGTAGAAGGACCTTCACCAGCTGAGGCAAACAAGTTTATGAGAGGATTTCTTGAATCAGAATCACTTGAAGAAGAGTGATAGTCCTCTACCAAAGGCTGATCTCTCTCACCAATGACTATATCTTTACCTGATGTCTGACCTTTAACCACTTTCCAAACTCTTCTCCCTTCCAACTATGAATTTCTTAAATCTGAGAACAATTTCTTAGCAGAGTCTTTAAGGAAGAGAGATCTTCTTCCCTCTAGTTTTGCAGAGATCAACAACACAAAAATAAATGACAGAAAGCATAAGACACTGGTATTCCTAAATTCAAATCAGCATGGAGTCGCCACTAAGGAATTTCACCTCAGTTGTGCAAGAATGCACTAAAATAATTCTGTCAAATGTTTTCTAATACTGATAAACTTTGCAAGCCTCATAAATTAGACCTTCTTCTTCTTAAATCAACCAAACATAATGCAACAAAGTGTCTAAACTACTGGGAAATGAAAAAGGGCAGGCTGAGCTTGAAACCTTTGCTTTAAAACTTGTAGATCTGAAAAATAGGATGATATCTTGACAATGCAATAGCTCAAATACTTGAATACACAAATGCTCAAACCCGTCAAATACTTCAAAATCACCAAGAAATTCAAAGAAGTTCCCTGGCAACGGCACCACTCCAGTGTTGGTACCCAAACTTAATCTCCTTCACAACTCAAGCAACATCATGGATTTACACAAGACACTCAGAGGTAGATAAATGATTTGTATGTCATTTGTAGCCAGGGAGACATCTATCTGACTTGTTAGCACTCAAGATTTGAAGGAGTGGGTAGCACCTTAAAAGGATTTTGATCTGATCCTCACTATTTTAGGTTGTGCCTATCAACCAAGGCAAGAGAACCTATATTGCAGCCTTTGTTTGGTGAAGGAGGTGGGATATCCTTGTATTTTGCATATTGTATGGAAGGGGCCTTGGGAAAACATGATCAATTCTCCATTGTTCAAACTCAAAAGAGTTGTCACTATTAAATGATGGAATTTTTTTCAAAACAAGGTTGAGGCTGCTAGAGACATGGTATTATCCTGATTTGCTTTGTGCATGTTTGTAAATGGATTGTATTCTCTTGTTAACACACAATGTAATGTAGGGGTAGTATAGGGTAGGGTTAGTTATTTTGAATGAAATTTTGTTGGGAGATGTTAGACAAGACCAACCAGAGATTACCAAACTCTTTGAGGACCTTTGCAAGAAATTTGTAACACTTAAACAGTAGGAATGTTTCAAAAGGTTTAAAATACTCCTTCAACTAGGATATGTGCACAAATGGAGGCCTAGATCTGCACTCTTCCACACAATCTTTGACAACCTGCTATAAAATCTTGAAGCAAATATACCAACAAAGTATCTAGAAATCCCTATTTGATCATGACCTAAGGTACCCCCAAAGGTTTACAAATAATCTCAAGATTCAAGGACAGTAAAATGATTTTAAATCTATTTATCTTTTATTAGATGAAAGCTCTTCTAAATATAAGATTGCAGATGCCATCAAACCATCAACAAGAAATGAGACCATGTATGATCAAAGAGATCCTAAACACAAGATTGCAACATGAGCAAGAAACACAAATTGAAAACATTCTGAAACATAAGTATATGCAAAATTTGCCAAGAGAATAAACCAGATAATCCATAAAATGATCAAATATATCAGCAGGGGAATGTCATGAGAACAATCTCAGAGCTTGTTGATGGCTTTACAACTTGAAACCAACTCAACATGATAAAATCTGATGTAAAATAGAATTGAAAATGGCTCTCAGGTGGTTTTCTCAGAGAAATGGGCTTCTTCCATTTTTTTCTCGTGAGATTCTAAATTCTCCTCATTTAAATTCTCCAAAATGCATAATATACCTTATGTCATCATGGAGTCTTCCTTCCCAAGGAAATAATATGCTTATGGGATCAAATTTGTTACAAAAACTTCGTGATTCCATGAAAATGACATCAAACTAGAAAAATGCTCGCATGGTTGCCAGGGATGCATAAAAATTTTAAATTATTACACAAATTTGGATCCTTATCCATCCCAGGGTCACGTTTTTATCATTCAGGCATGCCAGCATGTTTTATCTAATCATTTTTCACCTTTTCACCTTTTCAATTTTTACCTCTGTAATTTCCAGATCTGACTTTTACGTTTTTTCATCGGGCCCAAGAAAAAATGTATCAAAAACATCATAGATCACCGAATTAGGTCATGAAAATGATGCCATTGCACTCAAAAGGCCGAGATGATGCAAAATCATATAAGGTTCAAAGAAATTTGATGAAAAAACTTGATTTCCAAGCTTCTTGGAGCTCCCATGGCGGCCAAAAGGGTGAATGTACAGTAACCATCGATTTTAGATAACTTTAAATGCCAGCCGTCCACGTGGCAAATGAGATCCACAAACATAAGCCCAAAATTACCTTTTTTGACTCTGGGTAAGGTGGAACACGTGTCAAAACACGATTGGATCAGGGCCCCATCTTTTAAAATACATTTGCGACCTTTTTGAATTTTGGAAAATTTTGCAAAATTTCCCCGCTTCTCCCCTGGACCCACCACGTGTCCATATGTGGGCCCCATTGAAAATGCAGGCCAATTATATCAATTTTGACAATTTTTTGAAAAAAGGAAATTTTGCTCAAAATTCTCCGCATGGGCCCGAACACCCGCTTTCTTCCTTACCACGTGGTGCATCCTCCAATTTTCCGCGGGTCCAGGCCTCCAATTCTTCTAACCCTTAAACCTCCCTGCCAAAATTGTAAAGTTTCAAAATTCTCCTCGGGCCCGTGCTCTTCATCTTTGACTCTTTTGAAGAGTGCCAATGTTTGTCTCTCAAATTGGACACAGTGGAGGCACACCTTCAGTAAAATTTTCCATTAGCCCCCTTTTCCACCTTTTTACATTTCCAGACACATGTCCTTTTCTTATTGGTCCCAGAACCTACGCCTCCAAAATTTGGACATTGTTTTGAAGTTAAAAAACTTCACAAAATTCATCAAAAACTTTGCCCTCCCATTGACTTTTTTCATTTCTGGACACATGTCCACTTCTCATTGGTTGAGGACCTTCAGGTCAAAAATTTCCTTTGACACTTTGAGTCAAGAAAACACAAAAATTCACTAACTCTTTCCTCCACCTGCATGTCCCCCAAGCCACGTGTCCTCTTCCCATTCGTTGCGGGATTTCAGGCCAAGAATTGAATTTGAAATTTTTTACAAAATGAAAGCCAAAATTTTCAAGGATAACTTGCCAATTCTTTGACCATTCAGAGTGTGCCATGTAGGCACTTTTGTAAGAAGCAGAGCCATGGACCAAAATTTTCCCTTTTGCCAAAATTTCAAAAATGGTAAGTTAGAAAACATTTCCCGAACCATCTTTGGCCAATAGGAACCTGCCACGTTTGCCTAATGTATGTTGCGATGATGAATTTGACGGGTAGAAATGACACCCGTCTGACCGTCAAAATGTCAAAATACAAAGGATGCCCTAGAAATCAAAATTTTTGACAAGGAAGGAAGATTTTTTAATTTTAAACCAATTGAATCATGATTTGACATTGACTTTCAACCTTGGGATTGGGAAATTAATTGCATACACTTCAGGATTCAGATCAATTTTGAGTTTTGCACGATTTGACAAAGAAAAAATGACACAACCTGATCATTTGAAAAAGCTAGGGCACAAAAAGGGGGAAACTTGGATTGTTGCTTCAAATTAGGGAAAAATAATAAGATCTTGGGCATTTTCGATGCATTGAATTAGGGAGGAAAAACTGCAGACCATCAAATCAAGAAATAAAATGTTTCTGAGCATATATTTGAACATGGAACATTAGGGCATAATTGTAAATTGAGAATTAGCACCAACAAGATTCACACTTATCGACCCACTTTGATGCATCTCTGAAAAAAGTAGGCCAATAGTACCCCACACGAAGAATTTTGTGAGCAGTGATAGTAGATGAGAAATGACCCCCACAAGCTTGATCATGAAAGGCTGAGAACATATTCTTCTGTTTCTCTTTGTCAACACACTTCAAGAATCTTCCATCCACTCCTCGCTTGAACAAAGAATTCTCCCACAACACGTACTGTGCTGACCTTAACTTGATAGCTCTCTTCTCTTTAGTAGTTAAGTGAGATGAACACTCACCATAGGTGAGGAAGTGAGAAATTTCAGCGTACCATTCATCTGTCGAGCTAAGGAACAGAATAATAGGGACATCAACTTCATCCTTAGGAAACTCATGACCAAATTCTTCGGAAATGAGTTCACACAGGCCTTTACCCTAAACTACCTTCGTTGGTTTGATGTTGAGATCATACTCCTGAACCTTCGCTACCCAGTTTCCTCTCTTGGTTCCAAACTCCTGTTGTGTAAGAATAGACTTGATAGTTGTATCGAGCACAAGCACAACAGAGTGAGAGTTAAGAATGTAAAATCGAAACTACTTAACAGCTTTAACTACTGCAAAAGCATGTTTCTCCATCATAGTGTACTTCAACTCATGAGTTTTTAGAATATAAGTCATGAATGCAATTGGGAGCTCATGGTCTTTAGAATCTTTCTGAGTCAACATAGTGGCCAAGGTACTCTCTATGGCATAGCAATAGATAATAAAATCTTTGTTAAAATATGGACATGCTAAGATAGGAGTCTTAGCAATAGCTTTCTTAATGCCTTCAAATGTTTCCTTTCTTTCAGAGGACCAACCAAACGTCTACTTTCCTTTCATCATTTGGGAAATATTCAAAGTCAGATCTGCAAAATCGGGGATGAATATTCTCAGGAACTTGATCTTACCAAAGAAAGATTGCACTCCCTTTTTGCTTGTGGGAAGAGGAATTTGCTGGATGGCTTGAACTCATTCAGGATCAATCTTGATTCCTTCTTTGGAGACAACATGTCCCAAAAACTTTCCCTCCATGACACAAAAGATAGATTTCTTGGGATTCAGAGAGACTCCATGTTCTTTGCATTTCAAGAGGACTATTTCAAGATGCTGAAAGTGATCTACTCTAGTTTTGGAAAACACAGTTAAATCATCTAGATACACAACAATACATTTTCCTTTCAACCTCCAAAATCCAAATCCATTGCTCTCTGAAAGGTAGCACTAGCATTAATGAGACCAAAGGGCATCCTCTTGTAGGCAAAAACTACCCCAAGGAGTGGTAAAGGTAGTCTTGTGTTGATCTCCAGTATTGACTTCCACTAGGTTATATCCTGAAAAACCGTCAAGCATGGACAACATTTCCGAACTTGTGACAACTTGTAACACCTAGTCCATCATGGGTAGGGGATAGTTGTCCTTCAAAGAAGCCTGATTTAGATTCCTGAAGTCAACATAGATCCGAATCTCACTGTTTTTCTTCCTGACAGGTACAATATTAGCAATCCATGTTGAATGATGAATGGGGAAGATGATCTTGGCTTTCAACAACTTCTGTATCTCTTGGAAAATGGTGTCAGAAATCTTTGGATTGTACTGCCTTTGCTTCTGCTTGAAAGGTTTAATCCCAGGTTTGAGGGGAATGAAGTGTTGCATTTATTTTGGCTGGAAAGCTTTCAGATCATCATAAGAATAAGCAAGGACATCAACATACCTCTTCAAAATATTTACCACCTTCTTCTTCTCCTCTTGGGTGCAGCACTTTCCAATGTTCACCATTTTGGGTTCGGCAGGGCTCCCAATGTTAATCTTTTCACATTCAGCAGACTGTTGAGCTCCTTTGGAAGCCTTGGACTTGACATATCTATCATGTTTATCAAACAATTCCTCCAGACTTATCAGCCCTTTAGGGATCTTGTTACCTTTTAGTTTGATACATCCATCTTGATCCATCTCCTCCTTGACACCTTCCTCATGGAAGAGACACTCTCTCGAGGCAGATTGTCACTTCCCTCAAAATACAATTGATCAAAGTTATCCCTAAGCTCCAGGAAAGAGAGAAAATGTTGGTCATCATTGAAAAATTTCCAGTTGTTTGCATTATCCGGTACGCTTGGTCTATGGATCATTTCAATGGTGAATTTTTCCTGAGAGAAATCAGGATGAGGTATCAGCAAAGACCCTGAAACAGCTAGGGAATCAGCTCTAGTGTTCTTCTCCCTTGGCACCACTTCGATGGAGAAGGCATCAAAGAATTCAATAGAATCCCAGACCAGATTCCTATAGTGCTTCAACCTTCTATTCTTCACTTGGAAAAGGTCTCTGACTTGTTTGACAACTAGTTCTGCATCTCCACGAGCCAGGAGGTTCCTCACACCTCTTTCTTTTGCCACGTTCAGTCCAAGGATGAGAGCTTCATATTTTGTTGTGTTATTTGTATTTTCAAACTACATCTTGAAGGAGAAAGGATGAATCTTTCCTTCTAGAGATATCAATACCACACCAGCCCCAGAACCAGCTGAAGAGAAACTTCCATCAAATTCCAAATTCCAAATGCTATTAGGATCATGGAGCACTTCTTTGGGACATTCCGCCTCATCCTGAGACATGATCATGTAGTTTCCATGCCCAATATCTTCATAAAGTATTTGTGCCTTGGGATCATCTATCTTTTACACAATATATTCATTTTACTTCTCGGGCAGTAGCTTCTTCATCTTTCCATTGATTGGTATAAGGGCATGTGACCAATCCATTTGAATTTCTCCTCCTACATCCTTACAGAAATTTCTACTCAACAGCATGCCATATGAAGGAGGAATATCAGCTACCAAAATAGTAGCTAAGACCTTTTTCTCTGGCAAAGCAACAAAATCTACTTGTGCATCCTTAATTCTTCCAACCAAAGGCACCTCCCTACTCTCCATGGAATAGCAAGAACCAAAAGTGCATGTGAGGGTAAGACCCAAAGCATGAGCCACTTTGGCAGGCATCACATTATCCGATGCTCCTGAGTCTATGACATAGTTGCTGAGTCTATGGCCAGCTATGAGGAGGGTCACATAGAATGGTTTGATTTTCTCATTAGGTGAGGTGACTGCAGCCACAAGATTTGGTTGGGATGTGGAAGAGGGAGTGGGAAAAATACCTTTAGAAGTGTTGGATGAAGTTTTGGAATGGGAATTGACAAAGTGGACCATTTTGGCAAAGGATTTTGGATGGGTTTGATAAAACTCAGCCTCTGAAATCTAGATTTTTGTCTTCTTGAGGTGGTCAATGATATCAAAAGATCCAGAGGTGGATGGGGTATCATCACTAGGAATCCTAGGCTTATCAGGTTTTGGAGCTGGAGAATAAGAAGTTTTAGAAGCAGGAGTAGAAGAAGAAGAATTAGAAGAACTCACCTTTTGTGTGGATGCAGTGGGAATAGGAGATCCTCTTCTTGCAATCACTGGAATAGTCGTGGGATGCTCCTTAGATTTTTTAGCGGGTTGCATCACTTTTTCTCTCTTGTTTGTCTACTCCTGAGTCATAACAGCATATGACTCACCATTCATCTCTGCCACTACTTCATCATAATCATCTTCCTCATCAATGCCCTCAGTAGTGAGGAAATTAACTCGAGATCCATCAAGTTCTTCCAGTTCTTCCTCAGCCTCTTCTCCAGGTTCTTCAAAGTCTTCATTAACCTCTTCGTCATCAGGTTCTTCAACTTCACAAGTTGCATTAACAGGGACCTTGATGGGTGGTCCTTCGATTGCCAACCTTGTCTGAGAAGAAGGAAAACGGTTTCTAGGCTGAAAGTTCTTCCTTGGAACGTCTTGATAAGGAGCATGTTGAGCCAATTGTTTCTTGATGGTAATGAGGTCATTGGAAAGCTTTTGTACTAACTGATCTGCATTAGCTCTAGGAGTATAGGAAGAGGAAGAAGAAGTTTTGGATTTGGAAGAGTCTCTTTTCAATTTTCCAGACATGATCAGGTCATCTTCAACACTGACGGCTAATCTCTGATCATCATCCAAAGTTGCAAGATTGGCTCTTCTCAGTGCATAGCTTACTTCAGGAAATTGAGCGTTTAGGAAGAAACATTTTTGAATTTGATCCACAAACCGGGTGTTTTTTGGGATCTTGTTAATCATCTTGTTGAACTTGGCCACAAATTCTCTCATGGGCTCTTGTGGTTCTTTCTTGATTTGAGAAATCTGGGCTAGCAAAGCATGCACATCTTCTGCAGGTTTGAAACGGTTCTCAAATCCAGGTTCTCATGGTAGTCCAATTGGTGATGGTCCCAGCGGGGAGATGGTAAAACCAATCTGCCGCATTGTCCTGCAAAGTCTCCACAAAAATCCTCACAGAGACATCCTCATGTTCAACTCCAAGGACTCCACATGCAACTATGAAGGCTGCAATGTGTTCATCAGGATGTACCTTGCCATCACCTCTGAACTTGGGAAAGTTATTTTTGTTACCCCTGGGTAACTCATGCAAAGGTTGAGGGAGGGAAAGAGGCCCAACTCATTGGCCCCAAGGTAATGGAGTTTCCATCCTTGGAAAAATTGCTTGAAGTGGAACTGAAACACCAGCAAGAATTAAAGCGCGAAGATTAGGGCTGAGTTGTTCTTGAGGGATACCACTCCCAAAAGCTCTTGTCTTTAACAGGGTGTGTGCTTGTAGAACAAGCTCTTATATTTCATATTGTTGAAGGAAGGGGAAAGCCTTGCTGCTCTAGGAGTTGAAAATGAGAATATTCAATTCCAAGAGCCCTTCTTTCGCGAGTAAATCTCAAAGTCACCAGATCAGAAATGATCAAGAAATTGTTCATTTAAAACTGGAATTCGTTGAAACGAATCCCCAAGCAGAGTCACCAAAAACTGTTGGTTGTCAAATTAGGACTTTAATGAAAACAACAATCAGGGGACAGAAATTCCCTCCTCTTTAATGGGAGAGGTGCCCTTATTGAAAGCAAGCAGCAAAACTATTTACAAATGTACAACTTTCTACTTTAATGAGGAACTCTGATATCATGAAAGTGTTTTAATGCAAAGGTAGATCATCAATACAAAAGAACAAGAAGAACTAAGGGAGGGAAAAGGTAGAACATAACAACATTCCTCAGGAAATATAGATAGCAAAATAGTTCCTTATAAATGTTGAGCAAGGATGATATATAGAACAGAATCATTCATATTAAACCACCAGATATTATTTCATAGACACAAAGTTCTAGAAATGACATCCATAAGAATACAAAGCTTCTTAATGCAATAGATTAATGATTCACAAACTTTAGACAAGCAAGAGAGAATAAATAGATGCAGATAGAAATAGGAAGGGAAATCTTCTGTATTGATAGCTTTTAGTTCTTTTACACTTTCAAAAATTATCAGAGTTCCAGCCCTTTTGAATGGCATGGAGAGCCCAATATATAGTTTACAAAGTGGTTACATTTAGTAACCATTTCTTTTAACCAAAATATTAATTAAGGAAATACACAATATAAAGTCCTTAATTAAATTACAAGGAGATCAGAACTAAAAATAGAAGAAGAAAGTCAAGAGCTAGAAGTAGAGACATCCGGTTGTGGCTGAGGAGGGCCCACTATTTTGAGGATCCGGTGCCTGAATCTCTTCAATGCTTCCGCTATCTCCATGCCCCTTGGAATCGTTGTGTTGGAAGTAGCATGAGTCCATGTGCCTAGGCATTTCTCCATATCTTTGTCAAACTCAGTATGCTCCAGATATTCCTTATTAGCCTCGGCTATAGCTGAATGGAGAGAACAAACGTCCTTCATTTTCTCTTTAGTGATTGACTCTTCCTTGAACAAATCATCCTTGACGAAGGCTTTAAACTGAGCCTTATATTTCTCATTGTCTTGATCAAACAGAGAGAGCTTGAGCGAGAGTGAGAACAATGGAGTCTTCTGTTTCAGGAATGCGCAGGGCAGCAACGATAGCGGAAACGTCTAATTTTGCAATCAACTCACCATGCACATTGACAACCTCCTTGGTGTCCGGATTGAAACTAGCCCCGCAGGCGAGCACAGTGTCGGCACATTGCATAGAGAGAGGAAAACCAGCAGCATATGTGATTCCACTATCATTTATCATTTGAGCCATGGGAGCAGGGTTGTCGCATGCTAATCTACCCCATAAATCATCGAAATCCAAATGCCAAACTTCGTTATCTCCAATATCGGGCACAAAAGTCTCCAAAGAGGACAGATGCTCATGCCCTTGAAATTTGATCTTCATTTTGACAGTGAACAGAGGAATGGCCTTCAAAGAATAGACTCACAACAATTATTGCAAAGGAGATACAGGAAGGTGGACAAATGACTCAATTTTGCAAAAATGCGGGCAAGAGATAATGAGCATGCACAGTGACAAGTGCATAGACGATTGCCCCTTTAAATAGCCATTCAGGAGAGAGAAGATCATAAATGTGTATTAAATATACATTGCACTGACTCAAAAAGATGAAATGTGAGAAAAGTGGAAAAAACTGGCCTGAATGGTCCATGGAACATTAGGATGCGAAGAAGGAGGTGAAGCTGAAAAGCCGATTCGGCTGATGCGGGGAATCAGTGAACAGGAGGCCCGGGCATACTTGGGACAGATGGGCTAAAAAAGTCTGAAAAAGCTGACAGACAAGGACATGTGGGGAAATTGGCTGATCGATGAAGAGGAGGCCTACCGGTACTTGGGACATGAGGGAAAAAAATGTCCAACAGACCTGCAAGTCACTAAAATGACCCCAAGAAACGGAATTTTCACCATCTCTTCGAATTTCTTACTTCACTAAAACACTGCTGAAGGGTGTCAACTCAAAATTTTCAAATTTTTGACTTTCAAAAGAGGGGAACAACAAAGGCTACACAGATGTTTGAGATTTGATGGAGGAGGCATTTCAATGATTGCATTAATTTTGGCTAGATCAACTTCAATACCTCGGATGGAGACGATGAACCCTAAGAGTTTATCGGTGAGAATGCCGAAAACACACTTAGTGGGGTTAAGACGAAGTTAAATTTGAATAAGACAGATAAAGATTGATTTAAGAATGACGAGATGATTTTAGCGTTTATATTTTCCTAAGAGATCATCAACGGAATCCTCTACTATTTTATGGATAAAATCATGGAAGATATATGTTATAGAGTGTTGATAAGTAGATCTGGCATTTTTAAGTCCGGAGGGCATAACAGGATAGCAAAAGGTCCCCAAGGGGTAATGAAGGATGTTTTGTGTTGATCATCAATGGTGATAAGGATTTGATTGTAACCAGAAAAGCCATCCATGAGGGAGACCATTTTATGTTTGATTGTTAAGTCGACTAGCTGATCAATATTTGGGAGAGGGAAATCATCTTTAGGGTAGGAAAGATTGAGATCCCAGAAGTTAGTGTAGATGCGTAACTTTCCTGAGGCTTTGGTTATGGGTACGATATTGGAGACCCATTGTGGATAGTCAATGGGTATGATGAAATTAGCAGAAAGAAGATGTTATAAATCTTATTTGATAAGGAGAGCCACACGAGGGTGCATCCTATGAAGCTTATGTTTGACAAGTTTGGCATTAGGATAGGTGATGATATTATGCACGACGATATTGGGGTTGAATACCTAACATATCACTATATGACCAAGAAAAAGCTTCGCTATATTTGGATAAGAAATCGGTGAAGTATTTTAATTCTTTTGGATCTAATGATTGACCGACCTTAGCTATACAAGCTTACTGAGGGGTTCCTAAGATTACGTTGATGGTGGCTTCGTTAAGGAGGTTTGATGTATCAGGTGGTAAGGATTTTTGAAGGAAATGGTCGTCAGCTCCCATATGGGATAATATTTCTTGATCATCATGGCATTGGATAGTGTTGATGGTGGGAAAATATTCTTCGATCATTTCTAGACAAATGAGAGGAAGTTGCTTAATGGCATGGTTGGATCGATAAGTTAAAGGACCTAAGGAAATAGTATTTATTAAAAAAGAAATTAGGTGGGATGGAAATCATGTCATTGTATCCATGGGATCATCAAATTCTGCGGATGGTAGTGACTCAAGTTTAGTGATGCGTACAGATGTGGTTTGAGAAGATGATTCTTCGGAGGGATTTTCATATCCAAGCCCGTAATTTTCATATGGTTTGAGAAAATGTTGGACAGTCAAATCATGTATTCCTTGTTCGTAGCATCCAAGTCCAAAACCTTTCCATGCGTAGCGATGGAGATACATTTGAGCGAAAGTGGGATTGTATAAAGAATTGAAGGGCATGGCGTGACGTTGACGGTTGCATTGCGAAGAGGGATGGTCAATCCCCCCGTAGACGAGGTTAGTTTTTAGATAGGCGAGGCCGTAGGAAATAATTTCTCCAACGTTAGGTTCATACAACACTTGTTTGTTTGGTCTTTTATATATCTTAGGTGTGGGAAGTGAATTAAGCATGAGGAGACGATACTCCCCCAGCAAAAGACATTCCATAACATCTCTGAGGGAGGAATAATCGGGTAGTTTGGATGATGGAATGGATGTGTTGGTGGATGCTTCGTCGGAGGATTTTGATTTTGGTATAAGGACATCATTTGGATGATATGTCATATTACAGTTGGCAAAAGGATTTGGGTCTGCAGGGACCATGAATGTCTTACCTTCGTATTCATATTTGAGACATTAATGAAGCATCCAAGGGACACAACGCATGGTGCATATCCAAGGTCATCCTAACAACATATTATAATGGAACTCTCCTTCTATGATATAGAAGAGTTTGGGCAGGGATTTTATGAGAACTTTAAGAGGTAAAATAACAGGACCAAACATGGGCGCAATTGTATCCTTGAAAGCTCGAAGGAGGACTGGTGTTTGAGCAAGAACAATATTCTGCATTTGGAGTTGGTTAAAGGAGATGAATGAGATGATGTTGATTGTGGTTCCCCCATCATTCATGGTCCTCTTGATGAGGAAATCATTGATTTGGGCCATAATGAAGAGAGGTAAATCATGATCCTGAAGTCGAAGTGATGGTATTTCAATAGAATCAAAGGAAATGGTTGAGGATGTTTTGAAAGCACCTATGAAATCTATGAAAGATTGAGTTCATGGGTACGAGCTCAGGTATTAATATAAACAATGTCAACCTGATGGGGAAGGAGCTTACTCAAGGATTCTTTAATAGTAGAGGTTGATGATGTTGTAGGTGTTGGGTGAGGTTTCTTTGATGTATGTAACTCTGAAGGGAGGAGGCCTTTGTCTTCAAGATTTTTAATGGCTACATGAAATGTTTTACATTCTTCCACAGAGTGTCTAGGTGTCTGATGGTAGTCATCAGAGGCTTCAAAGTTATACCAAGAAGGTTTCCATCCTCAAGTGTTAGATGGTTTTAGAGGAGGTAACACTATGAGTGATTGTTGAAGCAATTTTTCTAGCATAGTTGCATAGTGTCCCTTTGATGCGGAGGTGGAAGGCAATGATGTTTCTTTTGATTTAACTATCTTGGGAGGTATTGCCTTAGGTGCGGTTATTTGGTTATTTGTTGATAATTAGTTTTTGATTTTTTGATAGGGGGTACGGACGAGGGATGGGGTTCGAGGATAGAGAGTTGTTGTTTGATCCTTTGCATAGGAGTGGTGGAATGGTTTATAACGGTGACCTTTTTAGCTGGGGGAGGAAGGAAACTATGGGGGTCACATAGACAATATTGGGCTGCGAAGTTGTCATAGAAATTGTTTGTAATTTGGATGACTGGTTGTTTTTGAGGTGTTCGTGAAGGATTATTAGAAGGACTGGATATAGAGGATGTAGCTACGGATGAAGAGGGTTCATTCTGGACAACAGATTGTGGGGATGTTTCTAATTGTTCGGATGTTGATTCGGGTGTGTTACTAGAGGTAAGTGTGAGTGTGGATTCAGTAACAGGAAATGTTTTATTGATGGTGTTTATGGTATGGTGGGCTTGTATGTTGTTTGTTTGGGGTTGACTACTCAATGGGGGATGATTTGGGAATGGTTGTTTAAAGACGTCAAGTTTCTGATTCTGTGGAGCATTGCGGTTGTCTAAATGTAGTTCTCCTTTATCAATCAGATCCTGAAGGATGTTTCGGAATGAACAACACCTTTCAATGTTGTGACCTTTGACCCTATGGTATTTACAATAGTCGTTATCTCTATACCAAGAGGGTTTGAAAATGGAAATGTCGATAGGACGAATGGGTGGAAGGGAGATCATATTAGTAGCGAAGAGTTTATCAAAGACTACACTATAAGTCTCTCCAATAGGGTTATAGTTACGTTGGGGGTGGGAGCGTTTAGTGGTCAAACGTTCTTTCAAAGTAGATTTGATGACTACGAAATTGGCTAATGATTTAGGCTTGTCTTGACTAGAAGATTATTTCGATGGGAAATTAGATTTTGGTTTCTTTGGTCTAAGTTTGACTTTGCCTTCGTCAAGAGCATGAAGTTCAAGTTTACGAGCCATAATAAAGGCTTCATCAAATGTTTGAAATGACTGGATTTAAAGTGTGGAAGAAATATGTTTTGCGCATGAATGGGAAAATAATTCTATTAGTTATGTTTGTGGGAGAGAAAATGATAATTGATTGATTATACCCCTCCAACGGGCTACAAATTCGGCAATGGATTCATCTTCAAATTGTTTAACAACATATAGGTATGTGATGGTGATTTTATGGGTGATATTTATCGAAAGTGTTCAAGGAATAGTTGGGCGAGTTATGCAGATGAAAAGAGGGAATACTATGGGATGTTATAAGACCATTCCAAAGCAAGTCCTTCCAAAGATATAGGGAACATCCTCAACATGTTCAAAGATGTTCAAATATGTTTCTATGTTTCTAATCAAATTAATGCAGTGAAATAATAAAAAAACTGATCTTAGAACACGCAGAGTTTACTGATACCCATAGATATGGATGTTGAAGCTGGTGTTTGATAGAAGTTGATCAAGTCCAGATGTATGTGTAAGTCCTCATGTCTTGCAGACTAACCTCCGATCAAAGACACTAAACAGAAAAGATTAGATAAATGGATAGGCAAGTTGCTCAGCAAAGGACGATTCCAGGAATCCAAAGGGACTTCCTTAGAGGATGTTAGCTCACTTTGAAACAATTAAGTAGATTGAAAAATCAATTATACGGATGAAGATAAAGATATACAATCAATATAGATATGTAGATAGAATATGAGAAACCCTAGAACTCCAGGTGAATGAGAAGGTCATGTGCGGCTTCGAAACTAGCACAGGCGAGGGTGGATGTGATCTGGACACATTCAAAGTAGTCGTACTAGAAGTCGCCGGTCTCTTGTTCGATCTCGTGAAGGAATTCAAATTGATCTTCAATGTCTTGGTTGATGTCAACAAATCATATTGCGCAAAATGTGAGCTCATGCAGGATATTGTATTGTTCCCAGAAAAAGGGGTGTTGGACTATCAGAAGGTTGTAAATGTTGGTAATTTCATGTGATTGACCAGGTATTGCCATCTAACAGATAGCCATTCTCAAGTAAATGTCAGAAACAACATATATGATGAAGATTGATGATGAAAGTTGACAAAAAGATGCTAAATTTGATAAAAGACAAATTGGACAGGAAGCATCGGTGATTAGGCCAATTGCTAGCGATTAAGGGAATCACTGGCGATTTCCAATAATTGTAACAATTTAATAACAAGAGTGTTTGATGATGCAGAATGATGTTTCAGACTATTTAAAAGATAAATGTGATTGATAAAAGAAAAGTAAAAATTTTAGGAATGCCTTGAAAGTGTTGTGAAGCTAATTTTTCGGGATTTTGAGTTGTAAAGTGGTTAAAACCACTTCTAAACGAAGTTATTTAGTTTTTGACTTCGAGTAAATGGTTGGGAAGATATTGGAGGTCGAAGTGTAGGGGTTAGGATGGTTATAGATTCATTTTTGATTGATTTGTTTTTGTTTTTTTTTGTTCTCAAGCGGTTTTAGGTGTTTAAGTATAGATATAAGGGTAGATTTTACAACTGTGGGAAATATTTACACTAGGTAAATATTCACTTAGACATCTGAGATTTTTTGGTTGTGAGGCATATGCACATGTGCCTAAGGGGAAGAGAACAAAGTTGGATTCTAAGGCTTTCAAATGTATCTTCATCGGCTACAGCTATGGTGTGAAAGGATACAAGCTTTAAGACCATGTTGCACAAAAGATAATTCATTCTAGGAGTGTTATTTTTAGAGAGACTAAATTTTCCCCTCTTAATTTTCAGCTAGAACAACATAAATAAATTGAGCAAAAAAAGGATGTGGTTCAACTTCCTTTTGTGCCTGAGAAATTTGAATCGAGACCCCAAAATAGACAAGAAGTTGAGGAGAGCTCATCAAGCTCTTAATCTTCAGATGAGGAAGAAGAGGAAGAAGTGGAAGAATCTCAACCTCAGCTTGTTTGAAGGTCTACAAGGCAAAGGCAACCACCTTATGATAGTCCAACACATGAAATTATCAACATTTACAACCTTGATGAACATTGATGAACAAAGATCTATGCAAGAGGCTTTGGGTATGAGTGATGAAGAGTCCTGGAAAATAGTCATGGATGAAGAGATGGCAGCTCTTAAAAAGAATGATACATGGGACCTTGTACCATTGCATGAAGATTGAAAACCTATTGGATGTAAATGGGTGTTTAAGAAATAGATTGGTTCATATGGAAAGGTTGAAAATTATAAGGTACGGTTGGAACTGCAAAGGGTTACTCTCAAGTCGAGATATTGATTATGGTGAGATCTTTTCTCTTGTTGCTAAGATGACATCCATTCAATTTTTATTATCTATTACAACCGCTTGTCACTTAGAGGTTGAATAAATGGATGTGAAAATTGCTTTCCTTCATGGTGTTTTGGAGGAAGAAATATATACGACACAACCAGAACACTACGTGGTGAAAGGTAAAAACAAGTTGATTTGTAAGTTGAAGAAATACTTGTATGACCTTAAACAAAGTCCTAGGATGTGGTACCAGAAGTTCGATACATATGCGTTGAGTTTGTGATTTGCGCGGTCTAAATCATATCACTGTGTATATTTTAAATCTGACAGTGATTGTTTCATGGTAATTGTTTAATATGTTGATGACATGTTGTTTGTTGAGAAATGCAAAGGTTTGATTGCAGAATTGAAATCTCAACTCTCTGCAAAATTTGAAATGGAAGATCTTGGTGCAAAAAAACACATACTTGGGATGGAGATTAGAAGAGATCATGAGAATAGAAAACTAAGGCTTGGCTAGAGTAAGTTTGTTCTGTTTTGCAAAGGTTCAACATGTAGGATTGTAAACCATATTATTTTGGTTCAGATTGCAGGTAATATGAACACACAGATTTAATAAAATAACACTGAATACAAATATAATTCACAATAGAATTCATTCGAGATATTTTATTCATTTCCTGGTGAGCTTCTTACATAAATACTTGATCCTATAAACTAGGAGTCAAGTCTTATCTTCCTCATATCTCTCAACCTTTATTTTCTTATAACCTAGAATAGCTCTAGTAAGTTGTACTACAACTCACATACAACTATAAAATACAACTCAATATGAGTTTGTATTTTATTATTCACACACTTAATAATGTTATCAATAATATTTCCTAACATTCACTCCCCTATTTTTAACATTATTGATTCCTAATATACACTCCCCTAATGTGAACAAGGTAGAAAAACGTTTTCACATCTCAGCAGAATGCCAACCCCTGTGTCACGCCTGTAGCTCATGACCTTGATATAAATGAAGGGAGCAACGCTCAACCTTCTATGGTTTTACAACAGGTTTACCACCAACCTGGACATGAACAATTCTCAACTCTATTGTTCACCTCATGTGGTTTTCTGGATCTCCACGAACCGTTTCAAGATCCATGTCTGTATGTGCTTTTTTTTACTTCCCCACTATATTTTTCATCAGAAGGTTACATATAGGAATTTGTCACACATTACAATAACAAGAATATATCATCTATTTTTATTATCTACCACACAACTGAAAATACTTAGCCACCAAATCAATACCGCAGCCTCGTCGATGGTGCCTGACAAGAGGTCGCTGATCAACCTCCTTCCTCCGTTGCCTCCAGCCTCCATCGTGACTTTGCTAACTTAGCTTGATTTGAATATGAAGCTCATATTGATTACAAATCGAACGTCGGATTTTTCCGAAAATGCATCCGTAAGGCAATTTTTATTATTTATGGTCTTTTACAATGACACTTTTACAAACAAAAGACTTGACAACACGAAACAATAAAAAAGTAATTAAAGGTTACTTTTTCTTAATACAACTTTATAGTTTTGACAACAAATTTTAATGAGTGCCGACACTACAACTCTGACGATGACAAAGATCGACTCTTTTGGCTATTTCAAAATGTTACATAACACAATTAATAACAAACAATCCAATTAAGTACAACATTATAATCTAAACAATAAACAACAAAGAAAAATCTTATTGTAAAGACTTTACCACAATGAGTGACATAAACATTGAAACCAAAGACAAGATAACTCTACATATCAAAGTTAACTAAAAAGACACTAATACAAACTATATATAAACACTTTATAATGCATTAATACTTACTTAAAAATAAAGACGTAATGACCACACCACCACAGTCAACAAATGCACGAGAGGTCAAGCCTAAATATCCATGAGTCGTGAGGAGTTTCCTCATCCAATGCAAGTTGAGATTGGTAATATAAATTCCAGCCGAGTCAAGATCAAAGTTCTGCAACACAGATGGTTGTTGCACACAACTTTGCTTCAGTGGAGACTCACAAAGATATCAAATGGACTGTTGAAAAAGTCAAATATGAATACGTGCATGAAGAAACAACATGAGATGATCAGATCATAATTCCTTGCTACGTGGGCAGATCATAATTAATTGAATGTGTTGGAAAATTATTCTTCACATCGACTATGAGCAAAGATCTATAGACTACAGCTGGGTCGTGATCTACAGAGAGATGTGAGTTTGTAGCAGTTCAATACAAAACACCAATATTTGAAATAGCAGAAAGTGTGGCGATTCAGTCTGTGAATTTTCTTCGTCCTGTCATATCTTCTAATCACCTGCTCTGATAAAGCAGACCAATAATAAAACAACCTAGTTGTCCAGAAATTGCGTACTGTAGTGGAAATATGAAGCAGATCCCAGCAACGTTTTCACTGTTTCTCTAAAACCGCGATGTGGGTTTGGCTGAAATTTATACAGTATTTTACTCGGACATCCATCTTCAAACCCATTAAAAATAACAAGGACCCAGATCGTAGAAAAAAACTTATGACATGTTCTTTACACGGAAATTATTGAATCCGAATCCACAAATGCACATCCACAAGATAATAACATCGCTCTGATACCAAATATTATTTTGGTTGAGATTGCATGCAATATGAACACACAGATTTAATAAAATAACACCGAATACAAATATAATTCACAATAGAATTCATTCGGGATATTTTATTCATTTCCTAGTGAGCTTCTTATACAAATACTTGATCCTATAAACTAGGAGTCAAGTCTTATCTTCCTCATATCTCTCAACCTTTATTTTCTCATACTCATCCCCAATATATCTCACCTAGATTAGCTCTAATAAGTTGTACTACAACTCACGTACAACTATAAAATACAACTCAATATGAGTTTGTATTTTATTATTCACGCACTTAATAATGTTATCAATAATATTTCCTAACAAACCACTTTGTGTTCCTGTTACATTGGTAACGAAGCTCTCTATTTCACTATGTCCTTCATCCCCATCAAAGATGGAAGACATGAGCAAAGTGCCTTACCAAAGTGTAGTTGGAAGCTTAATGTATGCTATGGTCTATACAAGACCATACATTGCCCAAGCAGTGGGAGTTCTTTCTCGTTTTATGTCTAATCCTGGAAGAGTGCATTGGGATGCAGTTAAGAGGGTCTTCAGATATTTACGGGGTACAACAAAGTACTTTATATGTTTTCATGGCACATGAGATCAACAATCCCTGGGTATTCATGGTTGTGGATTTAGATTGCGCTGGTGATGTGGGTAGTAGAAGGTCCACCAGTACCTATGTGTTTACTTTTAATGGTGGTGCAATCAGTTGGATGAGCAAGCGACATGCTTTGGCCGCTTTGTCCACTACTAAGGTAGAGTACATGGCAGCTACTCACGCATGTAAAGAAGCCATTTGGCTGAAGCATTTGTGTTCAGATATTAGATTGAAACAAGGTGCAGTCACAATTTACTGTGACAGTCAGAGCGCAATTTGTCTTACGAGGAACCCGACTTTTCATGTCATGACCAAACACATTGATGTTCAGTATTGCTTCGTGAGAGATATGGTCGAGGGTGGCAAGGTGAAGCTGGAAAAGGTAGAGACAGTTGCGAATGTTGCAAATGCATTAACTAAGCCCGTGAGCACGGTGAATTTTAGATGGTGTTCCGAGTCTATGGGCCTTTCGGCCGCTAACAATTGATCCATGATTATATGTTTCTCTTGGCCCTTGCAAGGTATTCGAGAAGTGAGAGATTGTTGGAAATGAGGTGTCTCAACCTTACAATTTCTGTAGATTTGATTTATTCATTTAAGTTTTTCCTACAGTTGTTTCACATTATCGGTGCTTTGAAAATAAAAATATCAGTTGTCAAAAGATACCCATATGATAGTATAACATGGAAGGGTTATTTTTAGAAATATTATGACAGTTTTTATGACATCTTTGAGGGTCAAAAATTAGGGAGAATTTTGTAGACATGAGAGCCTAATTTTAGACTGAAATCTTGCCTTCTAATGCAATACACCTCATGAGAGGTTTTGCACATGGTTTTGTAAACCACGGATGGTTACTTGTATAACCAGAGGTCCATAAATTGAAGGTTTAAGGAGTAGTTTGTGTGGTGAGTCTTGCAAGTACTGTCATATTGGAATAGTGCCTGAATTATTCCAAAGTTGTTTTGTGGTGATACTCATGTAATAAACTTGCTCTACACGTGTGTGTAATTTTGTTGTTAGATTTGAAATACTTCGGTGGACTTTTGGAGTGTGGGGTTTTTCATCCGGAAGGGTTTTCTCCACGAATATCTCGGATTTGTGTTAATTGTTTATTTTCTTGTTATGAATGTGTTGCTGGAATTTCTATATCTGTTTGATCAACTTTTTAAAAGTTTTCCATAATATCTCTTCTCAAGATTGGTGTAGGAAGTTGTTCTACTACTTTAATTTCCTTACATATACAATGCCATTCCATAACATAACAATATCTTACATTTCGGTGCAATACTAAGCCCGGTTTAAAAAGAACGAAATTTGGAGCTAATTCATTCTATCTAGGATGAGAGTTTGTAATCAACTGAATATTTTTGTTGCTGAACTTAATAAATCAAAGAATTTACCATTCATGGGTTATGGATAGTTTAAGGTGGCATTCCAATTAATGAGAACACAACACTGAAAAATGATAAACTTAATACTTTGGCCCATAGCCAGCAATTAATCAAAGATTGTATATGAGCGAAAGTATGACCAAAGGCAAAGATTTTCTTATGGCTGGTGGACCATGATAAAAAATAAATAAATTATACAGAGTGTTCTAATGAGGGAAAGGTTGGTTAGGCTGGACAATATTAAGTGCGCTATATTAGTTGACAGTGAAATGACAGACTTGGTCATACAATTCTGAGCTCCACAACTGGATTAGTCGATTACACCATTTGTATGCTGGTCTCTAAAGTGATGAGCAGAACCACATATTATCAAATTTGATGCTATGGAAATATAAATTGTAGCTCGAAGATTATAGAATATTGATGCATTCCAACCGCCAACACAAGATGTTACGAAATGCCATCTTACAAACACCTTTAAGCTAAATTTCAATTCGTCCTCAAAATCAAATCCAGCAATAGCAGACACAATAATTCAAGATTCAGCAGGTGATATCGATTCTCAAGGTAATACATGCCAACCTTGAAAATGCCACAAACAACATGACAGTATTTAAAACTAAAATCACTGGGAATTGACTGTGTACATGCCTCGGATATTTCAACATTCTTTCTGAAGGTGATTCTTTAATTGTTTCCCACTTTCCCAGGAATGATGCACCCCTCAAGATTTGATCTGGAAGAATGATTTCCGGGGGAAAATATATCCATGTCAAACACGACGAGAAGAAGAAAATAATTTCCTCAACAACCTGGTAAACAGTTACCCCACGGAACAATTTAAAATTCTAATTAGTCTTTATCCCAATAAACAACATTGAAAGGAGAAAAAGATAGCAGTGTAGATTTGAAGATAGGGACTTCAATTAGCAATAAAGAAATTTCATTTAACAGCATAGCAATATTGTTTAATGATTCAAAAAAATTAACTGTGGCAAGTGCAAAGGGAAAGGCATCTCAAGGCCTGTGGATAACAGCAGAGGTGGTTCAAAAGGATCTGTAAGGATGTAAACAACTCCAAATACAACGAGACATCCAAGATCACTTCAAGCCAGATAATTCAGTCAGTTGCGCATCCACAGCCTGTTCCAATGATATTTCCTGCAGCTAAACTTACTACTTTTGTCATAACAGCATGGTACTCCAGCAACTATACCCATAGAAACATTCCCAATGATCCTAAACAAAAAGGGCATAGGAAAACTATTATAACGTTATGCATGGAGTGTATCTTGGCGTGCAGGAGACTATCCCACCCAGAGACAACAGATGGGTAAGAAACTGAGAGCTCCAACTATTATGATGGGGCTAAAAATTAGCCAGAGTTGGCTGCCGGTTATAAAGCAATGTACATAACATAATAATGGTGGTGGATACAATTGACTTATAATAGGGTCGGCTGACTAGTGTACACTGAGCAGATAATGTTATTTAATTGCGTGAACACCTTATTCTACCTTGACTTCACTGTCCTGATGAAGAGCCGCACGTGGATGGCTCGAAACGTTGACAGATCTTCCTTTTCAATCACGGCCAGCGATCAAATTTGAGCCTGTCATAGCCCGTCCAAGGGCTTGCAACCCGTCAGAGAAATGCAAACAAAAAATTGGCCGTCAAAAGAAATTCAAAAACTATAAATTGCTTGACAAAATAGAAGTATAAATTATTACGGAAAGTTTCAAAAGAAGGGCTGAATTGAAAAATGCCTTGTCACTTGTTAGCTGCAAATCCCAAAGTGGGTATAGATGTTTCATCGCGATTAATGAATCATTGAATCAATGGGCATTGGGCAGTGGGATATTATTAATTACAAGTTCCAATTTAATGTTTGATATCAATACTACAATACACCATCAAAATATAAAAGTAATGTCTATAAAAAAATGTTTGATTCTGAATACTAATGTTAACAATCTTGCAAGATGGGATTGGGAATCGGGATTGCTACAACTTGCAACACAGTTGAGAACTCCATTCAATGGCTGTATTTAATTTCATTTCTAATTCTCCAAGACCTGATTCTCTGAAAATCTTCTACAGTCTACAATGAATTTTTTTTGCACTCATGGACATTGCATGTCATTTGTGAGTCCACATACTTTGAGTCTATGATATCAATAACATTGAGGAATAATACCAGTACCACATGAGCAAATGAAGTTTTTTGGAAACAGAAAATCTAATGTTGAAGTGGTGAGCGACGACCCATGGATGATCTAATGAGATTTCTTCGTGTGGCACAAATATGCCTACAGTCCTTGAATGATTTTGTCTCCTCATCTTTAACTTTCTGTCAATGCTAATTTAGTTTCCTTATCATCAATGGAAATTGGGCTTCCATGGTTGCTAAATGTTGTTTGGGTCACACAACAACGCCACTGGGGGATTTATGACCTGATTTTTCTTAAATGAAAAATTATCACGGTGCAGTTTGTAAAATAGATAGGCCTAGTAGGCTGTAATTTATAACTCGAAATGGATTTCCCTATTTTCATAAAACTTATACAAACATGTGTAAATTGAGTGAATTATAAGTGAAGGATTTCAAAATGTGGCTTGTGTTCTATTCTGTTTCATTCCTTCCTTCACCAGAAACATACCCTTTATTTGACAGGATTTTGGGAATTTTTTGTGTTTAAATATATCGTTAATTTAAAAAATATTATTTATTTTTTTGACGTATATAGTAGATATAATCTTGTCATGTAAAGTGCAACTATATATATTACTTTTCATCATGGAAGGGTTGGTTAAATATACACCCTTCACAATGAAATTTGGAGTAGCCCTTCAAATTTGATCACTGATCACGGCATCTCCAATGTATTCTAGAAAGTCCAACTGTGAACTCTCAGCTAACTCTAACTGTATTATGATCTTTTAAGAGAACTTTCCTCTCTGTCCTGTAGATCACCATCAAGTCTGCAACGTGGTGGCAGGAAATCTAAAGGCTGATTCAAATGATTCAACACCAATTGTAATTTGTGGCTCAGCCACATAGCGAAACTTCAGGAAAAGGGAATCGAATTATTCAGGTTTATGAATGCAGCTGCACATATTCTATGCAAAATTATTCTCTTCAAGGAAGTCAATTTACCATGGGACCGCCAGCCTACATCATTGCCAAAGAGAATTCTGTCTAATTAGCAACCATTTCTTTCTATAAAGATAATATGTGAAATTAAACGAACCACTTCGCATACTCATTTAAAATTCGACACCAACCCTGGGCTTTCATCATAATTGCATCAGCAACAAGATACGAAAATCATTAGTCGTCCACTTGGACCCCATGTTCTACAAAAAATTGAACAAGCCAAAGCCAGTCTTCTAATTCTTCATTTCCGCCTGTGATAACCGCTAGCAGCCTCTGGTTCAATTCAATCCTGCAATACATATACAAAGTGCAAGATTTATTAAAATAACACAATAAGATTGCTGAAATCTTTGTTTTTATTCCTGATTCATTGGTTATCTGCCCTAGAGGTAGAAATGATCTCTTGGTTGTCTTTGGTCGTTCGGATAAGGTAAGGCATTATATGATCCGCCAACCCAAAAGAATGATGTTTTCAGGCTTGGGATCCTGCATGACCTAACCCCCAGCATAACGCTCTTCAGGCTTGGAATCCTCCTTGAACTAACCCCAGCGAAAGGCTGTCTGCCATGTCCTTCAGCTGAACTAATCGTATACTGTTGATCCCCTTCCTGGATTCTTCACCTCTGCAGCTTCTGCCTTGTCTATAAAATATTAACGCAATCAATCATTCACTAAACTGAAGGAGATTTTAAAAATATAATAATAAACTCCTTAACATCAGCTTCTATATAGCATCAAGCAATCAGGATTTTCAGGGAGGTCATTTCCAGTACCAATCAGGCTTAAGCATGCTTACCCATGGAAAAGTTTTCGAATAGGTGACCTTCCCGGACGTCCTGGTTATTGGATGGTTCATAGTTCAATTCACTAAATCCACTCACATTACCACCTAAATGCCATGAGTGGAAAAGTGGACCATTCAAATTCATGAAGGATGGGTTCTTTGTGAAACTCCTGAAACGCAGAAAAAATGGCATATAAAAATGGCCTCTATATGAACATGCAATTGATTAGCAAAAAATGATTTACAGTAAATGCATAATAATAAAAAGCTTGATTTTTTGTTTTTGTTAATGACAGCAAGGGGTGGGATGTGATGGTGTGATGGTGTAAGGTGTTATTTTCAATATTAAATTTGACGTTTATTTGACCGTCACAAAGTAATTTTGACCATAAATTTTCCATCTGCTCAACTGTCACAAGTTTAATTTTTTTTTTAAATTGTAAAAAACAATAAAAAAATAGTAATATCTTGATCACATCATAGAGTTTGAAGCCTTTTTTTCTTAGAAATACTTTTTTCTATCCTTCCATGAGAAATATTAATAGAATTAAATTAATTAATAGAATAATTAATGAATGTGATGTGTAAAATCTAAAATAGAATCCTTGAAATTGATATTATTGGCGTTTTTCAAATAGATTTATTTAAAATATTTGTACTGTTTATCCTCGAATCACAATATTTTTATTTACTTTCAAATAATATTATCTTCTAACAAAAAAGAGCCTAAAATTTTTATTACGTTGATAAGTGTTCTACAATGGCACGATGGGGTGGGATGTGATGTGATAGTATGATCGTATAAGGTTTTATTTTCTATATTACATTTGATGTTCATTTGACCATCACAAGGTAATTTTGACCATAAACTTTACGTCTACTCAACCATCACTTAATAGTTTTTTAATTATTTTTAACTCTTAAAAGTCAGTCAAACAATAGTAATATCTTGGTCATACTGTAAAGTTTAAACCCATTTTTCCTCAAAAATATTTTTTTCATCATTCTACGGGAAATATGAACATAATTAGTGGAATTATAAATCAATGTGATATGTGTAAAATCCAAAATAGAATCCTTGAAATTGATATCTATAGATGTTTTTCAAATAGATGTATTTAAGATATTTGTACAAGTGGTAAAAGTTATCTTAAAATCTTACACTACTTCTTGTTATTTGGTAATGGTAAACATTATCTTAAAATCTTAAAAGGCTTCTTGTTATTTGGTAATAGTAAACATTATCTTAAAATCTTAGAAGGCTTCCTGGTTTTGGTATATGTACTCCATCCAGTGAAGAAAAATAATAATATCAGAATTGTGAAACCACTTTATATGGCTTTGAATTCTAAGGGTTCTTCTGAGCATGTTCTGTTCCCTAATACAAAAGTACTAGCTTTTGTGGATTTGGGAAATTCCAATCTGCCAAACAATGCATCTTCAGGTAATAAGCAGGTGCCAGGTTCCTATCTTCATATATGGCAAAAACAATGAAGCTCTGACTACTACTATTCAAATGATTTAACCCAAATCAGCATGATGCTCTAAAGTTTACAAGTGTTATACTCTAGCTTCCAACACATCAGCAGATTGACATGTTTGTACAGGTTTCTGGATACAACTGTATATGAATATTTCTTCTCAAAAATGGAGATTAGTAAGAGGCCCAGTCAACAGAAAACAAATCACGCTAGGACAAACAAAGTTTGCCGAGGTGAGGAAGCACAAGCTGAGTGCGATGAAATTGGTTGAGGCGCAGAACATCATGCAACGTGTTTAAAACAAAATCAAGTACAGATTGTAGATGATGTTGACAATTTCAATGAGCATATGGCACACAGAATGAGAACCTTTAGCACTCCCGTTTTATCGGTGGATGTATAAATTTGGTTTGCTTAATATAATGGTTAGATAGTCTGTTTTAATAATATCTCAGTATATGTATATAACAGGAGCATGTACGGTCAGTTTAAATTGGTGTACTTGTCCATAGTGAATATTTTGAGCTCATATCATGGAGAGTCGACTCATCTTTGGCAAGTCACTTTTCCATTTTTGGCAAAATACAGATGTTTCTGCGAATGAATGAGTCGTAGCCCCCTATAATTACCATGGTTTGAACCATTAATAAAAAAAAACGAACCTATTGAATTTGATTAAATTACATATACTTACTCCCCACTGATTGCCCATAAAAATTAAAAACGAATAGCAAAGATAAAAATTGGAATGGACCTATTGAATTTCATCAAGAGTATATATAAGCTCTCATATCTACGGATATTCAACTAGCAAGTAATGAGTTTGCACATATTCTATCCAAAGAATCTGTAAAATATACACCAATAGCATCCTTATCATAATATCAAACGTTAATTTAAACAGAACTCTTAGAATGCAATATAGGTACAGACCTGTTTATTTGAACAAGTGCTTTCGATAAACAACTCCTAAACTGAGAAACTACAATCGCAGTAATTTCAAGTGCATATCAAGATTCGAAGAACATAAAGAAATTTTCTCAAAATGTTACTCCCCTATTCCAAATCTCAATTCTCAGATAATTTTGACTGTAGATATCGAAGTTTCCAACACAATTAGGCGGGACATCTAAAAATGGTACCAGACCCATGGAAACAAATGTATATCCTCGTTGCAAGAATATTCTTCAACGACTAACAAGCTTCGAAACTTCCTCAAAGGAAACCTGCATGGTAGAAAATCCATGCACAAACCCACGATTCCCCAGCAACAAATCACCACAGACGTGCTGTAAATGGGAATGCATATGGTTTAAAGTCAATGTTTATGATATATAGCAAACATTGTTAAATAACAAATTGAATTAGATAAGCAACTGACCTTGGAGAAGATTCTTTCCACTGCGAACCACAAAAGGTTTTGTCAGGAATCAGTTACAATTAGCACTAGATACAAGCCACAACATATAATGAGATGTATCCTACATAATTGACCTCTCTAATCATTCATAGTAATTCATTCAACTACGCTCCCCCACTAAACCATTTTTTGACTTCAATCTTAGAACCGTAACCTATCTCTGCTATTCTGTATAACAAAACCCTTAAGTCCCTACAATGGACAAATCCAGGCATTCGGAATTTGAATTGTTAAATTTAAATTTCATTTCATTTAATTGGATTTCAATTTTGTTTTCTAAAAACCCATTTCATAAATAACAGAATGCAGTAATTTGTTATTACTCTAGCTACTTACTTCTACTGTCTTGGATAATCAAAAAGACTAATGCATTTACAGACTTACCTGTTAATTTGCAAATAGCTAAAGATTCAAAACAGAAATTAAATTGTAAAGAGAGTAGAATGAAAAATAAGAAGGATGAGAAGCAACAATCAACAATGAATGCTGCTAAGAGATTGATAGATAAAAGGGAACATATAACAAAACAAATGTTTTTTATTAGGGGTAAATAGTTTTGAAGGGACTATACCCTGTTACAAAAAGAGTTCAAACGCCAGATAGAGCAGAAAATACAGTCCATAGTTTTGAAGGGACTATACCCAATTACAAAAAGGCTCCAAAACCAGATAATGCAGTAAATACATCAAGTTTGGATCAGCATCCAGATTATACATGAATATCCAACTATAGTTATTTGAGAAACTATACAAAAGGATCAAATCAGTGACAAAACTGCAACAAAGCAGCATGAATACAGCATCTTGACAGCAACAACACAGAAAACCAGGAGTAAGGACAGTCTTCTTCACTTGTCTGCTCTATCAATCTATGTCCTTACCTTCTGCAGAGAGGTGAAGAGTGTCAGGGCAGTGACATGGGAGGGATCCTTCTTGTCCAGCTGTGAGAGAATCAAGTCCCGTTCTGGTCCCGGCTCCCAAATGGCAGCAGGAATATCGCTGAGCACACAAACACTTTTGACATGTTGCTTCATGAAGTTGTAGATAGCCTTAAGCACAGAAATGGTGTAGTCATGTCTTCCTTTTGCATTTCACAGTCTGTTATCCAATGAGTTAGGCTTCTTGTAGATAACAAAACAAATGTTTTTAGAGGGGAAAAATAGAAATAACAATAAAGTTATGCAGGATATCTGTTAAGTAAGTCCTATAGAAAGTAAGATTTGGTTTCAAAACTCATATAGAAGAAATATATGCTGATCATGTTGAATTGAAACGCAAAAGGTTCAATTAATCTATAAAATACTTTGTAAGGACACAAACATCATTAGAGGAGTGGCAAAATAGAAATAAAATATTGAAAAATGAAGTTACGCAAGATCCTTTTGGATGACTCCTGTCAAAAGTAACATTTGGGTTCAGGGCTCCTATAGAAGACATAGATGATGATCTTGTTAAATTGAAAGGAAAAAAAATCAATTATTCTATAAATTGCCTTGAACACTTGAAGGTTTAGACCTTAAGTGGGTTCAACAAAAATCTTCTTCCCTCTTAACTTCTTTGGTTTTCATCTTGTTTAACATCTGTTGTATGTTGCTAACTACCATTAGGGAAGCATAACAAGAAACTGTGCCTTTAAACATTCTTTCCATCTTAAATATCTTCCATTGTTGTCATTTCTTCATTGTATTATCATTACTAAACTAATGAGCTAACTACATTACCAGTACCAAAACAGAGGAAATTATGAACAATTTGGCTACCCAAATCATCTAAGGGAAATTTCTAATGAAGTTGCTGAAATATTGGTATGCATTCATTATGATAACACCATTGAATCTCAAAGAATGTCACTCTGATAGAAACTCTAAGAAAATAGATTCAATGGAGGATGAGAATGCCCCAGACTAGTCTTTCACCATTGGGCAAAAGTGGGTTAAGCATGTGAATTGTCCTAGTCTATCTTTCGAAGTGTGTCAAAGCAATGAAACAAATACAAATTACATAACAGATACTTTAGGAGGGCACTCCAACAAGCATCATTCTATCTCGATGCCATTCCACATAACATATTCACAACCATTTCTAGCTTCTCAACCAGTGAGAGCCTGTAAAAAAATTCTTTACAGTCTAATTTTTAAATTATACAAATCAAAACACGTCAAACAATATTTTCTATTTTATTCTCTATGCCATAATATCTGGAAATGGGGAAAAACCGAAAGTTTAAAGTTTTCAATAGGCAATCTGTAAAAAAAAAATGGATGGTATGAACTACTAGCATAGATATCTTAAATACATCTATCTAAAATATTCCGAGAGATATCAATCTCAAGGCACCTTCTCGCTATGCTAGTGTAGTATAAGTATACCCAAAAACATATATATATATATATAATACAAAAAATATATTAGAATAAATGTATCTATATGAAATATACCAATAGAGATCAATTTCAAGGTTCTCACCTTAGATTTTTTACATGCCACATTAATCAATAACTTCATTAATTTCTCTATCAATTTCCAATTCCCATTGATTTGTGGCAGATAGAATCAGTTTAACTATGCCATTGTGTCGGTCTTGAAAAAAATTATTCAAGAAAAAAGGGCCAAAACATTGTTATATGGCCAAGCTATTACTACTTTTTTAATTGATTTCTCCAAGAAAAAGGAAAAAAAACATTGAAGTGACAGTCCAATGAATGGTTGAATTATCAAAAGACAGTTAAATGGACATCAAATTTAATGTTGACAATAAAAGTGAACAACTCACTCCATTACAGCCCTAGATACCATTGTAGGAATGCCTCTTGGCGTAATGACATTTTAAAATGACAAATCAAAGTTTGTGTTATTTATCGTGGCAGGAATGGATCAAATGGAAATGGTATTTCAGATGGACTCTGCTAGAGAACTTCGAAGTTTTGAGCAGTTACACCTAGCTTTTTATCTTCATAAGTGCACTTCAATGACAACTTTAAGTGATATCGTAAAGCTTTGTACTCAAGGGAGCAAGATCTAATTGTCAATCACTTTCATAGTAACCATTGCTTTGTTTTGAGCTCTATTACTCGGCTTCTCTCAGATCTCTACAGTTTGAGCACGGTAAGATGGAAATTTCAATTTAAGTATGGTAAATACAATGCTGAGCACTTACCTTGAAAGAGGAAACCTCCTCTAGTTATATTCAGCATTATAGCTATGAGAAGCTTTGCTAAAATGCTAAGTCCCACTATCTGATAGGGTTATATTATCAAACACTTAATGAAGATATGCTCATGTTGCTTAAATTTAGAGCTTCATCAAAGCAAGAACTGCAACCTCCAAAGAATTTGAAGATACTGCAGATCTTGATTGGCAAACATCCAACAACCGACTTAAGTAATAATAGCTAACAATCTTGAAATTTTTCATAGCCAACTATTCTAATTGAAAAACTCCATTTACAGCAGGGACTACTGCTGACATGAGCTCTTATTTTTTAATGCAATCAACCAACACCACAAATTAACACCAGCGGACAATTTAATCATTGAGCTTTAAAAAAAAGCCATGGAGGCATCTTTATTAAACTATTAGCATCCATATATGTACACCAAAAACCCAAGATTTTTAAGAACGAGAAGGGCAAATGCTCGCCTTTGTTTAAATCTCCAAAAAAAAAATGGGCTTCCATCGTAATTGATTCACCATTAACATTTGAAAATTCGAAGCTCCCCCCTCAAAGCCATGTCAAATTTTAACGAGACAGAGCCACTAATGTATTTCTTCGTCTCATCCTTTGATAAATGCTTGCAGTCTCCGGCTCAATTCCTTACTGCAACACATGTACAGAGTGTGACTTCTATAAGAAAATCGAGAGATTAATACATCAACTCCAAGATTATAGAAGTGTTTTTTTAGTTTGATACCTGATGCGATGGCGATCTGCCTTAGTGGTACACAGCAGCCCTCGGTTTTCCTCGGCCCTTCTGATAAGATAAGGCAAAACATGATCCACAGGCCCAAAAGGAAGATACTTGCTAACTTGGAATCCAGCTTGAACTAATCCTGATGATAGGCTGTCTGCCATGCCCTTCAGCTGAGCAAACTCTACTCTGTCATTCCCCTTCCTAATATTCAATTCCTCGGCCTTTGCAGCTGCAGCCTTGCCTGCAAAAACAATTAACACATTCAGTCATTAGCAAGACAAATGAAACAATTAAAAATTAAAAAAGCTTACTTTTTTTATTTTATTATATACCTGATTCGAAGTTATGGGTGGCCAAAACCACAGAGGCCTCGGCCATTGCAGCCTTCTCCATCATAACCCCTGCACACGCATCATAGCACCTGTGGGTGTCCTGGATAGAAGAATGAATAGGAGAAGGCGCACCCAGAGAAGCTGCCAGTGAAGACTCCCTGGTGATGTAGGCACCACGTACCAGCTTCAGTCCAATCTGTATCCCCCTCCGTGTTGCCTCATCAGACACCAGCTGCAGACGTGGCAGGGCATCCTTCAAGTAGGCCTGGATGGTGCCGTACACAAGGGGCTTTGCAGACTTGTTGAATTTTAGAGAGGCAGAGTACGTAAAATAGTCTATTGCAGGCTGAACAGATGTGTATTCTGCATCTATTAACAAAGGCAGTGAGTTTTCTTCACAGGCCTTGCATAATGTGAGCAGTCTATCTTCTGCAAGTTTGAGGTCTGTTTCTTCAGTGGCTGTCAATGACTCTGGAGCTGAAGTAGTGTGATAGGTGGGGCTGGAGGGCGCTAAAATTGGCAATGTATCTTGCATCCACGGAAGGCTTACGTTGTCATTTTGGCGGTGCTGCCATCTTAGTAGGTCACTAACTCGTTCTAGCAGGAGAAGAGGGCATATAGCTGTGATCTTCACGCATGCAAAGCTCACCTGAAGAAACAAACATCCACAAGATTCAGTATACCAGTGTGCATGTGATATGCCAAATAGGTATAATTGTAAACATGCGAATCCATCCAACCAGTGGTTTATCAACTTCCATGGCATTCAAAACTGACGTCACATTATGCCTGGATTTTTGAAGTAGATAAATAAAGATTTAGCATACCAAAATTTACTAGGAATTCCCAAAACCAATAATGTGAGCGGATAAATGGAGATTTAGCATAGAAAAATTTAATTGGATCGACAGAAAACAAATTATTATTGCTTCTTTACTTGGTTATGATGTAGACAAGGTGAGTGAAAATAAAAACAAAAACCATTTTCACATAGAGGCATATGTATGGATCAATTCAAACATAAGATCAAGTGAACATGGAGATTAATGTGTCTTAAAGTTAAGCCGATGAGGTGGTGTTGTTGGCTTGGTTAAATGGGCTGGTTGTCCCAGCTTCACCCATGTTCAATTCCCACAGAGCATTTGAGGCCGGTGGTAACTGTATGAGCTGAATTTAGTAAGGCCAGTCATAGCTGTCTGACGTTGATTTAAGGCAGTTCATAGCTCCAGTCAATTGCATTTACAAATCAAAGAAAAAGGTGTTTGAGATAGATTTGAAGCCAATTGTGGCTGATTATAATGCCAGTTGATAGCTCCAGTCAACTGCATTTCCCAATTTAAAAAGGCACTTGATGTAGACTTGAGGCCAATTGTGGCTGATTGTAATACCAATTCATAGCTCTGGTCATTTGAGTTATCGAATCAAAAAAAGTGTCTCATAATTATGGGAGGAATACCTCTTCGTTTGTTTTCATAAGCAGTGTTCATCCCTAATAGCCCAATACACTTATAACTAGCACTAGAAAAGAAACACTTTTTCAATTAAAGTGTCTGACAGCCCGATATTGCTTGACATGCAGTGGTCATCTTTGACAGCCCCATAGAATTATGACTAGCACTTGGAGGCCAAACACTCTTTCTATAACAAGTATCTCATTTCAAATAATGAGACAAGTTTGATGGTTGATGAGATCAAGATGGATCTAATTTCATAGTCACACGCACCGACTCACCAATAGGAAAAGAAAAAAGTCTAGGGATGGGATCAAGAGGTAATATCAGAAAAGAGATCTGCCATATTTTGTCAATCTAGCAGTAGGACTAGCATGGTCTCATGGAGGGGCTACAGCTCCTATTTTCTTGCAGTGGAAGGTACTGTGCTTATTTTTAAAGCCAGCTAAAGGAAATAATGGAATCTAGGCCTAAAAAATAGGAGCTCCACTATTTTTGCCCCCTAAACTTAAGAGGTAGTAGGAGAGGGGGCGCTGGGAGTTTCCCCCTACAGTCCATTATTTTTTGGTGATTTTAGAGAGAAATATGATTTTATTTACCTAAAAATAACCATAAAAATCCAATGGGATCCTATAATATCTCTGCCGGTATTGTTGAGGAAACTAATAAAAAAACATGGGACCTTAAAACTGCTAAAATGCTCTTAAATTTTCTTAGCTGCACCCCCTGAGATATTTATGGAGCCTCCTCTCCACGGGACCATGCTTAGCTCTGGAACAGGACACCAACTTACTGAAGTCATTTGGGTGAAAAGTAGCATTAGACTCATTTGGGTAAAAGATATCATCCAGTAAACCTGATAGGATTGGATCATTTAAAAAGCTGAATAAACTTAAAAATCTGAATAAACAAGGTAAGCATCCTAAATCAATCCGAACAAAGACGATGAGAATCCTAAATCATTTCCAACAAATACAATTGCAAACATTGTTTGTGGCTGTCGGTGATAAAAAATGCTGTTCGGAGGCTATAACCACGAGGTATCGCAAATGGTAACTTCCGTGGAAAGGATGTTGATGCTGCAACATCCAGGTGTCAATGTTGCATAACGATAAGAATATAGACAGAATTGGAAACACAGCTCATACAGTATTGTTTTCATTGTCATCGGTAGATGCAGTAATTGCAAAAATGTGAGAGGCAATGGAGAAAGAGATAGCAATTAAATCCTGGTATTTTTCGATTTCAACTTCCCCAATCTACCTAGAAGAGAGAGAGAGAAGTAGAGATGTGAAGTACCTGCCTATAGAGGCAGGCGCAATAAACATTAAGCAGCTTCTAAATGGAACATTTTCCAAATAGCTCAAATCTTAAAACAAATAAAAAATAATCACATTTACCAATAGCATTGCAAAAGAAAAAAGGGATCTTAGCTATAAAGACATAAAACAAACTATATACATTAAAAAAACCTCAAAGACAAACAAGGATGGGATGAACAAAAGTGGGAAAAGGATTGAGCTTCCAAAGCAGAGCTCCAGAATCCGGAGGAAACATGATCAAATTAAATAGGAAACATCCAACTTCTGGACCTGGGAATTGACGGAAAAGAAGAAGGTTGCGGTCAAGGGTAATTTGTCAAATGAATAGAAAGATGTTGTTCTAAAAAGCTTGAAAGAAATTTTTATTTACAGTCCGTAAAAATAATTATTTAAGTGAGACGCCCTGTTCTATATGGTAAGAAAGTCCAGAACAAAAATTGAACTTGAAAATGTAAATTGAAAATAATAGATAAAAATCTTTATATAAATAGAAAACTTATTACCGAGCCTGCTGGGAGGCGAAGCGTGGTCTGGACAGTATTCAAGAACTCTTGGAGGTTATTGTCACACGAAACGTTATCAGTGGCGTCTTCAAGGCTGTAATCGAGAATCCCTTTCAGTCCCAATTCCCACATGCGCCGCAGCGTAGCCGAGGCCTCCACCACGTTTTCTCCGGCACAGAAGTGTGAATACGCGGTCTGTTTAACGGCGTAAAGCACAGGAATTCGGAAGGCCGCGTATTTGAACAAGGGAGACTTAAGTAACTTTATGCCTAGATCAACCAGCGGCTCGTAGCCAACCAAATGAAGATTAAAAAGCGTCGACAAAAGCTCCCTGGAGGTCATTCCAGAGTACAAAACCTGGCCATTTTCAATCTGTAGAGTTTCGGTAGTTATGTAATCAGGGAGGGTTGCTGCGTTGATGCAGTGTTGCAGAAGAGGAGCAGTCCCGGCGCCAGACTCAGAAGTCAGAGAACGGGAATTGAACAAACCCTGGGTGAGGGTCGCTCCGACGAGGTTCGAACCGCACACCTCTGAATCGCCAACAAAGCTCGCAGACACTCGAACAGCAGATCTTTCGAACCTATTCAGAAAGCCAGCGGGAAGACTATTTATTTTCGATGCAGCGAACAGTGATCGCCATGCCATTACACCGCCAAGGTCTCGTGTTCGAATCCCTCCGCTCAAACACCGTTTTCTATTTTTTCCTGGACGCAATTGAATTCTCTTTCTACTCCCACAGCGCAATTTATGGGCGTGCCAGCCCACCAAAAAGATTAGTTGTGGAGGGAAACTTCACGAAAAGCATGCACACGAACACAACTGGCTTGGCATTCCAATTCAACCGGGCCTTCCGGTCACCGAAATTAAAAAAGAATCTTAACGAACTTGTGGGGCCGCCCTGTAAGTATCTTATTTGGATTCTATAAAATATAGATTCTTAAAAACGTAATTGATCTTTTAAAAGCTTTCTAATTCAATTAAAATTAAATAATATATAAGTATATGATATTATTTTTTCAATAATATCGAACACCATAGGTATATGATGGTGTTGTCGGATATGTGATGAACATGTCAACGACATCGAAATCAATATATACCTAGCTCTCAATTTTGTTGGAAGGAAATCAATTTAATTTTGTCATGGTGATTGGTGGTAGTGTGATTGGTGGTACTAGTTGCAAGGGAAGGCTATACTCTCCACAAAATGCACTAGATATATAAAATGGCACTATGCCCATGCACTACAATGTGGCGCGTTGTTCAACTTTTAGTTGTTTTTCGCAATTTTATTAGCACTCGTGAATATCGACACGTCTAGCGCTTATCACATGCAACCATATGATTTCAATTGGATATATTCAAAAAATAATAAACATGTGATTTGACTATTGATGCGCAAGTCCCACCCATGCATGGGCATGCATGTCTTTATGGTACCTTTTATGGGTAGTTTTATGTATGGTGGTGCATTCTATGGGGAGAATAGCCTTTGGCCTCAGAGCAAGACTTCTGACCTTTAACATGTATCAGAAAATTGATGGGTGAGATGGATTTTTGCGATGATGTGCTACGGTTTTTTATGTTTGAATCCAGGCCATCAACATGGCTGCGAAGTGTGGCTCTTTAAAAAGGTAGTTTTTGAGTGTTCTTCCCCGAGATTGCACGCTAAACACAGTCACTATTCTTGAAAAAGTAGGAGATCCATGCAGGGGTTAAATTTGACGGCCACCTATGTCTGTATAACAATTTTCGGATGACGGTAATTTTTCAATATTGCCCTTCAAAATTACAAATTTGTGATTTTCATATCAACTATTTAATATTTATGTAATTATTTTTAATATATATATATATATATATATATATATATATATATATATATATATATATATATATATATATATATATATAATTCACATACAAATCTATATAAAAAATTACGGTCACATTTTAAATTTACAAGTCGTGTGTGTCAGTTATATCAAATATTTACATGTATTTTACGGCTAAAATCATGAAAACATCTAAGCTGCTATCAAATTTAACCCCTAGATCCATGATGTGTTCTTATTTTTTAATGTGTCAAGTGGGACAAGATGCATGATGGTCTAGCGAAACCCAAAAAATTATCAGAAGGTTTTGTAACCCACATAGGCCATATGTCATTAACTCGTACACTTCGATGTAGTATTCCACGGCTAAAAAATAAACCAAAAAATATAGTTCATTGCAAGCCAAATGTAGACACCTAAATCTGACTGCGTAGTTTTAATACTAAAATTGCACTAATGTCCTTTTTCGCTTCAGTTCATTATAATTAGTGATTTCCCGCTAATTAGCTAGCATTCCCCTTTATTTCGGTCAATTAACGATACCTTGTCAATTAACTAGTCTTCCCACCATCATGGATGTCAATTAACGACACTTCATTACTTATAATCCTCTGTAATGCCCCACTCTTTTACACCTAACCGGTGAGGGTGTGGGTTGCTTTGCGAGGTAAATTGTCTTTCCAAACACCTCAATTTGGTGTTTTCGGAATGCACTCACATTTATAAGTTAGTTGAATCGAGACCAAATTCCATGGGAACCTAAAAATGGGCTAACTTTGAAATTAGGGAACCTAAAATTAGTTGAGTCTAAAATTTGTGATAGCCATCCAAAATCTAGATTTTGCATTTGATCTCCTTGATGTCTGAAACCACTCTCAAACATCCTGGAAGTATATACATAAAATAAAATAAAATTTGTAAACGGTTATCTATTTGAGGTTAGCTAAGATAAGAAAAATATGTATAATAGATAAATAAAACAAATATATTAAAATAAGAGGTGTAAAATAAAATTTAAAAATAAAATAAAATAATCTAATGATAATAATGTCCCAACGATTAATATATAATAAAATATAAATTTCGAAGGAAATAAAGAAAAATGTGAAAGGTTAGTAAATAAAATAATAATGAATTTTTGTTATCTTGGTGTGTAGATGATGGGGTTGAGTGATGTCCTACACACATGCATAAGAAAAGCGGGCTAAAGCGTGCTTTAGGCTGTGAACAGTACATTCGTACCAAGCTTCACTTCAAGCCTTAGTGCAGTCGAGGCCTGGTGAATGCGCTTGGTATTTTTTATTGTACTGACTAAGTATTTAATGTATGATGTGGCCCAAAATTATTATTTTAAATATATCTGCAATAAAATATTCATAGAATCTGCATAAATTTAAATATAATCAGTTTTTTTTCCTCTGTACTGATGACACGACATGAAGTTGCGTTGAGGCTATTGTGCCCTCATATGCGTAAACCAAGGGTTGAGCAGGGGCGTGTCTTACCCTAAGCAGCCTAGGCAGTTGCTTAGGGCGCACAAAAGGGAGGGCACCACATTTTCAAAAAAAAATCCAAGTTGGCGACTAGACAGTCGGCTTGGTTAAAATTTTGTAAAAAAAAAATGATATTAAATAGAATCGGCACGCCCACATGCTCACAGCCCATAACCATTGGTCCATTCAGTGCATTCGTGGTTCTCATTCGTTGTTTACAAATTGCAGTTTCATTGTTATGTTTGTTCACATATATTAATATAAAAACTCCTCCAGGCTCCGTGAAAGTTGAAACGGTGAATCCTGAAGGGATTCTGGAGACTAGACTGGCAGTGACTCAGTGTCACTAGAGTGTGCATGCAGGCTACAACGGTAGTGCAATAATCCATTGGCCAAGTCCACTGTCCAACATTGTAGACTTGTAATTTGTGACAGTGAGTTACAGTTCGGGTTACCTTGAAAGTTGAATCTAGTTCTTTTCAAATGCACTGATCGCGATTGTAATTTGTATGTTTTGCCTTTCTGTATTGGGAAAGGAAAAATATATATTATATCTACTTGTAAGTTGTGGACAATGGAAATTGAGCTTCGCAGCTCATTACGATGATGAATTGTGAACATTGAGCGCATGAAGTCATTGTCACAACGGACCAGTGACCATGGTGAAGAAAAAACCAAATTTCATTCATCAATGCCAAATGGTGCACGCTTAAGTCTTACTCTAAACTGTCTATCGATCTAGAGTAGTATTTGTATTAAACTGTGACGGTGACCGTGTGTGAAGGGATTCAGGAATTAAAATTTATCAGGTATTAAAATTTCAAACTTCAGTTGGACCGCCACTCGCATATGGGAGGAAGATTTCAAAATTCAATATGTGCTTGCATCAGATCTTTCTCAAAGTCCAAAGCCTAAAGTTCCTTTTAAATCAAGTTCAACACCGGATCTAGTAGATTATCATTCGTCTTGGGGGAAGAACATAAAGTTAAGTGATCAAACCCTAACTGCTCTAACATCTTACATTTAATGTTGCAGTAATTTTGTTCTCAATTGCATCAATTATATTATTACATTTTGATTTAAATTTTTAATTATTCTTATTATGTAATTGATTGTATTTATTTTATTTCACTTTTCGAATAGTATTGATTATAATTTATAGCATCATTATCAACAAGTATCCAGGTAGTTATTGTAACTTGATAATTGTTTAGTTCAAATGGATAAAACTAAAAAAATAAGTGGTGCTCAATTTCGAAAAAAAGCTAAACAAAAAATTGAGGAGGAAAAAAACCTTTTGAAAAAGATACCTAAAATACATATATTTTTAAGTACATCAAATGAAAATTTAAAGTCAAATGTAATTTTTAATGAAAATGAGAATTATTCTTCGATTAGTGACAAAAATACACAATCAAAGTCAATAGGAGATGAAAACACACAAGAGAAGGAGAACACACAACAAGAGGGGAACAATGAAAATATTATTGTTAAACCCATCGTTAATGAATATTTCATTGTTGATCTTCATCCTGCAAAATGGGTAATAGACAATGATACAATAGAATATATAATTTTAAATATGCCAAAATAAGATACGAATGTTGATTTTTCAAATTCAAAACATCAATACTCAGATTGTTTTAGATATCTTTCTAAAGATTTGTTTCAATGGAAAATTTTAAACAATGAACGAAAATTAAGAGAATGGTTGCTTTACTCAGATTCAAAAGGAGTTGTTTATTGCATTCCATGTCACCTTTTTCAAACAAAATCAACCACATTTTCCAAAACTGGATTTAATGATTGGAAAAATGCATCGGCTAGTTTAAGAGAGCATGAGGATTCCCCTGATCAGAGGACTTCAATTCTTAATTTCATCACTCAAAGTAATGTTTTAGGAAGAGTTGATTCTACACTTACAAGTCAATACCAAAATGAAGTAGAGTATTGGAGGAATGTTTTAAAGCATATTGTTGCAACTGTGAAATTCCTTGCTACTAGAGGTATTGCCTTTCGTGGTGGTGACAATTTATTAGGATCTTCTAGAAATGGAATTTTTTAGGGTGTTTAGAACTTATTACAGAGTTTGACCCATTTTTGGAAAATCACATTTCACAATATGGAAATGCAGGAAGAGGAGTTCCATCTTAGTTATCTACGACAACATGTAATGAATTTATTGACCTTATGGCACACAAAGTTATAAACAAAATAGTTTAAGAAATCCACAACGTAAAATATTTTTCAATTATTGTTGACTCAACACCTGATGTATCTCACACTGACCAATTAGCATTTGTGGTAAGGTATTTTTCTCAAGAAGGAAGTCCAGTTGAACAATTTTTAAAATGCATTCTTTCGGTTGGACACAAATTATGTGATTTAGAAGATTTTATACTTACAACACTAAATGACTATGACATTAGTATCAAAGATTGTCGGGGGCAAGCTGATCAGGGGATATTTTTCAGTGTCAAAAGTCCCATAAAATTACCTAAACCATGTCAGTGTAGTAGATCCTTCATAGAGATTTCCAATTACTGTAAGAATGTAAACAACAAACACTCTGAGCTCAAGTTATGTCTGGTCAAAGTTCAGTCAACAGGGAAGTCAACGTTGATCAATAGGTCAACAAGTGGACCAATGACAAGGTGAGACGTGGCAATTGGCGATAAGGTAAAATTGATGGTCTTGTAATTTTTTAAAAATCAGTTCCATGGTATAGAGTTCATCACAAGCTTTTTGATGCATTTTGAACGAACCAAATCTGAGTTCGTATGCGAAAGATATGCATAGTCAAAGTTGTGGTCAAATGATGACGTGGCACACTCTAACGTGGACAAATGGCATATCATTGGCGTGGCATTTGGTAGGTTTTTAGTAGCTTTGGATTTAAAATAATAATAATAATAATATTTTATTTAATCCATTCCATGTGAATAAGCCTAATCCCATGGGATAAGGAGGATTTTGTGGACAAAAAGTTATTTAAAAGCTAATCATATCCCTTTCCCACCAAATGTGGGGTCAATGGCTAAATTGGGCGCCTAAACTTATAAAAGAGGGATTTGAACCTAGCACCTCATCTAAAGATATAAGCGGCCTTACCAACCTGCCACCCTCTTGTAAGTGGTATAAATAAAGCTCACTTGTATTTGTAATGGAAAGTGTCAGGTCTGTGTCAAGGGAATAAGGAGGCAATTTTGGAAAAGTGCAATTTTGGGGCACTTCTACTCACTTCCAAATCTCGAGTTATAAATAAAATTTGCTCAAAATTTCGATACGATTGCGATGGTGTGATCATTTATCCACATTGGAGCTTTTTTGATAGATTTATTTTATGTTAAAGTCGCATGAAGGCGTAGAACTAAAGGGAGACACTATTGCAAGTGGATCAGGAAGGTGAAGGACATAGGTTGAGCTCCATTAACGTCCTTCGAAGGTCTAAAACACATTTTTATAGGTTTTTGATTCATTATTGGTTAATGTAAATGTTATTATATTTAAAATTTTAAACATTATTAATGGATCAGATTTACCATGAACCCAAGGACGTAGGAATTCCAAACTTCATAAACAATTTGGTGTTGTGTTCTGATTTTTATCTTTCAGATTCTAATTATTTGCAGTAATTTACATTACAAATTGTATTATGGATGCAACTATAATCAGAATTGATAAAATTATAAAAATCAATTAAATCTGAAACAATGATTTTTGGGGCTTCGAACGAACAGTGAAATTTTGAGTAAATTGCAAACTTAATTTCAGTTTCAATTTAGTCCTAAATCAAATTCTAATCAATTTTTGGAAGTTTAAAATCCTTTTAAGTTGATTAAAATTGAAGATCCTTTGAAACGATTAAAAGTGTTTGTTTCAAGCACCCGTTTTTAGATCAAGTTTTGGTATCAAAGTCAATTATTACACTTGCAAACTTACTAATCTTTGAGCAAGTTTGGTATCAGAGCAGTTATATTTCTAGATTAACTTCTAATTGTGTTTGAAAATTTGGCTTCAATTTCAGTATTGATTTCAGTTTTCAGTGTGCAGACATTTTGGGACTTATTAATCTTCTTTTGCAATATGCAGTTTTGGAAGTGCAAGCTATGTTTGCAAGAATAAGGAATCATGGGCAAGTCATCCAAACAGGAGCAACTGGATGATCTTGAAGCCATAAACCGCCAAATCCAAGAAGTAAACTCTTTCATGAGAACTAATTTTTATTCCTTGGAAGAGGAAATAGTGTGGTTAAAATCTGAGCCACAATCCTCTCTAACCAAGAAAGAGGAATATGTCAACGAGATGCTTACACAAAGCAAGAAGTTAATGTGTTTTGTTAAAGAGTTGTAGGAAGAAATACGGACCAAGGTGCCCTCATGGAAAATCTGCAACAAGGTGAACACAAGAAGGAAATGCCTACCAAATTAGATGCAGGTACTATGACAAAATGCATTGTAAGTTGTTCACATTTTAATTCTTCCTCTCATTCAGTTTCAGATATTCCTTTAGGTCAGTTTTAAAAACATACTAAGGGAATTGGATCTAAACTAATGGTTAAGATGGGATTTAACGGAAAGGGCCTTAGTAAAAATGGACAAGGTGATGCTAACCCAATACATGTAGAGGATCAGACTTGGTTTGCAGGTTTGGGTTATTCTAGTGGGAAAATAGAAATTGGAGAAAGTTCCAAAGCAGTTGAAGGAAGACAAGCTTCCAACAACCAAGGATCTACGCCTCTAGAATTGTAGGATTCCACCATCAGGAGGAACAATGAAAGGTGTAAGAAAGCAGGTTAACGAGGTAATGAAATTCCACCTCCTCCCACTTACACTAAAAATAACACTAAGGGGAAATTAAATCCTAAAACTTCTAAAACTCTCTTTCAGTTAGAACAATATAGCTTTGGAAGACAAAAGTATGGTTTTCCTTGCATGTTTTTTGAAGGTACTAATCATTCTGCAGCATATTGTTGGAAGAGGAAAAATATGATAAATAAGTTAATGCCTTTTATGAATGATAAGGCAGGTTCAAAAGACCAATCTCACTTTGGTAAGGTGAGAAATGGAAAAAAGGTTACCTCTCCTAAACAAAGGTATCATTCTCCTAGACAGAGTTCAAGGAATGACAAAATGGGTAAGACTCCTAAAAACAGGGAAGTTAAATCTTGTTCCCATTGTAAAAGGAATGGTCATGATGTTAAGATGTGTTGGTAAGTTCCTTTAGTGAAACATTGGAAAGTTGTTAAAAAGGAAAATAATTTCAAACCAACAGTTGTAAATCTAACTCGTGTAGATACTAATTTTGGTACTGAGGAAAAACCACCTAAACAGAGAAATCCAAGTAATTGGATGGGTAAAACATTCCTCAACTTTATGTTTGCATTGCAGTAATTGGTGATAGTATGCAAACATTTTCAAAGTTATATTTTAGGGGTTTGATCCTATGTTTATATTTAGCTTTGAAATAATTTGGAAGTAGCCATAGAGAAGATTTGAGTGATAGGTTCATCATATTCATATTCATATTCTCACATTGTGATTGGTTATTCCATTTCTGACAACAATATGCAAGGATATGGGCATCATCAGAATGTCGATTTTGAAACTTGTAGTTTTATAGTGTTGTCATTTGTGTAAATTTGTGGATGCTTATAAGACCCATTCAGGCACCTATTTGATATTGTAATAAATAGACAAACTTGTTGTATCCACATGTGTTATTTGCACTAATTTATAAGACCCTCATTTTGGGAAAATTTGATTTTTGTAACTATCAGTTGTGGTTGCAATTAGGGTGTAAATTTATTACACTGACAAACTAGTTTGTAAAGGTACCATGTGATCATTTTGCAAATTAAGGCAGTTCACCAATTTGGGTAAGCATACAGTTTATAATCTATCCCTTTACAGTTCAGTGTATGCATCAAATATTTACATATTCACATTGATTCAAATTTTGACTATAGCCATTTTGGGCGTTGATGGTTTAATGATTCTGGATAGTGAATATTTGCATTTGTAATCAGCATAATCACAAAGTGTCAGTTGAACAATAGCTTCTATTATATATGGGTGTTATTATCTAACTTATTATTTGTGATGGCGATACAATGTTTTTGGCAGATTCACGTGAATTCAGTTGTTGACTATAGCTATTTTGAGCGTTGATAGTCTACTTTATTCTGGATAGTGAATAATTGCAATTGTTACAGTCTTAGATGGACAGTGACACTAGCCTAATTATTTAGATGTCTTGTATATTGATCTGTGTTATGGAATTGTAATTTTTGTTAATCGGTTGTATCACAAAGTGACCGTTGAACACGAGCTTTCTATATTAGAATGGGTATTATTATCTAGTCAATTATTTGTGATGGCATTACAGTAGGGTATGACAGTTCACACTTGTGCGCAAAGTTAACAGGGTTGCAGCGTTTCAGTTGAACACTAGCTTAATTGGGTGTTATTATCTAATCAGTTATGTGACTAGTTAATCAACTATTTACATTTATTTTAACCTATAATGTTATTTTGGGTTCTTGTATGTGTTTGTGTCATGCAGGAAGAGATAACATTATTTGAGAGTTGATAAACAACTTTTTGTGGACAAAAAGTCTTCTCAGTAGGGAGGAGTGATCAGGGGATATTTTTTAGTGTCAAAAGTTCCATAAACTTCCCTAAACAATGTTAGCGCAATAGATCCTTCAGATAGATTTCCAACAACTGTAAGAACGTAAACAACAAACACTCTAAGCTCAAGTTGTATCCAATCAAAGTTCAGTCAACAAGGAAGTCAACTTTGGTCAATAGGGCAACAAGTGGACCAATGGTAAGGTGACACGTGTTAATTGGCGATAAGGCAAAATTGATGGTCTTGTAATTTTTTTAAAAATCATTTCCATGGTATAGATCTCGTCACAAGATTTCTGACACATTTTGAACGAACCAAATCTGAGTTCGTATGCGAAAGATATGCATAGTCAAAGTTGTGGTTAAATGATGATGTGACACACTCTGACGTGGACAAATGACATATTATGGGCGTGATACTTAGCAGGTTTTTAGTAGCTTTGGATTTAAAATAATAATAATAATATTTTATTTAATCCATTCCACGGGAATAAGCCCAATCCCATGGGATAAGGAGGATTTTGTGGACAAAAAGTTATTTAAAAGCTAATCCTATCCCTTTCCCACCAAATGTGGGGTCAATGGCTAAATTGGGCGCCTAAACCTATAAAAGAGGGATTTGAACCTAGCACCTCATCAAAAAAGATAAGTGGCCTTACCAACCTGCCACCCTCATGTAAGTGGTATAAATAAAGCTCACTTGTATTTGTAATGGAAAGTGTCAGGGTTGTGTCAAGGGAATAAGGAGGCATTTTTGGAAAAGTGCAATTTTGGGGCACTTCTACTCACTTCCAAATCTCGAGTTATAAATAAAATTTGCTCAGAATTTTGATACGATTGCGATGGTGTGATCATTTATCCGCATTGGAGCTTTTTTGATAGATTTATTTTCTGTTAAAGTCACATGAAGGCGTAGAATCAAAGGGAGACACTACTGCAAGTGGATCAGGAAGGTGAAGGACATAGGCTGAGCTCCATTAACGTCCTTCAAAGGTCTAAAACACATTTTTTTAGGTTTTTGATTCATTATTGGTTAATGTAAATGTTATTATATTTAAATTTTTAAACATTATTAATGGATCGGTTTACCACGAACTCGAGGACGTAGGAATTCCGAACTTCATAAACAATCTGGTGTTGTGTTCTGATTTTTATTTTTAGATTCTAATTATTTGTAGTAATTTACATTCCAAATTTGAATATGGATGCAACTATAATCAGAATTGATAAAATTGGAAAAATCAATTAAATCTGAAACAATGATTTTTGGGGCTTCGAATGAACAGTGAAATTTTGAGTAAATTGCAAACTTAATTTCAGTTTCAATTCAGTCCTAAATCAGATTCGAATCAATTTTTGGAAGTCTAAAATCCTTTTAAGTTGATTAAAATTGAAGATCCTTTGAAATGATTAAAATTTTTAGTTTCAAACACCCGTTTTCAGATCACAAGTATATGATAATGCAAGTAACATGTCTAGAAAATATACAAGTCTACAAAATAAGATTAAAAATCACAACTGTATGGTTGAGTTTGTACCTTGTTTAGGGCATTCCTTAAATCTTGTTGGATCTTTAGCTGCAGAATGTTGTACAACAACTATAGATTTTTTTTCAATACTTCAACTTATATACACTTTCCTAAGTGCCTCAACTTATCGGTGGGAAATTTTATTAAATTTTTTAAATGGAATTTGTCTCATTATAAAATCTCTTTCTGAAACAAGATGGTCAGCTAGAGCTGATGCAGTTAAAGCACTTTTCTTGAGATATAGTAAAATTCAAGATGTTTTTCTAAATATAGCACAAGACAAAAAACAAACAACTACCATGTGACATGAAGCAAAGTGTATTCACGAAAAATTGGACAAGTTAGAAATTTGTGTGATGTGTTGTATTTGACATAGCATTCTTGAAAGAATGGATGCAACTAGCAAATATCTAAAAAAGGTAGACATTGACTTAACCATGGTTGTGACTCAGTATAATTCATTGATAGATTATATTCAAAATATTAGAGAGAATTTCGATACATGTGAGCAACATGCTAAGATCATTAGTGGAAAATAAGAGTACGGAATTGATAATAAAAGAAAAAGAAAAAGAAAAGTTCACTTTGATGAAACAAGAGATGTTGAAATTCCACAAACAAGAAGGGATCGTATGAGGATGGAGGTATTCTATGTTATTATAGACAACATAATAAGGGAATTATCAAGAAGAAATGAAGCATATAGTGTGTTAAATGATAGGTTTGGATTTTTGAACAATTTAAAAGATCTTGATAATGGGACAATATTGAAATGCTCTAATTCTTTAGTAAAAACATATAACACAGACTTGGAAACCTCCCTTGACATTGAATGCATCCATTTCCAGGTATTAGCAAGACGTGAAAACTTGACAAGTATATCATCAATATCAAAATATCAATATCAATATCACTTTGATGAAACAAGAGATGTTGAAATTCCACAAACAGGAAGGGATCGTATGAGGGTGGAGGTATTCTATGTTATTATAGACAACATAATAAGGGAATTATCAAGAAGAAATGAAGCATATAGTGTGTTGAATGATAGGTTTGGTTTTTTGAACAATTTAAAAGATCTTGATAATGGGACAATATTGAAATGCTCTAATTTTTTAGTAAAAACATATAACACAGACTTGGAAACCTCCCTTGACATTAAATGCATCCATTTCCAGGTATTAACAAGACATGAAAACTTGACAATTATATCATCAATATCAAAATATTTAAGAAAAAGTGGACTAGACACCACGTTCCCAAATCTAGATGTTGCAATACGAATGATTCTTTGCATTCTTGTTAGAAATTACAGTTCTGAGAGAGCATTTTCCACTCTAACAAGAGTAAAAAGCAATTTAAGGTCAACAATGGGTGAAACTAGATTGAATAGTCTTTCTATTTTGACAATTGAACGCGACATCGCTACAACAATAAATTATGATAATGTCATTGATAGTTTTACTATGGAAAAGGAAAGAAAAAAACATTTATAGCTTTAATCAAATGTGTCAAGGACAAGAGTTATACTATAATTGTTTAAAAAACATTCACATATAAGTGGGTCACTAGTCTCGGGTGGGAGGGGGGGCACACGCTCCGAGTACTACCTAGGGCACTCTAAAACCTTAATTTGGCCCTGGGATTAAGGGTCATTGACTTGAGCAGAGCGAGCCCTAACCCTCGGCTTGGATATTTTCCACGTGCATAGGGCATTGCTATTTTGAGGTTGAGGACCCCTTAGAGAGATTATATAATCAAAAGCCCCAATGGCCTACTCATCTAGCCTGGGCCCCCTGTCCCCTCTCTCTATATCTTATCTTATCCATCTCTATCTGGGGGCAGCTAGGCTATATATCGGTAGGAGTCGCCCCCCCTCCCCCCTCATATGAGATAGGGGGTCACTTAACTTAAATTATGTCAAAGACCACGTCAAAACAAGCATCAGAGAATGCACCAAATACAATGCAAAAAGGTGATTTGAAGGCCTTTGAAAAATGTAGATTTGCATATGTAAGTTGGACGCCTTACCTAGCTCCTCTCCCATTATGTGTCAAATCAGGAGCATTGAATTAGTTTTAGCTCTCCTCAAGGCACAATTTTGGAAGTTATGAGACCTGACACCCCCCTCCCTTAACATTTCCTAGCACATTCCTGCCACGACATATTTGGAAAGCTCTTATTGTTTTTTTTGTTTTCCTTTCTTGGACGCCCATGACGCCATGAGATTGAGTGTGGAAGAGGAGGAGAAGGGCATTGTTATCATTTAGTTGTTTTTTGTTGGTTTGTATCCTGTAGTATGGCCACATGACTTGTCATGTGTGCTGGATTTACCTAGAATGGTTTTGTTAAAAAGGGCGTCCAAATATCTTTTTAAAAAATTGCAAATGGTAGGTGGATTGTTAGACAAACGCCTTAAAGAAATGGGCATTGTTTGAATACCATGTTTACAAGGCCTGTAAGAATGGATTTTGTTGAAAAGCCAATATAAACTTCCATGTCCTTAAAATGATATGTGTTAATCTAAATTTCCCACTGCATTTCTAACATCCCTCCCAGCCTGCGCCAAAATAGAATGAAGAGGAGAGTTTTCTTTACTGGTTTTGGACATCCATCAAATATTTTGAAAGAGGGTTTTTGCCAAATGTTCTAGTTATTAGGAGTATATTACTTTTGCTACTATTTTGGGGACTGTGTGTAGTTAGCAGAGTGTGTGACGCCCCTTTTCAACTGATATCTCTCTACATAATGTTGTGAGTGTGAGATGTATTCTAGATTGGTGGAAAATGTATGGAAAATGAGGTAGCATATGAAAGGCCTGTGAGCTTTTTTGATAAAACGTGTCATTAAAGCATAACAATGTTGATATAAATGAATTAAAAAAAAATCCATCAAAGCTTTGGAATGGAGTATGGACTTCCACCAAACTGCAATGGAGAAGAACAGGGATTTGTAGACGTCATAGGGCAAGTATGTTGGAGGACATATGAAAAACATGGAAGCTTGGGCAAATTCGTGAACCGTTTGATGAATTGCCTTAGCATGGAGCTTTCGTGAGTCAGGAATAAAAACTGCTCAGAGGCAATGTCTCATTAGCATGGATTAATAGGCATGGTTTTCTCACCCTCATCTTGCATAATTTTTATATTTCTAGTTTTCCTTTTCTGCAATGATATAGAAATTTTAATAAAAGTAAGGCTAAGCCTTTAGTTAATTAAATAAACCGTAGAAAAAGTTTACGTCTTCCCATTCAACTTGTTCGATTAATTAGATCAACATGTGTACTTTCAAAATATGTCCTAAGACATTTGGTAAGCCGTAGTAACAAGATTGGATAATTATAATCGCTTGAATTGGTGACTTGAGAGTGAGTATTCAATTAAACACACCAATAATTTTCTTGCAAAAGTTAATAAAATGCGTATTTCGGAGGTTCACAAAACATTTTTCCGAACCCCGAAACGGGGAGGTTAATATTTGAATGGGTACCCTGTCATGTGGGGTATTGGTTTGAACCTTGGTAAGATCTCACAGGTTCGTTTGTGCACATTTCATAACCCCTTTAGGAGCCATGTTAGCCATTTTTTTGCAGTCGTGGGATAAAAGCTGAATTCAGTTTTGGCTTGCCGTTTGCACCTCAAGTGATGAAATGGATATTGGTTTCCGTAAACCTCTAATATTTCTACATGAAAATTGCTTACAACCATTAGACTTGATAAAAACACCCCCTGGATAGTTTTGCAAAGGGGTTTTGTAGGCCTGTGGTCGCTGAATGACTAGACCAAACTAGTCCAACTACAACCGATGACCCTAAAAACGTAGCCATTGTTTGTACCCAGTTAGTCAGTTCTAAGTTCTGTCAACTCCAATGAATTCTCTGTATACAGGAGAATGTATAGGATTGGTATTGTGGTGCTCTGACCATTGGAAATCGATTTTCGAATGTGGTTTTATATTCACTTGGACTAAATTTTGGACGTTTCGCAATCTAGTAGCAAAATCAGAAAACACTATCCTAGACCAATATTAAGTTAATTCTCTTGTAGGCAAACACGTAGGTACTAATATATGATTTCATGAAGATTAAATTGGTTGTTTGTTTAGATAAAAATTGATTTTGGGAAAATGTGATGTTTCTCTCTCCTCTCTCTACCCCTCTCTAGTTTTGACAATGTGATGAAAAAAAATGTATCTCTTACATCTCATGTTATGTAAAGTGTTTCTTTCTTTGCAAATAGAAAATTAGTAATTACAAGTTATGTTAGATCGGGATACAATGCCATGCCAGTGGTAAACGTTGACCCATGCTCCAATGGTTGGTGCAGGTTGCAGGTAACATGACAAGTAAGATAAATGAAGGAATTTGACTTTATAGTTGTATTTAAAATTGTAAAATGTGTAAAATGATGCAACATATTGTACATTTGAATAATTGTAATTATTTCCGATTCTAAAAAGAGAAAATTAAAATAAATTAAAATTTAGATATTCCATGTGTATGTTTAAGGTTGTAAGTGAAAGTTGTACAACGATATGGAGTTATTAAATCAATCATTTATCATACTAATTGTAGTATTTTCATCTTAATACTTACATTGTTGGTTGAAAATTACCTTGCATTTGCCACATAAATGAAATGAGTTATAACCCTCTTATCATACCTTCATTTTTAGTTGAATATTGTTAAGTACGAAACCCTCGTCGTGTTAAGGAAAGTTTTAAACATATTGTAAGTGATTTTGTGGTTTTGTACTTGGAACAAGCCTTGCTATCTCATTTCCATGGCTTAGGTAAGTTTTGTGGGGACATAACTACACTATGTGTATCCTATCTCTTTGAATGAGAATACAATCCTTACTTCTAGATGTCGTAATGCTAGACCCCCCCTTGGAAAAACTACTCCTCATCTATGTATATGGTCCTTAATACTCTTATCAGTATCCAAAGCCATGTGAATATATATTTGGGGTGTCTCACTCCCAAATTACCTCTTTAAACAAATTTAAACAATGCAATTGAAACATAGGTCCTAGTTTCCTGCACTTGGAACTACGAAATTTAAGCCCCTTAAGCATTTTTGCAAATAGAAACGTTACCTTGGTAAGAAGTAACAAAGTACCTTAGTTTGTGGGAAACTTTGTGAGGTATGGATAATTGATTACCAGAAGTTTTGTCTCATGGTAGAGCTTAGACCTCTTTGAGTGTTACCGAAGTTAATACCTTGTGGATCTCCTATGAAGATTATTGGTACACATGTTTTCTCGATGAGAGGAATAGTGCCGTAGAGGGCATTTAAATTCATATTATTATATTGAATGTCCCACATGTGAACCATATACCTTAAACATTTGAGTTGGGTAACAACCATAAAATGATGTGCTTTGTATGAGATAACACCCTTTAGAATCTTGTTTTCCCTAAGTGAAGACAAGTCCTATAAGTTTTGTAGTATTTCTAAAATGATGCCAACCTAAGAAAAAATTAATGAATGTAAATGAGATATGAACAAAAGTAAATGAAACAAATTATGGTGAGATTGTGATGAATATCTCAAACAACTTAAATAAGGTCAAAATGGTTAAAACATTTAATGTGATGATAAAGAAAATGAAAACAATGGAAACTTGTAATACTCAAGGAAGGAGCCTTGTTCACCTCTATAACCAAGTTTAGAAATAAAGGTGGTAATTGATCAAGTAATCTAAAAAGCAATAGTAAATTATTTTATTTTATGAATCTTGTGGGTTATCCATCTCTCTTATTTGTCTATCGGTCCCTCTTTATTTTGGTACTATGCTTGTTGGAACCAAAGTGTTGTGAGTTATTGTTACTCCATTCGTGTGTTATGAGTTTGAAGTAATAATTTCCTTGAACCATGTTTAACACTTAGGATTTATATGACTATAAAGTAAGCCATGTGATGTACTTGGTGATGGTCAAAGACCTCTCTCTCTCTCTCTTTATCTCTCTCTCTCTTCATCCTTGTGAATTCCTATTTTATTTTATCATTATTTGATGGGATGTATGTTCTTTAATGCTCATTTGAGTAGTATGTGGATTTTCTTATATGTTGTGTACTTGTTTAGTACTCATTGCGAGACTAACAAGCGTTTTTTTTGTATGAGGGAAGGTAGGGGCAATATGGAGGGATAAGTAAAGATAAAAATTGAAGTAAAAATTGTGTTACATTAAGGAGGAACCAAAGGTATGTAGGATTTATTCTAGTGGAGCGATAAGTGGGTTTTGTAATAAAATAGGTGGAGGGATAAGTGGCATGCATTTTATTTTACTAGAAGAACCAAGAACTTATGCCCCATACCTTAGTGGAGCGATAAGTGGCATGGATTGATCCTAGTTCCCTTTGCAAACCATTAGAGGCTTGGTAGTGTGTGTTAATTTTGTGAACGTTCCTATGAACAAGGAAAAGTTTGAAAAACTATGGGATGAAGCAGTAACACTTAAGAATCCCCAAAGCTTTGTAAAACTTAACTATGGACCATCAAGATAAGAGATAAACAAGAGCTATACCTATGCATGCATTATAAATTTGAAAAAAACATTAAACTAAAATGAATATTACTCTCTACTCTTTGAAAGCTATGAAAATATGAACCTATTGAAGATCCTAGCAATCATTTATGATTGTTTGATACTCAAGGGTTTGAGAGTGAGAGCTCACCACTAATGGTTGCTTAAACCATATGGTTCTCCTCATTTACTCAAACTTGAGTTGGAATATGCCAATGGAAGGTATGATAGCTCAATGACAATAAAGAATACTCTTAATCCTAAGAAAAATACTATAGTTTATCCTTGAGGGAAGAAGTGTTCTTAGAAAATGACTTGGGGTAGGGGTCTATTTATAGTTTTTCAATTCCAAAAATGGAATGATTTGAGTGCATGTGGGACAAAAGGTAAGTCCAAAAAGCACTTTAGCAAGTCAAAGCAAGATTTGACTAGGTTTAGAGACTAATTAATTTATTATGATTAATTAGGGGTCCCAATTAGGCTTAGGAAGCTTTCTGGGAGTATCTAGAGGAGGTTTTGATGGATTTCAGATGCATTGGAAGCGAGATTTAGCCAATAAGAAGGTTTATTGGCTCAATGCAAGGTAAGAGGCTTACTTTAGGTATTAAAGTTGCGTACGCGGATTTTGGGTGTCTACAGTTCCCAATCCTCTTATGAAGGATTGACATGGTGAAATATAATTGATTGATTGTATTTTCTCCTTCTCTTAATGATTAACCTTGGTGGATTTAATTGGTTTCCATTTGGAATGCATATGCATTTATGGATGTGTTGTATTTTCCTTGTATACATGAGTATGCTTTATATGTGTATATGTTGGGGAATTACATCGCTAAAGGTGAAGGGATAAGTGTTATTATGGTGTGTGAAGTTTTCTTGTTTATTTTTGCGAGGGAACAAAGGTTGGTGAGACTAGTCTTAGTGGAGCGATAAGTGAAGAGGGATAAGTGTGCTTCATACGTGGTTGCATGACTTCTTGGAGGAACCAAAGGCTAGTCTCCCTTCCTTAGTGGAGGGATAAGTGGAAGTATTGACACCATTTCCCCTTGACAAGTTATGTTATAACTTGGTGGTATTATACTATCCTTTATATTGTTTAGTTGACATAATCATCTCCTTGTTTGGAGATATGTGTGAAGTAATGCATGTGTGTTTCAGTTCAGGCATTGTATTATTGTTATGTGGTCCCAAGTGATAATGTAAGTGTTGTCTATAAGTGTCATAAGCTTTTAAGTTCATGTTTTTATTAAAAAAATTGTGTTTGTTGGCGTTACATCCTTTTTTAATTAATTAATTAAGCCTTTCAATCTTGTATTTAATTAATAAACCTTATTATTAGTTAAATCCCCCTTTCAAACCCTTCAAATTCTACTAATTTCCCTTTAAATCATCTCCAAATAGCTTTTATAAGCTTGATTTGGTCTATTAATTAATCCTAGTTGATTAATTAAATCACCTCCAACTCCCATGAGTCGTTAATTACTAATTAAATTTCTTCTAATCATACTTATCACTTTCTAATTCTACATGTCAGGCACATGAATATGGCTAAGTATTTGAAGTATGTAGAGGTTCACACGTGCATGGAAGGGCCACACAAGAAATGTGCGGAGGATATACGTGGTGAGTGCACTGGATGGACATGGTTTTGTATGCGAATCACGGAAGGAGATGCGTGCGAGAACTACGACAGAAAGTGGAAGACTTAGGGAATTTTGGTATGTGGAGCTAAATATAGACTTAGAGTACGTGACATGCAAGGAGGTTTGGGCAGTTAAGAAGAGTCTATTTTTTAGGAAAGAACTTGCAGTTCAAACAGGTGTATGGAGCTAATAATAGGATCAGAACTAGAGTTAACTATAGATGAGCTATTATTAGACAAAGATTGCATACTTTTATGGATATCTTGTAGCAGCGCATGGCTATTCTTAGCATGCATCCTGTTTTAAGAGTGCATGGGCAGTGAAGGGAAAGCTCCCCACCCCTATATATATGTATTGGTTTGCACAGTTTAGACAGTGGATGATTTGTAAGGTTATGATGTTTATTTATGAGCGCGCCTGACTTATGACAATCATATGTATGTATTCAGCTATTGTGGATTAATATAATGGATCATTATGGTTGGATATTGATTTTTGATGTCTCTATTAATAATAACTATATGGTGAATTTGATCTTAGTGGTTATGTGAACTGTATGCTTACTTTGTTATGTGTGTTTCCAAATTGAGCTCATGGATCTAGTTGTTATGATTATGGAATATATGTTCATGCATGCTAAGTCCTTGAAAATTTTGACATAAAAGAGGAACCTGGTACATTCGCACGCTTCCGGTGAGCACTTAGATTGGTCTGAGTGATGTGTCAACACGTATAGAGTTTGATCAAGAAATACAGACTACATTTTAGTTTTGTTGCCAAGACCTCTTTTCAATTTGATGTGAGGATGTTACACACTGATGGCTTATCAGTTGACTCTTGCGACCATTAAAGATTGGATTATTGATGACCAGGATTAGTTTTCTTGAAGATATGGTTCTGGACCTAATTTCAATGTGCACAAGTGGGTTTAAGAACACCTTTATCATGAGTGTTATGAGTCATTCTTTTGTTGTTTCCCTATATAATTTTATGAGTGGTTGTCTACGCATGCATCAACGAAGAGTTGGTATTATAAATAAAGGATTTGGACATAGGAGGAATATCATACCTTGTTTGACACGTGTTATCACCTCCCTAAGAGTTGTGAATTTTCTTCTCCATTTTAAAAAAATTTCAACAAAGGTGACTATCAAAATGTCCTTGTAAAGGTCCCCTAAGAAAGAGCTAGTATCAAATAGTTAGTCGTTTTTCAAAATTTTGAGTTTTAAGGATTTTTCTTTGTTATGAGGGTGTTTCGGATTTTTTTGTCCCTCATGTCCCAAGATCCTCTAGACCATCTGTTCTCTAACTTTCTGCTTTCCCCGCATTGCATTGCTTTTCATTTATTTTCGATCTTTTCGGCTTTTTGGAGAAATGATGTCCCAATGTCCCAAGGACTGTCTGTGTCATTTTTGTTCAACTTATCGAATTTTAGTGTGTTGCGGGTGTTTCAGATTTTCATGTCTCACGTGTCCCGAGTGCTCCCTGACCGCATTGCTCGAGGAAATAAGGAAATTTCTCTCAAAGATATCCTCTGCTCTTGACATAAAATGAAGATCAGTTTCAAAGGATACGAGCACTTATCTTCTTTAGAGATGGCCATACCTGATATAGGTGATAGTGAGGCTCAACAGCTCAATTTGGAAAATTTCTAGGCACGTATTAATGGTCAAAACCCTTCTCCCATTGCTCAGCTAACTAAGGATAGTGGAATTGTAGAGGCAGAGGGTTTTCCAGTTCTAGTCCAATGTGTCGATACAATGCTAGCTTGTGGTTCATGTTTCAACCCAGATACTAAAGAAATTGTTGACCCTTAAGGACAGGTGGTGGCTCAACTCAATGAAGACTATATTCACATTGCTTTTACAATCCCCACAATTGAAGGCTCGAACATTCTTACCAAGAACCAGACACAACTTCTTTTTAATCAAGACAATGAGCGATATAAAAGTAGAGTGGCCAAGTTCGTGTTTAAGAACAAAAATAAAGGAGCCTGAAGGTTTCCTAAAACAATTTACCTGGTTTATTTCCATCAAGAATTGTAGAATTTTATCACTCTTCTTGCTAGGATAATGGGAATTCCCTCCACCAATGAATTTCATTATTGGATCTGCACTTATATCAATATTATATGTGAGGGTAAGCAAATATTGAACTAGGCAGGGATAATTTGTGACAGCCTAATTGAATAATAGGAAAATGTTCAAAGAACTAAAACCTTCTACATGACCTCCTATGTGATGTATACCACTGTGGCTTATAGAGAATGGTTGGGTTTATCCCCTCCTGAAGACAAGAAGGATGCTCTGATCTATGAGTACCGCCCACTATTAACTTTGAAGGTTAACAATCATCATTTCAGAAGAGTGGATTATGCTTTCACCATGTTCATCATCATATTATTAGACGGAGATATTGTTATAAGGTTCTTACATGAAGCAAAACAACTGATCAATGTCTAGGGTAGTTTTTTCACTCAGTTCTTTAAATTCTCACATATATGATTGGCTGGACTTTAGGGTCAACCCCTAAAAATTCCTATGTACTGCAATGACAACATGAATTTAGTTGAGATATGCAAGTAATTGGATAAGTTGCATCAAACCTGTAGGGATAAGAAGATTGTAGGAATTCAGTTCTCAATCACATTAGGTAACTACACTTGTAATACTACCATGGATGATTAGAACTTTGATCTAACCATTTCTCCTCTTACCATCCTCCACTCTTATAAGCCCAGAACTTTATTTGATATTAAAAAGTTCATTTCCACCAATTTCAAAATGGGTTATCAACACCTTATGGATATTGAAGACTACTTGGCAGATTGTTTTGATAATTATGAGGCTCAGAGAAGGTACTATATGGAAGATTGTCTCTATAGAAAATCAAGTATTCTGATATTATTAATGTTCCTGAAGGGTTTGTGGATGATGATGAATAACTACTATCTGTTGAGTATGAGAGATAAATCAAGCACACTCCTATTGAAACCATTGATTCATTTGTTAAGGAAAAAGATGATTTGAAGGAGCTCAACAAACATGTCTTGGTGAGAACTAGGCTTTGGTTTGATAGGAAAATTAAGATGATTAGAGAAAGATAATCTAGGTATACTTCTCAAGATACCTGCACCCCTCAAAAGAAAGTACCTTTAGCAGCTCCAGAGCGGCACCTAAAAAATTTATCCCTTCTCCACTAGAATCTTCAACTCTGGTGTACACTGAGAAGGGAAAAGATAATAAAGATGATAAGGTGGAGGATTTTATTCATGAGAATGAGAGACTACCCTCTCCTAAGCTAACTAAAACAGTACCTGATGAGGGAGAAATTGTGGACCTTGGTGACGATGACAGTGAAGGAAAAGAGCTGGAAAAGATAGAGGAGAATATCCCTAAAGAAAGAAGTGAGAAGGGGGGTCAATCAAAGAAACTAGTTTCAGAATCTGTGGAGACATCTGCTAAGGAAGATCCCATTACTCAAACTAAGACCTCTGTATTAGAAGTAGTTGTTGTACAAAATCTAAGTGTAATGAGTGCATCTGCACTTGGGCCCATTTCTCCTTCCACTTCTAGTTCTTCATTTCCCTGGGTACAACCATTACTGAAAAGCAAGAAAAGGAAGGCCACTTCAAATATTGTTGCTTCTAATTTTAATATAGTGGCAACACTTCTGGGTACTAATCCTCCCCCTCAAACTAAAAATGCTAAGGTCACCTGTAGATTGGTTTTAGACTCCCAAGGATAACAATTCATGGAGATTACAAGACCCAATCTTGAAAAAGAAGAAAAGGACCTATCAGTGGGTGATATGGAATTAACAAGAATTTATCTTCGTGAATCAACACCTGAAAGTGAGGTGTATAACCTGAGGGAAAAAATTTCTAAAGTGATTGAAGGATTTAAAAAAGGGAATCAAACACATGAGCAATTGGAGGAGCAGAATCAAATTTTATCAAGTTTCATCAAATCCTTATTGGCAGATGATAAGGTAGTTGACCTGACCCCCCTGGTTTCTACCCCACATCCTGCCATTCTATCTAATGATGAATTTAAAGCCATAAAAGATATTCATAAGCATGCCACTTATGGGAAGGCAATGGAAGCCATGGTTGATGAATTGATAATCATAGGTTTGAATTTCATTGAGGAAGCATTCAAGGACATAAGATAATTGCTAAGATTCAATTAAAATTCACTACAACACTCAGTGGTTTAGATAGGGAACTAAAATTATGGAGTGAGTGCATTCAGGATCTTAGATTAATGAGTGAGACAGATGTACAAATCCTTTTGGCGAATAAGGTGTTTGATGATGCAAATTTGAATCTGTTTGAGCAGTGGGTTTTTAGCATTGATTGGAAGATAAAGGTTCTTGAAAAGGTCATTGGATAACTCCGGAACATGTTGCAAAAAGGAGAACATTTTAAAGCTTGTGTCATGTTTTGCCTTCCAAGATATTCACTGTCAAATCTTCAAGGAGAATTCAAATGATAAATTCACTATCCAAGAAATCAAGTCTCATTTCAAACATTTGTTCAAGTAGGACACCATATCCAAGGAGAAGACGAAAGAAATTTGCACATTGCAGGAACTATCATAGATGCTAATAAAGAATTATTGGAAAATGTAGAATTTGGAAAAGAAATGGAAAAGTGTCTGGGAAGTTGGACTCATGCAACTGCCAATACAAAAATTCCTCGAGGCATGGACATAGCTAAGGCATTGAAAAGATTCAGAAATCAAGTGCTCAAGAAAAAAGGGGCCATAAACACTTCCTCCAGCATCTCGACATCCTAGTTCTCAATTTCCTTTCTTAAAATATCTAATTAAGGTGGCTTTATCTCTTTAGTCATATGTTATGGAAATAAGAGATAAATTGAGTTTGTAATATTTAATTAGATATTAAAATTTTGAGATTAAAAGAAAGGAAACTGAAAAGGCTCTTTTGTAACTGTATCTTGGGTTATTTAAAGAACTTTTCTTGTCATTGCAAAGGATCAGATTTTGATATCCTGGGTGTAAAAGAGAATTGAACTATAAATCAATACAGAAGAAGTTTCTCTCTCTCTCATGCTTTATCTCTTTCTATTCCTTATCTGATTCATGTGAAGCTATGCATATTTAAGAAAGAAATTTGTGTCTTTCAGTTGATATTGTGCTTAGAAATTTGTGTCTAATGCATGCATGTCCTATGTTTTTACATGCATAGTTTAAATCTTGTTATTTTTTCAAGCATTAGTAAGATATTATTCTGCAATCTCTTCTGAATCACAATTCTTTTATTTTCCTCTCTTATGTATTGAAAATATTTGGATGAAGACATCTAAAATATCAAAATCTTTACCAAAATATTGAACAAATGTTTATATTGTAAATAAGTAGTTTAGATTTTCTATTTTGTGTTCAATAAGGGAACCTCTCCCATAAAGAGGAGGGATTGTTGTCCCTTGACTGTTTCTTGTTTTCAAAGATCAAATTCTACAACCAACAATTTTTAGCGCCCACCATGGGGCACGTATTGTGCATCCCACCGCAACAACTTCAATCAAACCAGAAGCATTAGCACCATGGTAGACATAAGATATACACGAGGTCAAAGAGCACGTGGTATTGAAGATCTAGATTTTCAATTATTAGAAAAACAAGGTTTTGGGCGAACTCTAGAAAAGAGAAAAAGATCCACAAGTATTCCCCCTGTCAAAAATAGAACTGTAAGAAACATAGACCCACAAATACAATCAAGCCCTAGTTTTCAAGCTTTGGTGTTGGATGGAGTCACAGTCCCATTGCAAACCATTTTTCCAAGAATGGCAGCACCTCTACCTTGGGGACAATGGGTTGGACCTCTGGCCCTTGCTCAACCATTGCATGATCTCCCAAAAGGGAATAGGAAAATGTTTTCCTAAATTTAGAGGTGATGGAAAATTACACCTAGATGAATACATTACTTCATTCATTGTGGCATGTGGGATACTTGGAGTGGAGTACAAAGATGTTTCCGTTAGGATTTTTAAGGAGACATTATAAAGTAATGCTGTCGAATGGTTCTATCATCTCCTAGTTGGTGCTATCACTGACTGGACCACCATGAGAACCTCATTTTGAGGATTGATTCAAACCTGCTAAGGATGTGCACGCTCTCCTCACTCAGATTTCTCAGATAAAGAAGGAACCATATGATCCTATGAGATATTTTTTTGCCAAGTTTAACAAATTAGTCAATAAGATTCCAGTAGCCACTCAGCCTGTGGATCAAATTTAGAAATGCTTTTTCCTAAATGCACAATTACCAGAAGTGAGCTATGCATTGAGAAGAGCCAACCTTGCTACTATGGATGTTGATCAATGCTTAGCCATAAGTGTTGAAGATGATTTAATAATGTCTAGGAAATTAAAAAAGAAACCTACTAAATCTAAGGCTTCTTCTTCTTCTTCAGGAAACAATTCCAACCAGTTAGTACATAAGTTGGAAAATGATCTCATAGCTATCAAGAAACAATTGGCTCAAAATAATCTTTACAAGGATATTCTGAGAAGGAATTTTCATCCTTGAAATCATTTGCCCCATGTCCAACTGAAACTCACAATTGAAGGGCCACCTCTCAAAATTCTTGTCAATGCAACATGTGAAGTCCAGGAACTAGAGGATGAAGATGAAGCCGAAGGATATGAGGAACTCGAAGAGGAAGCAGATGAAACACCAGAAGAAGCCAATGATTCTCAGGTTAATTTTCTCATCACCGAGGGAGTTGATGATGATGCTGATGATTATGATGAAGTAGTGGCAGATATGAACAATGAGTCATATGTTGTCATGACCCGAGAACAAATGAGTAAGAAAAAGGAAGTGGTCCAACCCACAAGAAAATCCAAGGAGGTTCCAGTTATCATCCCAGTTGTTGCTAAAAGAATGGAGCTCATATCCCTACCAATTCTACTCAAAAGGTAAGTAGTGTCAATACTCCCCCTACTTCCTTGTCTTCACCTAAAACCAATGTAGCTTCAACACCTGTGACTAAATCAAACTAAAATGTTAAATTTGATAGGCCAAAGTGTTCCTCCCTCTCTAACATAGACACCCCATCTACCTCAGGATCCTTTGACATAATTGATCATATCAAGAAAACTAAAATTCAAATTTTCGAGGCTGAGTTTTATCAGACACATCCCGATGCCTTTGCTCAAGTTGTCAAATTTGTTAAATCCAAATCCAATCCTACACCCACCACCTCTAAAGGCCTTTTACCTACTCCCACCTCTTCACCTCAGCAGAACCTAATGGCTATGATACCTTCTATAACTGAGAAAATTGAGCCTTTCTATATCACTCTACTTATAGCTGGTTATAGGCTCAGTAATTGCATCATTGATTCAGGAGCATCATACAATGTGATGCCTACTAAGGTTTATCATGCTTTAGGCTTGAATTTAACATGAACATTTGGTTCTTTTTATTCCATGGAAAGTAAAGAGGTGTCATTGGTAGGAAGGATTAAGGATGCACAAGTAACTTTTGTTGCTTTCCCAGAGAAAAGGGTCAAAGCTACCATCTTAGTAGCTGATATTCCTCCATCCTATGGTATGTTGCTAAGCAGAAACTTTTGTAAAGAAGTGGGTGGAGAAATTCAAATGGACTGGTCACACGCTCTTATTCCAGTTAATGGGAAAATGAAGAAGTTGTTACCTGAGAGGCAGACTGAGTACATTGTGTAGAAAACCGATGACCCTAAAACACAAATCCTCTATGAGGACATTGGTCACGGGAACTACATGATCATGTTAGAGGAGGAAATGAAAATTTCCAAAGGTGTGATGGATGACCCTAATGGTGTCTGGATCCTTGAATTTGATGGCAGTTGTTCTTCAGCTGGTTCTGGAGTAGGAGTGGTCATGTTCTCCCCTGAAAATAAGTCTTATCCTTTCTCCTACAAGATTCAATTTGAAAACACAAATAATACAGTGGAGTATGAAGCTCTTCTTTTAGGACTATCAATGGCAAGGGAGATGGGAATTAAGAACCTTTGTGCACGAGGAGATGCAGAGCTCATCGTTAAGAAAGTGAGAGATATTTTTCAAGTTAAGAACAAGAGGCTAAAACACTATAGAAATTTGGTGTGGGATTCTATTGAATTGTTGGATGCCTTTTCTATAGAAGTTGTGCCCAGAGAGAAGAATACTATAGCAAGATGACTTTGGATGTCTCAGATCCTTGTTTATCCCTCATCCTGAATTTTCCCAAGAAAATTTCACAATTGAAATGATACATAGGCCAAGTGTGCCAGATAATGCTAACAATTGGCAAGTATTCAATGATGATCAACATTTTCTCTCTTTTCTTGAACTTCAGGATAATTTCAGTCAGTTGTATTTTGAAGGAAGTGAAGTTGCTCCTCATGAATCTGTAACATCCACCATGCCTGAGGAAGGGATTGAGGAAGAATCTGATAAATATGGTTGTATTAATTTAAAAGGTAACAAGATACCCAAAGGATTAGTAAGCCTGGAAGATTTGTTTGAAAAGCATGATAGGTATATCAAGTCAAAAATATCACATGAGGTTCATCAGTCTGCAGAGTATGAAAATGTTAATATTGGAAGTAAAGAGGAACCCAAGCTTGTCAACATTGGAAAATGTTGCACAAAAGAAGAAAGAAATATAATGATAAATTTATTAAAAAGGTATGTTGATGTGCTTGCCTATTCATATGATGATTTGAAATCTTTCAAACCAAGAGAAATGCAACATTATATTCCTCTGAAACCAAGAATCAAGCCTTTTCGGTAGAAACAAAGGCAATACAACCCCAAGATTTCAGACACCATTTATCAAGAGATTCAAAAGCTCTTAAAGGAAAAGATAATTTTTCCAATTCATCACTCAGCCTGGGTGGCCAATATTGTGCCGATAAGAAAAAAGAATGGTGAAATCTAGATTTGTGTGGATTTTCAAAATCTAAATCAAGCCTCCCTCAAGCACAATTATCCACTCCCCATGATGGATCATATTCTACAAGTTGTTACTGGCTCTGAAATGTTGTCTATGTTGGATGGATTTTCAGGGTACAATCAGATTGAGGTTGATGTTCCTGATCAACATAAGACAAATTTCACAACTCCATGGGGAAATTTTTCTTATAAGAGGATGCCATTCGGTCTGATTAATGTCCATGCCACTTTCCAATGGGAAATGGATTTGGATTTTGGATCTTTGAAAGGAAAATGTATTGTTGTGTATCTAGATGATTTGACTGTCTTTTCCAAGAAGAGGGAAGATCATTTCCAACATCTTGAAACTGTCCTTCAAAAGTGCAGGGAACATGGGGTATCTCTCAATCCAAAAAATTCTATTTTTGGAGTCACTGAAGGTAAGCTACTAGGACATATCATTTCCAAAGATGGAAACAAGATAGATCCAGAAAGGGTTCAAGCTATTCAACCGATTCCCCTTCCCACAAGTAAAAAAGGTGTGCATTATTTCTTTGTAAAGATAAACTTTTTAAGGAGATTTATTCCTAATTTTTCAGAGCTAACTATGAGCATAGCCCAGATGATGAAAGGGAAACAATATTTTTATTGGACACTAGAAGGGAAAGAAGCTTTTGAAAATATCAAAAAGGCAATTGCTCGAACTCCAATTCTTGTTTGCCCTGATTTTGAGAAGGATTTCTTCGTCTACTGTTATGCCATTGAGAGTACTTTGGTTGCTATTCTGACACAGAAGAATCATGAGGGATGTGAACTACCCATTGCTTTCATGAGTTATGTCCTTAAAGCTCATGAATTGAAATATACTCAGATTGAGAAACATGCTTTCATTGTGGTTAAGGTGGTCAAACAATTTTGTTTCTATATCCTCAGTTCTCACTCTATTGTCTTTGTACCAGATACAATGGTTAATTCCATTCTCACACAACAAGAGTTCGGACCAAAAGAGGAAATTGGGTGGCAAAGGTGCAGGAGTATGATTTGGACATCAGGCCAACTAAGCTAGTCTGGGGAAAAGGGCTCTGTGAATTGATTGCTATAGGTGTTGAAGATAACTCTTCCAAAGAAGACACACATATTCCAACTGTTCTCTTTATCAGTTTAACTGATGAATGGTATGTTGATATTTCCCATTTTCTTACTTATGGAGAATGCCCATCTCATCTAAGTGCTAAAGAGAAGAGAGCCATTAAACTGAGATCTGCGCAGTATGTGTTATGGGACAATTCCTTATTCAAAAGAGGGATTGATGGAAGGTTTCTTAGATGTGTGGATAGAGAACAACAAAAGAGGTTACTTAGTGAATTTCATGATCAAGCTTGTGGAGGAAATTTCTCATCCACTGTGACTGCTCACAAAATCCTTCATGCAGGCTACTACTGGCCAACCCTATTTTGAGATGCAACTAAATGGGTGAGTAAATGTGAAGCTTGCCAAAATTTTGTGGGATGGCCTAAGTTAGCCACACTGCCACTCAAGCCAGTGGTGATAGAAGAACCTTTTCAACAATGGGGACTAGACTTCGTGGGTACTCTTAACCCTCATTCTAGTGCTGGACACACTCATGTATTAACTGCCACTGATTATTTCACCAAATGGGTGGAGGCCATCCCAGTAAAAAGCACAACTTCTGAAGTGATATGTAACTTTATCAAGGAGAACATTTTGATTAGATTTGGGGTACCAAGTAAAATTTTCACTGACAATGCCCCTAATTTCTCTTCTTATGAAATGATGGATTTCTACTATGGGTATGGAATTTCTCTTGCACATTCTTCTGATTACTACCCCCAAGGAAATGGACAAGAAGAATCAACAAACAAGAATTTGGTAACCATCATTCGAAAGCTTGTTAATGAATCACAGAGGAATTGGCATAAGAAGTTGTATGATGCTCTTTGGGCAGATAGAATTACTCCCAAGAGGGAAATTGGGATGTCTCCTTTCCAGGTGGTGTATGAAACTGAAGCTCAGTTGCCAGTGACTATGGAACTGTCAGCTTTGTAATTGATGAAGACCATTGAAGATTCAAACTTTACTAGTGCTTTGGAGAAGAGAATCATGTACTTGCAGAAGTTGGATGAGGACAAGATGCGAGTGGTGGATAGCATTTCTACACATTAGCAAAGAGTAAAGCATTTATTTGACAAAAAGGATAGACATAGGGACTTCCAGGTTGGAGACATTGTTCTACTTTAGGACAAGAGGCGGGAGCCTCAGGGAAGTCATGGCAAATTTGATTCTCTCTGGTTGGGTCCTTTCAAGATCAGACACTTTGCTGGAGAAAATTATTTCTACTTGGACTATATGGATGGAACATCTCTTCCATTACCATATAGTGGGTAGTATTTGAAGTTGTTTCAGTCCTAGGTTATTAGGTGGTCCTTTGTACAGTCTTGTATAGTTTTCATTTTTGGTCTTTGTCTGGTGTTGTGTGGGTGTCTCTTCTGTATTGTTCATTCTTGACTCTATTTTCCCAATGGATAAGGCACTGGTCTATTTTAGAAACCCTGAGATTCTGAAGTTTGTGCTATGTCTTGTTGTTGCGGTGCTCAATCCAAGCCATGTCCCCAAAAAGAGCCAGTTATTGTCACCTCCCCAAGAGTTGTGAATTTTCTTCTCCATTTTTAAATTTTTTCAGGTAAGGTGACTATTAAAATGCCTTTGTAAAGGTCCCCTAAGAAAGAGCTAATCTCAAACAGTTAGTCATTTTTCTAAATTTTGAGTTTTTGAGGTTTTTTCTTTGTTATGTGGGTATTTTGGGTTTTTTATCCCTCATGTCCCAAGTTCCTCGCAGATTGTCTGTTATTTGACTTTCCACTTTCCCCGCATTACCTTTCTTTTCCTTTATTTTTGGTCTTTTCAGCTTTTTAGAGAAATGGTGTCCCGATGTCCCAAGGACTGTCTGTGTCATTTTTGTCGGACTTATCCAATTTTAGTGTGTTGCAGGTGTTTTGGATTTTCATGTCCCGAGTGCTCCCTGACCGCCATTTCCCTGCAAGACCACCTTTTTCGATTTTCACTCACTGCGGCTATTTTGGATCCGCACGTCCTTGATGTCCTGCTGTCCCTTGGGATAGTTGTGCACGTTTTCTCCACCTTTACCGCAAATCAATTATTTTGGATACTCACGTCCCAAATGTCCCAGTGTCCCATGGGCTAGTTGTGCACTTTTGTTCTGCCTTTTCCGATTTTCATTGTTTTAGGTTGGCATAGAGTATTTATTACCTCATTTATTTCACCTTAGCCGACCTACTTGATTTAAATGTGCATAAATAGTTGAGTAATTGGTCATTTTTACCATCTTGCTTGTATTTGTCGATGTCCTTTCAGTTTCTCCCTCTCCACTATTTGTAGCCGTGGTCGAGTCCTGCTCCATTATTTTCAAAATTTGTAGATATAAGAGAAGCTGTGAATTATCAAGGCATAGCTCGAAGAACTAAGGAAATTTATCTCACAAAGACCTCTTGCTCCTGCCATAAAATGAAGATCAGTTTCAAAGGACACAAGCACTTATCTTCTTTGGAGATGACCATACCTGATATAGGTGATATTGAGGCTCAAAACCTTGATTTGGATGATTTTTGGGCATGTATTAATGGTCAAAACCCTTCTCCCATTGCTCAGCTAATTAAGGATAGTGGAATTTCAAAGGTGGGGGGATTTCAAGTTTCAGTCCAATGTGTCAATACAATCCTAGCTCGTGGTTCCTATTTTAACTCGGATACTAAGGAAATTGTTGACCCTCAAGGACATAGGTGGTGGCTTGACTTGATGAAGAGTGTATTCACACTGCTTTGAGAATCCCCACAATTGAAGGCTTAAACATTCTTACAAGGAACCATACACAACTTTTTTTTATCAAGACAATGAGTGATATAAGAGTAGAGTGGCCAAGTCTTGGTTTAAGAACCCAAAGAAAGGAGCCTCAAGGTTGCCCAAAATAATGTACAAGGTTGATTTCCATGAAGAATTGTCAGATGTTATCACTCTCCTTGCCAGGATAATGGGAATGCCCTTCACCAATGAGTTTCATTATTGGATGTGCCTTTATATCAATATTATATGTGAGGGTAAGTAAAGATTGAACTGTGCAGGGATAATCCGTGACAGCCTAATTGAACAATTGGCTAATGTTCAAATAACTCAAACCTTCTACATGACCTTCTATTTGATGTATACCATTGCGGCTTACAGAAAATGGTTAGGTTTCTCCCTTGTTGAAGAGAAGAAGGATGCTCCCATCTATGAGTACCATCCACAGTTAACTCTGAAGATCAATAATCATCATTTTAGGAGAGTGAATGATGCTTTCACCATGTACATTGTCAGATTATTGGAAGGAGATACTGCTAGAAGGTTCTCAGATGAAGCAAAACAACTGATCAATGTTTATGGCAGTTTTTTCACTCACTTCAAGAAATTCTCATATATACGATTGGCTGGATTTGAGGGTCAACCCCTAAAAAATTCCTATGTACTGTAGCGATAAGATGGATTTGGTTGAGATATGCAGACAGTTGGATAAGCTTCATAGAACCTGCAGGGATAAGAAGATTATAGGTATTCAATTCCCAATCACATTGGGTAACTACACTTGTAAAACTGCCTTGGATGCTCAGAACATTGATAGAACCATTTCTCCTCTTACCCTCCACTATTATAATCCTAGAACTTGCTTTGATATTAAGGAGTTCTCTTCCACCAATTTCAAAATGGGTTATCAGCATCTTGTTGATATTGAAGACTACTAGGTTGATTGTTCTGATGATTATGAAGCCCGAAGAAGGTACTATGGAAGATTGTCTCTGCAAAAAATCATAAATTTTGGTATATATAATGTTCCTAAAGGATTTGAGGATGGTGATGAAGAACTGCGGTCTCTTGAATATGAGAGGTTAATCAAGCACACCCCTATTGAAACCATTGATTCATTTGTTAAAGAAAGAGATGATTTGAAGGATCTCAACAACCCTGTCTTGGTGAGAACTAGGATTTGGTTTGACAGGAGAAGTAAGATGATTAGAGTAAGAAAATCCAGGTCTACTTATCAAGATACCTCCACCCCTCATAAATAAATACCTTTCACAGCTCCAGCGACACCTAAACAATTTGTCCCTTCTCCACCAGAATATTTAACTCTTATGTACACTAAGAAGGGAAAATCTAAGAAAGATGATAAGGTGCAGGATTTTATTAAGGATAATGAGAGACTACCCTCTCATAAGCCAACTAAAATAGTACCTGATGAGAGAGTAATTGTGGACCTTGGTGATGATGACAGTGAAGGAAAAGATCAGGAAAAGATGGATGAGAATATCCCTAAAGAAAGCAGTGAGAAGGGGGATCAATCAAAGAAACCAGTTTCAGAGTCTGTGGAGACATTTGCTAAGGAAGCTCCCATTACTCAAACTAAGACTTCTATATCAGAAGTGGTTGTTGTACAAACTCTAACTGCAATGAGTGCATCTACAATTGGGCCCATTACTCCTTCCACTTCTAGTTCTTCATTTTCCTGGGTATAACCATAATTGGAAAGCAAGAAAAGGAAAGCCACTTCCAATATTGTTGCTCCTACGTTTGATGCAGTGGCAACACTTCTGGGTCCTACTCCTCCCCCTCTAGCTAAAAAGGATAAGGTCACCTCTAGATTGGTTTTAGACTCCCAAGGCTAGCAATTCATGGATATTGCAAGACCCAACCTTGAAAAAGATGAAAAGGACCTATCAATGGGTGATCTGGAATTAACAGTAATTTCTCTTGGTGAATCAACACCTGAAAGTGAGGTGCATAACCTGAGGGAAACAATGTCTAAAGTGATTGAAAGAGTTGAAAAGGGGAAACAAACACATGAGCAATTGGAAGAGTAGAATCAAATTTTGTCAAGTTTCATCAAAAAATTATTGGCAGAAGATAAGGTACTTGACCCGACTCCCTGGCTTCCATTCCACCTCTTGACATTCTATCTAGTGATGAATTTCAAGCCATCAAATATATTCATAAGCATGCCACTTATGGGAAGGCAATGGAAGCCATGGTTGATGATTTGATAATCACAGGTTTGAATTTCATTGAGGAAGCATTCAAGACATATGAGAGAATTGATAATATTTAATTAAAGTTCACTACAACACTCAGTGGTTTGGATAGGGAACTAAAATTATGGAGTGAGTGTATTCAAGATCTTAGATTAATGAGTGAGACAGATGTACAAATCCTTTTGGCAAATAAGTTGTTTGATGATGCAAATTTGAATCTGTCTAAGAAATGGGTTTTGTAGTATTGATTGGAAAATAAAGGTTCTTGAAGAGGCCATTGGATAACTCCAGGAACATGTTGCAAAAAAGAGGATCTTTTAAAGCTTGTATCATGTTTGCCTTCTAGGATATTCACTGTCAAATCTTCAAGGAGAATTCAAATGATAATTTCACTATGCAAGAAATCAAGTCTCAGTTCATCACATTTGTCAAAGAAGATTTGATCAAGCAGGACACCATATCTAAGGAGAAGATGAAAGAAATTTGCACACTGTAGGAAGCTATCACAGATGCTAATAAAGAATTCTTGGAAAACGTAGAATTTGGAAAAGAAATGGAAAAGTGTCTGGGCAATTGGACTCATGCAACCTCCAATACAACAATTTCCCAAGGCATTGAAAAGATTAAGAAATCAAGTGCTTAAAACAAAAGGGGGCATAAACACTGCCTCCAGCGTCTCAACATCCTAGTTCTTAATTTCCTTTCTTAAAATATCTAATTAAGGTGGCTTTATCTCTTTAGTCATATGTTATGGAAACAAGAGATAAATTGAGTTTGTAATATTTAATTAGATATTAAACTTTTGAGATTAAAAGGAAGGAAACTGAAAAGGCTCTTTTGTAACTGTTTTTTGGTTTATTTAAAGAAATTTTTGTGTCATTGCAAAGGATTGGATTTTGATATCCTGGGTGTAAAAGAACATTGAACTATAAATCAATACAGAAGAAGTTTCTTTCTCTCTCATGCTTTATCTCTTTCTTTTCCTTGTTTGATTTATGTGAAGCTATTCATATTCAAACAAGAACTTTGTGTCTTTCAGTTGATATTGTGCTTAGAACTTTGTGTCTAATGCATGCATGTCCTGTGTTTTTACATGCATAGTTTAAATCTTGTTATTTTTTCAAGCATTAGTAAGATATTATTCTGCAATCTATATGTCTGAAAGTGCCACTCTCTCTCTCTCTCTTTTGTTTCTGAATCCCATTTCTTCTATTTTCCTCTCTTCTGTATTAAAAATATTTGGATGAAGACATTTAAAATATCAAAATCTTTACCAAAATATTGAACAAATGTTTATATTGTAAATAAGTAATTTATATTTTCTATTTTGTGTTTAATAAGGGAACCTCTCCCATAAAGAGGAAATGTTGTCCCCTGACTGTTTCTTATTTTCAAATATCAAATTCTACAACTAACAATGTAGATGAAACTTGGATTTGTGATGTAGATCATTGGTGAGCTGGTGTTGTGCAAAGTTACACTATGGAGTATGTTGTTTCCACGCATTTTTTCCTGGAAGTTGTAGAGTTTGAGTTTTTGTGTGAGTGGGAAGAGGATCTTACCTTCGTGTTATTCCTTTATCAATTAAGATATTGATGGTGGTGTTGAATTTAGAGTGCTTCCCTATGGCTAGTTAAACTCACCACCGCATGCGGGAGCAGGAGTAGATGTGGTTAAAGATGACAGACATTGCGATAGAGAGGCAGAGAGACTAAAGGCAACTTAAGTATAATGAAGCACAAGAGATGGAATTAGTGAAGTAACATAATATTGAGGAGTGAATGGTGTTGTAGAGAGAGATGGCTCACAAAGGATTTGTAGCTCACGTAGAAGACATGGAGCTAAAGCATCTAGTTATCCCCCATTTGGGTAAGCATGGTAGAGAACCTCTCTTGGCTTCAAATGAGAGCACGTCAGAAGAAAGTATAAGGATCACGGGTGCACATCTAATCCCACAATTATTGATGTAAGCTAGTGTTTGTGATAGAGTACCTTTCCCCTTGCGCTTGCAGTGTTCGGTTGGAGGTATAATTCTAAAATAATTATTGATAAGTAAGCTAGTTTTTGTGATAGAGTAGCGAAAGGTAGATGTTCTTCATTGATTCTAGCTTTGAGTACTTCGCCTTCCAGAATATAGACATGAGCTAATCAAATAACACATTCATATATGCTGGTGCAGACATAATCTTTGTTATTTGGGGGTCCGGTTGGAGGCATAGTTTCTAGCGTGTCATTTGGACAGAGTTTGGGTGTGCATAATCTTGGCACCACATCTGGAAGTAGATTTGCCACTTCGTAGACTGTGGAAAACGGATTTTATTTCAATATAACTGTTGGCACTTAAACTCAAGGAAATACATATGCTAGCCCATTTTAACATTATGCAATATAGGAGGAGGATCAAGAGGATTAGGAGGCTCGGGATCAAGCGGATCTGGTAGTTCTGGAGGTAGAGGAAACACTGGAAGGTAATATATGTTCTAGGCCAGAGATCTAGTGGGCATGATCTGCACCAACCCTTACAGGCCCTTCACTTTGGTATCTATGAATTGTCACTATTATGGTGCACTCCGCCTTCCAGAATATAGAGGCATTGAGGATGCAGCAGAGCATGTGCACATGTGTGAAATTCTATGGTGCACGAAACGAATCACAGCTCCTGAGTGTAAGGCAAGCTTATTTATTATGAATTTGCAAGGGTGCGCGCATAAATGGTATAGGAAGTATGATCCAAACCAGACTAATGTGGATTACAACATGTTGTGTGCTGCTTTCTTGGCGGAGTTCCATAAACCTGATTTTGAACAGAAAAGCATCAGCACTGAAAGAGATTAAGCAGGGCATGACTGAGAGCGTAAGAGAGTATGATGCATGATTTAATTTTTTTTATCAAAGTTGTCCTATTATATCCACCCTAGCAAGCATGCACAATGGTTTTTTGGTGGTTTGGTCACACCTTTCAAGAGGGCGTTTTATCATAAGACTTTCACAGATCTGCACAAGGCTTTGAAGGTGGCTTTGCGTGCTGAGGCAGTCAGAAGTGTAGACATTGGAGTTAGCCTGTTTCTGGAAGCAAAAATTGCATCTATGACAAAGCAATTGGAAAAACTATCGGCTAATTCAGCTCATGAGTCACATAGTGGGATTTGGTGTACAGATTATGAGGTGGAAGGACATAATAAAGATATATGTCCTTGTAATTCGGTGTGCACCATGTTCTTGGATTATGAGATATGTCATTTGGACCATGCTACAAGTAGATGTCTCCTCTTGTAACACGCAGTCCATAAGAATGTATCCATGTACTATAAGATTTGTAAGTCTCATAATCATGGCACTGTTAAATGTAGGATAATTAACCATATTCATGAGGCTATTGAGATTGGTGTGTGTGAGACCAGTGTAGTAACTGGATCCAAGGATCATGGAGAGAAACACGATGACATGTGCAATAATGGTGATAACTGGAGTAGGGGATTCCGTGTAGGATACAGAGGTCAGGGTTGCAGCGGTGGAAGATGAGGATTTCCTTGAGGTACTTGATTTACATGTGGATCACCTGATCATTATAAACATGAATTTCTACTCATAATATAACTTGCTCATGGTGCAGGAAAAAACACAAGTTTGAAGAGTGCCCTGATTTGTATGAACACATGAGAAAGCAACATAAAAAAGACAAGAGCATGGTCATGATTAAAATACAACGAGTCAATGGAGGTCAATGGATGCCAAAGGTTGGATTGGATTTTGAATTACAACCTTTGTTAGTCACTACCTGTGCTGAGGCAATGCACGCGTGAGGCCCCATGAAGAAAACATGTTATAACAAAGCAAGAAGTGATTAATGTCAAGTATCTCGATCCTGGACATCATAAAAAGTCTTTTTAGAGACCATAGACGTTATCAGAAATTTACAAGGATAAATTTATGGCTTGAAGGAACATGTGTACGCTATGGATAGAGCAAAGAAGGTTGACCTCCCATAGAAAGACATAAATGGTTTAAAAGAAGTATGTTGAATGTTGCGATAGGAGAACATCATCCCCTTACTAGGATAATGGTTGAGAGAAAAGTTACCACACACAAGACATGAGCATGAGAGGAATATCCTTCATGTAAATCTGCGTCACCATAATCATGAGTATGATAAATAAATTACATTGAATGTGGTCATAAATGGATGGCCCTCGAGTAATATTTTGATAGATATAGGTGCAAAAGTTAATGTGCTCATGTTGGATACTTGGAATTAGATGGGACGACCACCATCACTATCTTCTACAAATGTGTTGTACATGGCGAAAAAAACTAGGGCCAATCCTATTGGAGTGTTAAAGGATGCTACTATTGTGATTCAAGGGGCCAAGTTTACTAGAGACTTTGAGGTATTGTAGCTTGTAGAGGTAGATAGCTTCCCAAGATTTCTTGGGCGCCCTTGGTGTTATACAAATAATGTAGATATGTGTTTCAACAAGGGGTACATTAGCTTTGAGAATAAAGAAGAGTGCATCATTATACCATTAACAGATGTAAAGGTTGATCCCTATGTTTGGCCCTTGAGTGAAGAGGATCTGAAAATAATTTACGCGCGCCTGTCAGAGATCCTAAAGTAAATGAACCATCTAAGGAGGGAGTGATACAATGGGATGATGCTCATTCGGTTAGTGACACCATTGATATTGCTTGTGAAAACTAGGCACATGGAACATATGAAGTAGTATGATGGGATATTAAGAATATTGTTACTCACGTAGTCAGGCAGCACATTGTTTGGCACTTGGGTCATAACTAGGTGTCACGGTATACTAGGGAAGGGAACCCTGATGTATTCTTGTGTGCCATGGAATCCTAGTTGATGAATGAATGAGATATGAGGAATATGCTTATATATACTCTGTGTGGGACTGCAGTGCATTGGGGGGTTACACATAGAGATAACTTTTTGAAGTCATGGGAAGTGAGAATCACCTTCTCTACTAGGTTTCTTAGGAGCAATGTACCCTCACAAATATGTGAATTTCATGGGAAGGATTCTGCTTCGCACTGCATTCAGAAGTGTGAGAGACTCTAGAATGAGGGGCAAGAAGCCTTGCCACAATCACTCTGGGTACACAAGTTCTACGTGTAGACACCAAAATTCTGCTTTTGCAATCTTATTGCCAAAACACACGCAAATCACTCTTATTCTTCCCAATTTTGTTATAATTAGTGTTCTTTACTAATTAACTAATGTTTCTCACCACTTTGGTCAGTTAACAAGCACTTTGTTGATCACCAAACCTCTTTTGCATTCAGGATGTCGATTTATAATGAATCGTAAGTCAAAATCCTCTTCAAAATAGACAATTAGTGATTATAAGATAATTAAGCTTATTTTTCCATTGATTTAATCAATATTCCCTAGTATTAACTCAAACTCCTCTTCTAACCACTTAAAATCACCCCCATTCACCTCCACAACATCTCAACAAGCTTCAAAAGCTTATCCTAGCCTCCTAGTTGACCCTAAGTTGTTGATTAAGGCTCCATACCTCTTAATCACTTGGTAATTCACTAATTGTGATTAACAAGGCCTAATCATGATTAGAAATTCTAATCTAATTTGGGGATTTTAGTCCCACATGCACCAAAATACAAGTTTTTCCCAAAAGGAAAACAATAAAAAAGAGTGCACCTCATTCCTTTATACTTTACACCATGTTTTCATTTGCATCTCATATAATAAATATAATATATAGCCAAGTTCAATCCTTGTCTAATGCCTTTAATGCGGGTTAGTAGATGGATATCCAAAATGACCAAGTAGTCATTTGGAGAGGCCATTTCACCTTGTTTGGAGTAGTAACCATAGCCATTTGATTGCCCTCTTAGGTCTATTTAGGCCCATGTTAGGTAATTAAAGCATATTAGTAGGCATGTTTAGTTAGATTTTGTATTATTTTCATACTAGTTAAGCATTCTTTTAAGCCTCTATCTTAATGTTACATTCCTAGGCTTACAACCTTGGCTAGATGGATGACAATGGTGTTATCTTTCCTTGTTTAGTCATGCAATTTGCTTTGTAAATTTTAGTAGCCCATCTTCTTCTATATATGGGACACCACCAAGCAGTCTTTCAACTTCGATCTTAGGGCCACATCCTAGTAGTCCTTTATCTTCAGTCTATGGGACACCTCCTAGTATCCCATCCTCTTCAATTCTTGGACTGCATCCTTCATGTCCATCACATTGTTCTTCTATCAATGATTGTGGTGAACCCACCGTCATTTCTCACATCAATCCTATTCATCCACTTTTTTCTCCCACTTTTCAAGATTAGACAAGTCACGTAGTAGCTCATAGAAAACCAAAACGGTTCCTTCATCAGACTTAGATCAATAATTCCAAGAGCTCCTAAGCTCACAAAAATTTAAACAATATCAAATTTCAAAATCAAACGCAATTCAAAAATGCAAATCAACGCAACCATTAATTATAGCGTAAAGTGTAGAAACCTATGGAAAGGGACCTCAAGCTCCTGCACATGAAATCCATGTTCATGATAAAATGCAGTCATCTATTGAGTATGAGCTCACCAAGATCATCAAGATCAGGGATAATATGAATCTTTATAAACAAACATGCATAATATGCCTTATCAAGGAAATTGCTAACATTTCTGTTGGATCTTATCATGCCAAGTGACCTTATCAGTCCCACCTTTCAAAAAAGACAAAATACAAAAAAATGAGAAAACATTTCAAAAAATCAAAGGTAAACGAACACACATTGCAATCAGATATTGCATGCACATGGATGTTCTTTCTTGCCTTTCTTGTTCTTCTTCTGCAAGTCTTCCTACCATTTTCATCCCTTCAGTGATATTTTGGTTAGCCTATTCACACGCATTTTGTGATAGTTATCTCTATGGTATCCGTTTGGCCTTGGTATTTTATCACCTTAGTAAATTAAAGAATGAATGACCTCTTAGAGATCCTATCACAATCAACATATAAAAAACTTGTTGCAAAGAAATTTTGGATATGTTTGTTGACACTATCCAATGTCGTCATCGTAATCACTTCCACCTCCTTCCATCAAGCCATCAGTGGTTCTTAACCCCTTGTCAAACAAGAGAGCTGAAATAAGTTTTCAGAAACAAAAAGAACCGATCAAATCAAAAAGCACAAAGCTGAAAGAAAACACTAAAAGCAAAAACAAATTGATATATAACTCTCTTTTGGGGTATTTCTAATAATCTCAACCGGGGCTATGGATTCCTGATTGGAAGTAGAGAAATGTTGCGATTAGGATCAAATGCATCTCCGTTGGGGTTATGGACATCTGGATGGCAACAGAGGAATGCATGGTTCTCCTTCCACAATCCATTCAAAAAAATCAACTTTGAAAAATAAATCATTCCTACACATATGCTAGGGTGTCTTCACTTATTGTCAATCAAATCTCCCCTCCAAGAAGTGATAAATTTACACATTCACACACTAGATCTCTATGAGAAAACATGATTAGTATGTTACCAAGTGTATTTTTTTGGACCTTGTTCAGACTCTTACTCTAGTTTTTATCTTGTCTCATGATTCATGCCTTTATTTGATCACTTCTTCATTACGAGGCTTCTAAGTTACATTCACAACATTCACATCATTCTTCTACTTAGTTTAGAACATCCATGTGTATAATAGTGTCTTTTTGTCATGTTGTTGGGAACCTTTGTTCCCTTTCACAAAAACAAACTTCTACTTCTTTCTATTATGTGCTTATTAGCCAACTTATGCCAAGGGAATCCTTGCTCCTTCTTAGCACGTCATTGGGTTACATTCATCAGTGTGTTGAGCCCATCTATATTGGTCCTGATCCAAATTTTTCACATGAAGAGTTTGCCTTTGAATATTCCCATGTAATGCTGGGGGAAATTCCACATCTTCACTTTCTTGTGCATATGCATGGGATTCTGCCCTTGTACATCCTATCTGTCACTGGGGGCATCCACATTTCTTCATTTTCTATACATAGTTTCAAAAAACTTATAGAAAATAAAAAACATTCAAATATGTTTCAAAAATAAAAAACATTCAAATATGTTAGTCGAAAAAGACAAAACATCCAAATAAACAAATTGGTGAGACAAATTCAAAATCCCAAACAAATTGGTAAAAATTATTCAAAACCCCAAATTTATGTTAGCATTGTGTAGTTCACTTTGATACCTTTCCAACGTAAAAAATGGAGTCTTTTCGATGTCGAGAGAAAAATTTATGGTCTTAGAAAGATAGGTAGCGAATTTAGTGTTGCACAGGTGCCCAGGCGCTCATGTTACAGTCAAAAACTTCAAAAATGAGCTAAACACTGCCAACACAGGCACCCAGGCATCCTTGCATCATGCACACATGCACCTAGGTGCCCTTGCATCATGCATAGGTGCCCTTGCATTTCTCCTTTTCTCCCGCATAAGCACCTTTTCTTCCACGTAAGCTCCTTATCACAACGATTGATATTGATTGGTCCTAATTTTCTAAAAGAAAATTCAAAAACCAAAATTTATCTTACCATTGCGTAGTTCACTTCGATACCTTTCCAACGCAAAAAAATGGAGTCGTTTCGAGGTAGGGAGAAAACATTATGGCATCTAGAAGATAAGTAGTGCATTTAGTGTTGCACAAGTGCCCAGGCGCCCATGTTAAACACTGCCAACACAGGTGCTCAGGCACTCATATTGAACATTGCCAACATAGGCACCCAAGCATCCATACTGCATGTAAAAATCCAAAAAAAATAAAAAAGGAGGCCAACACAGGCACTTGAGCGCCCATGCTACCTTACAAAATCCAAAAAACTCAAAAAGTAGGCCAGCATAGGCACCTGAGCGCCCATGCTGCCTCACACAAGCCTCAATAGGGTCAGCACAGGTGCTCACGTGTCCATGCTACTCACAAAATGTAAAAACTCATCAACATGGTCACAAGCGCGTAGGAGCCCATGGTAGCTCACAAAATGCAAAAAAAAACCTCAAACTGGGTCAGCACAGGCATCCAGGTGCCCATGCTGCCTGATAAAACCCAAAAAATCCAAAAATGGAGGCCAACACAGGGGCTCCCCTGATTACATAAGCGCACCCAGCATTGCGCAGGCCATAACTTTTTCTCCCGACCTTAAAACAACTCCGTTTTTTTGCATTGGAAAGGTATTGAAGCAAGATACACAATGGTAACATTTATTTAGGATTTAGATTTACCATAAATTATGGTTTTTCACTTTTTAAATGGCTTGCACACCATTGAAGCTTGTATCACCTGCATTATCCTCAACATCAAAATTGGTCCTAAAAAACCATCTTTCTGACGTTCTTGCTTACTCTTCTCTCAAATGACATCTAGATCATCATGATCTACCTACATTAAAAAAGTTGGGTATTTTTATTATGTCGGTACTCTCGTGCAATAGTGAGTTGTGAGGTACTATGTCATAATGCACGAATTCTTTCTATGGGACTACTTTTGTCCTCTGTTTTTCCCTCGCATGTGTTATTGCTTGGGGAATCATTTTTAACCCTTGTAGTTACAACACAAACATTCGGGAACTACAGCTTGATAAAAAAACATTGGTACAGTTGTCTTGAATATTGTTTGTTTGAATATATGTGATTGTGTTTGTTTCTCTGTTAAGTTAGCTAGTTTACTTTCTCGTATTGCATTGCATTTTGTATGTTGCATGGAGTTAAGCGTCATTTTACTTTCTCGTATTGCATTGCATTTTGTATGTTGTATGGAGTTAAGTGTCATTTTACTTTCTCGTATTGCATTGCATAATGTATGTTGCATGGAGTTATGTATTTTTAGTAGTAAACAATTGTTAGTAATTTAGCTTTTCATGTTATCTTACACTTTTGTTTATTTTAAATAAAGGTCGATGATGTAAACCTAGGGAAAAAATGATATAAACCAGTTGCTTATGGAAATACTGGATGCAAAGGTTGAACTTGTCCTATATTTCTCCATTAATTATTTCATCTCTATTATCATTTATTACCATTACTAATTTTTCTCCTAAAAAAATCACCCGGGGCATTAAAAAACCACGTTTATCCCTATCCTTATTCCTTTTTAATACCTAAGGGTTTCATGCCCGTTCTGACTCATTTTCTTCTATCCATTTCAAATCATGGTTTCCATTGTTAATTGAATTCTATCACCCCATCAACACTCGAGGGGGCATCTTTCATTCCTTCTAATTTTTCTTCAAAAATCCACCTATTTATGTTTGTCTACTATGTTTGAAGTGAAGTCACTAACTTCACCTCAAACAAGGGCAAATGTAGACACTTAAATTCTGCTTTTGCAATCTTATTGCCAAAATGCACGCAAATCACTCTTATTCTTCCCAATTATGTTATAATTAGTGCTCTTTACTAATTAATTAATGTTTCTCACCACTTTGGTTGGTTAACAAGCACTTTATTGATCACCAAACCTCTTTCGCATTTAGGATGGTGATTTATGATGAATTGTAAGCCAAAATCCTCTCCAAAATAGAAAATTAGCGATTCTAAGCTAATTAAGCCTATTTTTCCCTTGATTTGATCAATATACCCTAGTATTGACTCAAATTCCTCTTCCAACCACTCAAAATCACCCCATTCACCTCCACAACGTCCCATCAAGCTTCAAAAGCTTATCCTAGCCTCCTAGTTGACCTTAAGCGGTTGATTAAGGCTTCATACCTCTTAATCACTTGGTAATTCACTAATTGTGATTAGCAAGGCCTAATCATGATTAGAAATTCTAATATAATTTGGGGCTTTTAGTCCCACATGCACCAAAATATAATTTTTCCCAAAAGGAAAACTATAAAAAGAGTGCACCTCATTCCTTTATACTTTACACCATGCTTTGATTTGCATATCATATAATAAATATGATATATAACCAAGTTCAATACTTGCCTAAAGTCTTCAATGGGGTTAGTAGATGGATATCCAAAATGACCAAGTAGTCATTTGGAGAAGCCATTTCACCTTGTTTGGAGTAGCAATCATAACCATTTGATTTCCCTCTTAGGTCTATTTAGGCCCATGTTAGGTAATTAAAGCATATTAGTAGGCATGTTTAGTTAGATTTTGTATTATTTTCATACTAGTTAAGCATTTTTTTAAGCTTCTATCTTAATTTTATATTCCTAGACTTAGAACCTTGGCTAGATGGATGGAAATGGTGTTAAATTTCCTTGTTTAGTCATGCAATTTGCTTTGTAAAGTTTAGGGTGTCATCACTACGCTACCTTAGGTGGTTGTGTGTGCACATGGTATGTGCATGTAGAGTTAACAAGAGTAAATAAAAATTGGCAAGAGATGACCTCAGGTATGATTCATAATTTTGATTATTTTTCAACTAAGCCCCAGGTCAATGATAAACTGCAGATTGTAAAACGCCTTACCATGGGAGATAGCGTGAAACCTGAAGAACTCTTGCTAGATATGTTTGGGGAATTGGACTTAGAGGCGTGCCTTGACCTTGAAGAGAGTGAAGAATAAGAGATGGTCTGCACCTGGGAAGAAAAAGAGAAGGGTAAGCTGCTATGCGTAATAGATGGTGAAGATGATGAGGATAATAATATGTATATTAATCACACTAAAGGTACGCGTGAGGTAATGGATATGACAGATGGAAAGTCTCGCACGTATCATGAACCTATGAAAATGAATAAAGTCAACATTGGGATAGATGTAGAGCCCAAAGAGGACATTATTGATCAGAGCAGGAGGTTGCTAAGATTATTAAGCTCCTATGTGACTTCCTAGATCTATTTCCAAGAGGATATCATGAATTGAAAGGAGTACACCCTTCTTTAGGGGAGATGCAAATCAAACTTAAAGAAGGTAACCCACCCGATTAGGAAGAGGCCTTACATGATGAATCCTAATCTGTGCATCAAAGTGAAAGAATAAATTGATAAAATGTTGAAATCTAGTATCATTGAACCTATTGAGGAGTCTGAATGGGTAAGTCCCATGGTCATCATCATAAATAAAGATAGGTGGATAAGGATCTGTGTAGATTATAGTGAGTTGAATGATTAATGTGTAATTGATCCTTTCCCCACACCTTTTACAAAAGAGATACTTGAAGGAGTTGTTGGGTGCGAGATCTACTCTTTTATAGATGGGTCCTCTGGTTATCATCAGGTGCGTATTGCTAAGGAAGATCAGGAAAAGACCACTTTCACCACAAAGTGGGGAAGTTTTACATACACCGTGATTCCTTTTGGATTGAAAAATGTACCTGCATTGTTTTCGTTCATCATGGTACATGCCTTTTAGGACTTCATTCATAACTTTTTGCAGGTTTATTTAGATGATTAGACAATATATGGTTTGGTGAAAGACCATTGTGAAAATTTGAGACTTATGTTTAAAAGGTATAGACAATTGAGTATCTCACTTAATATTAAAAAAGTGCATCTTTGTGACACCTTTTGGCACTTTGTTGGGGCATATTATATGCAAAAAAGGATTGTTGGTAGATCCAACCAAGGTTGCTATAAGATTGGGTTTGGAAGAACCCAACAATTAGAGTGAAGTATGTGGATTTCTTGGATATATAGGGTATTAAAAGAAGTTCATCAAAGGGTATGCAAAGATTGATGCATCCCTGGAGGAACTATTGAAGGCTAAGGGGAAGTTTTACTTATATGAAGTGCAACAATTGGCATTTGAAACATTGAAGGAAAATTTAACCACTACACCTATTTTACACTTTCCTTCATGTGACAAACCATTTCATGTTCATGTGGATGCTTCTGGGATGGAAATTGGTGCAATACTGGCCTAACCAAGAGAGGGAATAGTCGACCACCCCATTTGTTTTGCGAGAAGGAAGTTGACACCAGATGAAAAAAATTATACAACTACTAAGCGTGATGCTTTATCTATGATTTACGCATTACACAAGTTCAGGGAATACTTGTTGGCTACACCTTTCGTATTCTTTACAAATCATTTGACGCTTAAGTATTTGGTCAAAAAGCCTATTTTAAAAGGGTGCATATGTAGGTGGATCTTAATATTTCAAGAATTTTAGTTTACAGATTTGGTAAAACTAGGAAAAAGCAACTCAGGACCTGACCACTTATCAAGGATCAATTCTGGTGAGGACACGCATAACATTAAGGACACTATTCCAAATGCACAACTATTTAGATTGAATCACACGCCCACTGAACTTGAGGACATTACAATATTCTTGTGTATTGGCCATGTGCATAAGGGGATGAAGACTTTGGAAAATAAGTGTAATGAACAGTTACACCAAAACCTCAAGGCGTTAGTGAAATACGCACATGAGGATCATAACATCCCACCATGCTTCCATAGAGCCAAAATCAGGCTGGGTTTTCCCCTGCACTCCCATACATATGAGCCTCGCTTCACCAACGTTTAGGAACCCCACGGGACCTGGTTACATGACGTAACCAACCAAGTGGGATTCGAACACGTGTGGTCACTCTCATACCAAATGTAACAAACCATTACACCAAAACCTCGAGGCGTTAGTGAAATCCACACATGATGATCATAACAAGAAGCAACTTGCAATACGTGCAGTGCCCTATCAGTTTATATGTGGAGATTTGTATAAACTTGGTTAAGATGAGGTTTTGCGCCAGTGTGTTTTGGAACATGAGCCGAAGGGGATAATGAAAAAAGCTCATGGTGGGATTGTAGGTGGACATTATGCTAGAGATGTCACCACGCGTAAGATTTTGATGGCTGGATTATGGTGGGAGACTCTCTATAAGGATGTTAAAGAATATGTTAAACTTTGTGGCTAGTGTCAGTGCCTTGGGAAGCCAGGAACAAGAGATGATATGCCTTTGAGGCTTATTCCAAGTGCTGTACCATTTTAAAAATGGGCAATTGACTTAGTGGGTCCTATTTCCCCACCCATGCGTAGGACTGGCATGCACTAAATCATAACTTGTGTAGATTATTTGACAAGGTGGGTAGAAGCATCGCCTACAAAGGATTGCACTATGGCTACAACAATGAGATTCTTAACAACATTATAAGTCGATATGGTTGTCCGTTGAATCTTACAAGTGATAGGGGCATACACTTTTTGAATGAGACCATTAGGATTTTATTAGCAGAAATCATGGTGGCGCACCACAAGACAACACCCCATCACCCACAAGCCAATGGGACTGCTGAAGCATTCAACAAGATATTGGGCCATACATTAACAAGATATTGGACTAGACATTACCAGAGATTTGTGATGTTGGATGAAAGGTTTGGGATGATAAATTCTATGATTTAATTTAGGCATATAGAACTACCTATAAGAGGATAAATAAAGCCACACCTTTTCAGTTGGTGTTTGGCACCGAGGTTGTGTTACCTATTGATTTTATGTTTCCCTCTCTATGTATTGTGTGTGCAGGAGGCCTAGATGATGAACAAGTATTGGAAGAGTGCATATGTAAGTTGATGTAGTTGGATGCATGGCATGCCATTGCTCAATGGAGTGAAAAGATAGAAAAAGAAACATAAAAGGTATGCCATGACAAACATATTAGGAACAAGGAGTTTGAGGTGGGCAAGATGGTTCTTCTCTATGATTCAAAGTTTTTGCGCAACCCTGGAAAGATGAAATCTCATTGGTTGGGACCATTTATAATAACAAATATATTAGAATTAGGTTCTTTCCAATTACAGGTGTTGGATGGCACTTTATTGCTTAGTTACTTCAATGGGAGTAGGTTGAAGCCCTACCATAAATAATTCTTCTTGGTGTTTGTAATAAGGTAGTGTTTCCACTTAGATTAGGTTTCTGTTTAATGCATTTCCTTTATATTTGTTTCCTTCATTGTTGATATGCTTTGTGAATTTAGTTGTGTTTTGTTGTAATAAGTGTTTTTGAGCACATGTAGCTAATTACTATCTATGTGAGTTCATGCGCAGAGGACTGCACATACAATTAGTGTAGGGTAGGAGGAAATCAAGAGCGCATGGAAGAGAGTTGAGATTCACAAAGGCTTGAGTACTAAACAAGTGCGCGTGTCATTGGTGATGTTGGTTGCTGAAGAATGGTGGTAAGGTATCATAAGCTAAATGGTGATAATGAAGACAAGCCTAAAGGGAAATCTATGTATGGGAAGTGAGTAATATAACACATGGTAATAATAAAACATGATAACTATATGTTATAAGGCGTAGAGACTGATGTACTTCGGTGCATGGAGTGCGTGAAAGGACATTTGCACTCCGAGTAGTTTGTGTGCCAGAAGGTTACAGCTGGAGTGTGCGATGAACATGCATGTTAAACACGATGTGAACTATGGAAAAGGTGGGAAAGGTGGAAAAGATGAATTAAATGCAGTCGTACAATGGTAGTTGGAAAGCAATGAATGCGGGTAAAATCTGAAAATCTATAAAAACACATGTCGGGGTAATCTCATTTCACCTTACCTTGCATCGAATTTGTTAGCACCCATGTGCGACCTAGGGAAAAATTGAGAAATTTGGTAAAAAATCGTGTGCCACATTGAAGAATCTTTAACCAGAGTGTGAAGGAGGACACAACTATGTGAGAAGTGAGTTTTAATTGGAGAGAACCTTGCAGATTCAGATAATGTGGTGAGAGTTTGTAAGGAAATAATATTTTTCTGGTTAGGGTTTCAAAAATTAGGACACGACTTACATGATTTGAATGATGAAGTATTCTAGTATTGCACCAAGGGTTAGTGGATGAATACTTAGAATATTAAGGAAGATTAAGGCATAAGGTGAAATTTTGAGTTTGCAAGACCAAAATGGCATCAAGGAAAGCAATAACCACATCACCAAAGAAGAGGGGAAAGGGAAAAGAAAATCTGACTCCTACATTAGACATTCAGGAGGAATGACACTAAGAGATGTAGCGCCCATATGGGATATTGATGGGAAAAGAGTGGGTATCTCATGTTAGGAGCATGGTTATAAGCAATTATAACCATAAAAAATATTTGACAACATGTGACATGGCAACAGAACTTGTTCAACCGATGGAAGAAAGAAACTTGGATGATAAGTCAGTATATGATGACAAGGTGAAGAGGTTGTTGAAAAAGGCTAGACTATTGCACCTATAGGAGCTTCCATCCTTTGGGAAGCCTGAGAGATTATATCAATGGTTGATGTCGTGCATACATAAGGACTATTTCTATTTTGTAGGCAGAAGGATGCACATTACCGCGTAATTAATTTAAAAGTATACTGGCCTAATTAATTCTAGGGTTTCTTTTGATGATGACTTAGATAATGATGCCGACGTAAAGAACACTGAAGTGGAGTTTGAATATAAGAAATGAGGGTGCACATTTGATATTGTTAAGCTTAATGATATTGTCATGAGGATGGTCATGCTCTTACTCACCAAGCTGAATGGACAAGAAAGATGGACATAAGTGAATAAAATATGGCTATATGTATGCAATAAAATATCATAAGGAACCATATATAATATTGCTTCCTTTATAACAGAGGATATCATTGATGGTGTGCACAATGGTGATAAGATTATGTTTGGAAACATCTTGTTAGTGATATTGTTCTCTTAAATTGGGGTGCCTAATGGGCAGAAAGACAAGATATGGGAGTATCCTGCTGAAGATCCCTCCCCTGCAAAATGGTTTCCTAAGTATACATGTGATATGGTGACACCAACATACAAGACATGTGTGGAAAAATTGTATAAATAGATGCATGATGCGTTTGGTGCATAATGGAGAAGTTCAACTGAGTTACCCACTCTTGTAGATGGAGTTTTCAAGTTTTTCGTCTATCAATAGTTTTATATTGGGAGGTTTACATTAATTAATGGTACTAAAATACCATGGTGCAAACTCCCATTTGCTTTTACATTGCATTACTTTTAAAGTGTTGTGAATAGGTTTAAGGAGGTGAAAAAATTGATATTTGATCTGAGTGAAGTGGATAAGGAGCACCATGAGATGCTTCAAACACTTTTCTACCCCAAGAAGCACGCCTATGAAGAGAAGTATGTATCAGAAAGCATACATTTGTTGAAACTGGTTAGATTACCAATAGCTTTAGTAGATGCGGAAAGAATATACCTTTATCTAAGGCCTTAGTTTTTTGATGGATTGGTCGTGGATAATGATGTAGGTATTCCTAAGGAGCCCTCCACATGGAAGAAGGTCGAACCAAAAACATGACGATGTCAAGAAAATCCTGTTAGTAGGAGTGAAGGGGGATGTAAGGATAGAAATCCTATTCCAAGCATGCACATGGGGCAGACATCAGAGTGGAAGGAGGTAGGTACAAGCACATATGTGTGTATGTATAACGCAAGGTAAGCAGAAAACATGATAACTACATGGTATAAGGCACAAAGGCTGATGTACTTCGGTGCATGGAATGTGTGAAAGAAGGTTTGCAGTCAGAGTAGTTTGTGTGCTAGAAGGTTGCAGCTGGAGTGTGCGATGAACGCGCACGTTAAACATGATGGGAACTGCATAAAAGGTGGGAAAAGTGAAAAAGATGAATTAAATGCAGTCATACAATGGTATTTGGAAAATAATAAATGTGAGTAAAATCTAAAAATCTATAAATAACATGTCGGGGTAATCTCATTTCACCTTACCTTGCATCAAATTTTTTAGGGCCCATGTGCGACCTAGGGAAAAATTTAGAAATTTGGTGAAGAGTCATGTGCCACATTGGAGAATTTTGAACCAGAGTGTGAAGGAGGACACAACTATGTGAGAAGTGGGTTTTAATTAGAGAGAACCTTGCAGATTGAGAAAATATAGTGAGATTTTTGAAGGAAACAATATTTTTTTGGTTAGGGTTTCAAAAATTAGGACATGACATATTTGATTTGAACGATGAAGTATTGTAGTATTGCGCCCAAGGGTTAGTGGATAAATACTTAGAATATTAAGGAAGAGTAAGGCACAAGGTGAAATTTTGAGTTTATACGACCAAAATGGCATCAAGGAAAGTAGTAACCACATCACCAAAGAAGAGGGGAAAGGGAAAGAAAATTTGACCCCTACATTAGACATTCAGGAGGAATGGCACTCTGAGATGTAGCACCTAGATGGGGTATTGATGGGAAAAGAGTGGGTATCTCATGTTAGGAGCATGGTTGTAAGTGATTATAACAATAAAAAATATTTGATAGTGCGTGACATGGCAACATAACTTGTTCGACCGATGGAAGAAAGAAACCTAAATGATAAGTCAGTATATGATGAAAAGGTGAAGAGGTTGTTGAAAAAGGCTAGACTATTGCACCTATATGAGCTTCCATTCTTTGGGAATCTTGAGAGATTATATCAATGGTTGATGTCACACATACACATGAGGACTATTTCTATTTTATAGGTTGAAGGATGCACATTACCGTGCAGTTAATTTAAAAGTATACTAGCCTGATTAATTATAGGGTTTCTTTTGATGATGACTTAGCTAATGATGCTGAGGTAAAGAAAACTACAGTGGAGTTTGAGTTTAATAAAGGAGGGTGCACATTTGATATTGTTAAGCTTAATGATATTGTCATGAGGATGGTCATGCTCTTACTCACCAAGTTGAATGGACAAGAAAGATGGACACAAGTAAATAAAATATGGCTATATGTATGCAATAAAATATCATAAGGAACCATATATAATATTGGTTCCTTTATAGCAGAGAATATCAATGATGGTGTGCACAATGGTGATGAGATTATGTTTGGAAAAATCTTTTTGGTGATAGTTTTCTCTTAAATTGGGGTGCCCGATGGGCAGAAAGACAAGATATGGGAGTATCCTGCTGAAGATCCCTCCCCTGTAAAATGGTTTGCTAAGTATACATGTGATACGGTGACACCAACATACAAGGTGTGTGTGGACAAATTGTATAAACATATGAGTTTGGTGTAGAATGGAGAATTCCAACTGAGTTACCCGCTCATGTAGATGGATTTTCTGAGTTTTTTTTCTATCAACCGTTTTGTATTGGGAGGTTTACATTAATTAATGGTACTGAAAGCCCATGGTGCAAACTCCCATTTTCTTTTACAGTGCATTACTTTCAAATTGTTGTGAATAGGTTTAAGGAGGTGCAAAAATTAATATTTGATATGATTGAAGTGGATAAGGAGCACCATGAGATGCTTTAAACACTTGTCTACCACAAGAAGCATGCCTATGAAGAGAAGTATGTATCAGAAAACATGCATTTGTTGAAACTAGTTACATTACCAATAGCTTCAGTGGATGCGGAAAGAATATACCTTTATTTAAGGCCTTAGTTTGTTGATGGATTGGTCGTGGAGGATGATGTAAGTATTCCTAAGGAGCCCTTCGTACGGAAGGTCGAACCAAAAAAATGACGATGTCAAGAAACTCCTGTCAGTAGGAGCGAAGGGGAAGGTAAGGATGGAAATTATATTCCAAGCATGCCCATGGGGCAGACATTAGAGCGGAAGGAGGTAGGTACAAACACGTATGTATGTATAACACAAGGTAAGAAGAAAAAATGATAACTACATGGTATAAGGCGCAAAGGCTAATGTACTTTGGTGCATGGAGTGCATGAAAGGAGGTATGCAGTCAGAGTAGTTTGTGTACCAGAAGGCTGAAGCTGGAGTGTGCGATGAACGCACACGTTAAACACGATGGGAACTGTGGAAAAGGTGGGAAAAGTGGAAAAGATGAATTAAATGCAGTCATAAAATTGTAGTTGGAAAGCAATGAATGCGAGTAAAATCTGAAAATCTATAAATAACATGTCGGGGTAATCTCATTTCACCTTACCTTGCATCGAATTTATTAGCGCCCATGTGCAACCTAAGGAAACAATGAGAAATTTGGTGAAAAATCGTGTGCCGCATTGGAGAATCTTGAATCGGAGTGTGAAGGAGGACACAACTATTTGAGAATTGAGTTTTAATTGGAGATAACCCTATAGATTTAGACAATGTTGTGAGAGTTTGGAAGGAAATAATATTTTTCTGGTTAGGGTTTCAAAAATTAGGACACGACATACATGATTTGAATGACGAAGTATTGTAGTATTGTGCCAAGGGTTAGTGGATAAATAATTAGAATATTAAGGAAGAGTAAGGCACAAGGTGAAATTTTGAGTTTGCACGACCAAAATGGCATCAAGGAAAGCAGTAACCACATCACCAAAGAAGAGGGCAAAGGAAAAATAATATCCAACCCCTACATTAGACATTAAGGAGGAATGACATTCAGATATGTAGCGCCTAGATGGGGTATTGATGGGAAAAGAATGGGTATCTCATGTTAGGAGCATGGTTGTAAGTGATTATAGCCATCAAAAATATTTTATAGTGCGTGACATGGAAACATAACTTTTTTGACCGATGGAAGAAAGAAACCCGAATGATAAGTTAGTATATGATGACAAGGTGAAGAGGTTGTTGAAAAAGGCTAGACTATTGCACATATATGAGCTTCCATTCTTTGGGAAGCCTGAGAGATTATATAAATGGTTGATGTCATGCATACATGAGGACTATTTCTATTTTGTAGGTAGAAGGATGCACATTACTGCATAGTTAATTTAAAAGTGTATACTGGCCTGATTAATTCTAGGGTTTCTTTTGATGATGAATTAGCTAATGATGCCGAGGTAAAGAAAACTATAGTGGAGTTTGAGTATAAGAAAGGAGGGTGCACATTTGATATTGTTAAGCTTAATGATATTGTCATGAGGATGGTCATGCTCTTACTCACCAAGCTGAATGGACAAGAAAGATGGACACAAGTGAATAAAATATGGCTATATGTATGCAAGAAAATATCATAAGGAACCATATATAATATTGCTTCCTTTATAGCAGAGGATGTCATTGATGGTGTGCACAATGGTGATAAGATTATGTTTGGAAACACATTTTTGGTGATAGTTTTCTCTGAAATTGGGGTGCCCGATGGGCAGAAAGACAAGATATGGGAGTATCATGTAGAAGATCCCTCCCCTGCAAAATGGTTTGCTAAGTATACATGTGATACGATGACACCAACATACAAGGTGTGTGTGGACAAATTGTATAAATAGATGCATGATGAATTTGGTGTAGAATGGAGAAGTCCAAATGAGTTACCCACTCTTGTAGATGGATTTTTCAAGTTTGTCGTCTATCAACCGTTTTGTATTGGGAGGTTTACATTAATTAATGGTACTGAAAGCCCATGGTGCAAACTCCCATTGGCTTCTATAGTGCATTACTTTCAAAGTGTTGTAAATAGGTTTAAGGAGGTACAAAAATTGATATTTGATCTGAGTCAAGTGGATAAGGAGCACCATGAGATGCTTCAAACACTTGTCTACCCTAAGAAGCGTGCCTATGAAGAGAAGTATGTATCAGAAAGCATACATTTGTTGAAACAAGTTACATTACCAAGAGCTTTAGTGGATGTGGGAAGAATATACCTTATCTAAGGCCTTAGTTTGTTGATGGATTGGTCGTGGAGGATGATGTAAGTATTCCTAAGGAGCCCTCCGCACAGAAAAAGGTCAAACCAAAAAAATGATGATGTCAAGAAACTCCTGTCAGTAGGAGCGAAGGGGGAGGTAAGGATAGAAATCCTATTCCATGCATGCCCATGGGGTAGACATCAGAGCAGAAGGAGGTAGGAATAAGCATGTATGTAAGAACATAGCCTGCAAGAGGAAGGTCTCTGGTGCAGAAGAAATAGAAAATAGTCCCTAGCTCAAACTCTAAGGAGGTTGAGATCCTGAAGGACAAAGAGGTTGAGAGTAAGGAAGAACGAGAGCTAAAGGTGAGTCCATATGTGTATATGGTTGGTGAGTCAGATGCAGAGGACTAGAGCGTGCATTTTGAGGACACACATGTTGTGGAGATATGTAGAAAAGAAAAAATTGGAACATATAATACTCAAACCTCATGTGAAAAACTAGAGCCAACAACAATGCAGGAGATTATGCATACTCTCGACCCTGAACGAGAGAGTAGAGTGGAAAAAGATGTTGCAGAGATTATAGAACACTTGGTGGAACATGAGGTGGTTGTACACACCCAAAATTGCACGTGCTACATTATCAGAAAAACAATTACAAAAGGTCCCCAATGATGATGCATATCCTTTCAAAATGTGTTCAAGTTTCTAAACCCATTCCTAGTACATCTTTACAGCCTAGATATCCTTACTTAGATTTTCCATGCTTTCTTCTACCTTCTCGCTCATTTTTGTGCATGTTTTGGCCTTTAGTGTCAGGACCGCCACCCTGTTTGGGTGGCGATCTTGTGCGCTTTTTCCATAACTCTTCATGCATGGTTTTAACACGCATGATTTCAGTTAACTTGACTTCCAAGGTGTGTTTGTGAACCAAATTACCTAAAAACTAGTCTTGATTGCATTGTATTCCTTCCCTCTTCTATTTAAAAATAGATTTAATTAGTTTGAACTGCCTCTTCACCCAATGATTTGGCACTCCAAGAATGCCTTGTGCATGAAGGAACATCCCAACCAATTCTTATATATTCCATGCTTGTATTCAAGCAAAAGGCCTGAGAAATGTTATTGTGTATCTTGCATAATATTGCTGCCACAATCATGCTGGAAATTACGTAGATAAGCTCTGTTCACTTGTGTTATGCCTCTTCCACCTGCATTGTAACCAGATTGCCTTCAAGTTGCCATTGCTCAAGCACCTTCTCCTGTTGCTGCCTTTGCATTCCTAATTCCTTGGACTCATATGGACACGCAAAGAAAGAAAGAATAGATTGAGGGGACAAATTACTGCACAACTGGATTTACCTCTGTTCTGTGAATTCTAGGTTAGATTTGTTGTTTGATTTCCTTCATTCTTGCAATTTATCATTGTTACATCATATCAAATAGAGTAGAAATCAATTTCCTTTCATCTGCAAGTAATTAGTTAATTTCCAAGAGGGTTTAATTCATTAATAGTAGCTCCCGGTGACGGATCCTCTTCTTCCCATCCATGTGGATCTGAATGAGAGAATATCTATAGGAGGTTGTCTACATATCATAGATTAATTGGAAAAGTTCTTGTCTTTATGTTGGAATTATTTAGAATACACTCAGCATAGGTGAATAACCACACCGGGTTATCTGGCTTGTTTAGTTTTAGTGTAGAAATAGATTTTGTTATTTAGAATAGAAGCAAATTGTTGTTTGTGATTGTAATATTCCAGTTTTGTGATTTGTTTAGATTAGTTTCCCTTTTAGCAGTACCATAGATTGTTATTTTTAGCTTAGTTAATTTGGATACTTCAAACTAGATCAACACTTAGATCCAAGTTAGGTAAAAAAACCATAAGGAATTTACGCTACTCGTTCATAGCCTCTAAATCCCCCCTTTGCCAACTCAGCTACTAGGAGATCACACGATCAGATCGGGGGGTCGAGTAATCGGTCCTATAGGTTGCATGCCACACATTTTCATCCGTACAATCGACTGCTCTGACATGACCTCGGGGGGTCGAATGCTGTTCAAGGTATGCATTTATAATGTCTTCTTCCTTACTAGTGGTGTCCAATCCTTAAAAGACACTAATTTGACTAATGTCAACCATTAGGTATCATGGATGGAGCCAATTTTTAAACCTAGTCGTAGGTCGCCTCTTTATGGTGTTCATTTAAAGATGTAGTTTATATATTCTAATTCATCCAATCAAAGAAACCTACACACGCAGTATATCGAACATCCCAACAAGGTTTAAGGCAAAATCAGTATTCTTAGAAAATTGATAACTTCCAAACAAAATTATATATTATTGGTCATCATGTCAATAATGCTTATTACACTACCACACATAAGTATATGATTTTAGAATGGTAGCATAAAAATCGCATATTGAGGATTGCCATAAGTACAAATATCATGCTTAATTTTTATCTTGATTAAGGCTAAATGTTTTTTAATTGAAATTATGGATAATTTTTTTTTTTTAATGTACAATAACAAATCAACTTGAAAAGCCATCCTATAAAGAAACAAAACTTAAAAAAAAGAGAAACAATTAAAAATTGATCACACCGACAAAATAATATATTATTTATTTCTAGAGTAATTATTAATGAAAAAAAAAATGATGATGTAGATTGATAGGTAAAGAACATCTCCATATAAATGGTGCAGATTTAAAATACATAATTATATATTATTTACGTGTGAAATAATTATTAATTGTGAAAAAAAATGATGATGGAGACACATCACATCCATTATAAAATGGTGCGACATTTAAAATAAAGTATGAAGCGATCTGACTGGAGACATGCCTAAATCTGTTTCCGCGTGAGATTGAAAATAAAGTTTGAGGAGTCTATTTCTTTTCAATTAAAAAATTCAAAAGAGATTTTCCTACAACTCCAGATCCACTTTACTAACATTGGACATATGTAGTATGTTAGTTAAAGCGAGATAGCACTTAGAATTTTCAATATAAAATTAACAAATTGATTCCATTATATATCAAAATACACTAAGTTTATTTAAAAAGATTGGAAGCAATCAAATTTACATGGTTAGTTTTTTGAAGTTTTTTATGAAATTATATGTGATTAATAGATTTTATTATTTTTTGTGTCTATTTCTTTTTTGTTAGTGATAATATGTAGGTAGATATGAAAGTTGCTTCTATTATGTTGAACAAAGGAAATAGGACGAAACGAGAGCGAATGTTTGGCAAATGGTTGCTCCAAACTCTAGTAGGATGTGACAAGATTTGTTATAGTTTCTCAATCGAATTTCCTAAACAATAAGATGAAGTAACTTCTACCAACAAATTACGTCAATTAGACATGGACACGCTAACTGATGTAGGAAAAAAATTGGTCACTGTGATTTGACACACTAAAAGATTATGATGAAGACATGAATTGTGAATAACTCACTAACATTATCCTCCACTGCTTTGTACTCAACACCTATAGGCAGTAAATTAGAACTAGTACAAAGCATCTGGAATACATCTAGTGAATGAAGGAAATGCCAATAGATATGAATCTGCAACAGTTGTTATCTTGTATTATTTACATTTACTACATTGGCGCAAGCCTGAAAAATATCTCCTACTAACATCAATCTATTTTATACCAATTCGAGGAGCCTTAAAAAAATATTTAAGAGATCAAAAATAGCGTTGCCGAGGATAGACAACATACTTAGTATGGGTTCAAAGGTATTATGCACACGAATATGGTTATGTACTTCCCAAGTATGCAAAACAAACAAAACTTTTACGTGATAGGGTCAAATATGTAATGTATGGAAGGATATACCTGGTGAGCGCAGTTAGAAGGATAGGGATGTGTGTGTTTAATATTTTTATTAACTGTTTATGCACGGAAATTACATCCCACATCATCACCTCTGATTACTATTGTAGAACATTTATCGCTGACATAATGAGTAGGTCTTAATACACAATGACTTTGACTAAGGAGGAAAGTCTATTTTTGAGGAAATAACTTGTAGTTCAAACAAGCGCATGGAGCTAATAATAGGACTAGAACTAGAGTTAACCATATATTATTTATTATTAAACAAAGCTTACATGCTTCTATGGATATCTTGTAGTGGCACATGGCTATTCTTAACATGCAACATCTTTTGAGAGTGCATGGGCGGTGAAGGGAAAGTTCCCCACCCCTATATATATGTATTGATTTGCACGTTTTAGTCAGTGAATGATTTATAAGGTTATGTTGTTAGTTTATGAGCGCACTTGACTTATAACAGGCATATGTATGTATTCAACTATTTTGGATTAATATAATGGAGCATTATGATTGGATATTGATTGTTGATGTCTCTATTATTGGTAACTATATGGTGAATCTAAACTTAGTGCTTATGTGAATTGTATGTTTACTTCTTTATGTGTGTTTCCAAATTGATCTCATGGATCTTGTTGTTATGATTATGGAATATATGTTCATACATGTTAAATCCTTTACAAAGTTGAAATAAAAGAGGGATCTGGTACCTTTGGGAGCTTCGGGTGAGTTCTAAGATCTATCTGAGTGATGTGCCATTACGCATAGGGTTTGGTCAAGAAATAAAAACTACACTACATTCCCTCTATCCCCGAAACTTGAAAGATATATAAAGAACCTAGTACGCCTTGTCCAAATTTACACCATGTCCTTATAAGACATATGCATATGATAAGATCATTTCAATCTTTGAAGGTTTATTGATCAAACGACCATTTATATCTTCTACTTGGCAAAAAGTAGTAAGGGAAGAACTAAACATGGCAATTAAGCCATATTGGTGACATTTCATCCTCTTCCATGGAGAATTTCCTTTGATTGTGCATGGCTACTTTCGAATCACTAAAGGAGTGTATAGAATTACAAAGCACATCCAAATATCAGAGGATTAGATTACATTTAATGTTTAATGCACATTAGTTAAGCTTTTTCTTTCTAGCTTTATCACGATGTTTATGTTTTTGATTAACCAAGTTAGGAATCTACTTGGTGTTAGTTTCCTTTCATTAGTTTAAATTAATTCAATCACATGCATACACCAAAATTAAAAAATCAATCAATCAAAACCATATAAATACAATTTCATCGACTTAATTAATTTTTTTACAAGTAGTGTGAAAAGATGGTTTTTGAATTTTAAACACAAATTATTTTGTGTGTACCACAACTACAATTTTATATGTTCCTATACATATAAATATTGTTTTTGTCACTTTATCAATAAACCCTAGTTTATAAATATAACTCACGATTAGTGTTGAAGAACAAACTCATTCTTGTATAGGGACATATTAACACTCCAACAAATCTATCCATTTTTTATTATTACAATATCATATATTCTTCAAGGTGCTAGGAAATAAGTTTTAGACTTAATTCAAGTATTAAAAACATGTTCACCAAGAAAATTCTTTGCAATTTCCCAAAAAATATTAAAATAAAGATCTCATATAATATATGAATGTTGCCTACGAAAAATGTGTGTTTCCCTGTAAATAGACATGCAAATATATCATAGAATCTCAATTACAAATCTACTACAATGTATATTTACATTATTGCAATTTGTAGTCTTCTTCACTCTTAATCATGGGTTAAATTTGATGGCCACCTATGTTTGTCAAAAAAAAATTTAGGTGGCGGTAATTTTCAAATATGGCCCTTCAAAACTACAAAATAGTGTTATTTTAACAATATTAATAAAATATATTAAAAAAATATTTATATATTAATATGTTAAATATATATTAGTATAGTTTACATATAAATCTATGTGAAAAATGACAGTCATACTTAAAATATGTGAGTTTGATGTAACAATTATTTCAATATTTGCAAGTATTTTATGGCTAAAATCATTAAAAAACATATAAACAACCGTCAAATGTAACCCCTCCCACTAAATCTTAAAGGTAAGCATATGGTTGAAACTTGAGCCTTCGATAGTCAATTGTATATTGCATTACTCAATATCCACATGGCAATACAAATATCCTTTTTATTATGCGTCGATAATTGAATGTTGAATTTTTTGCGTCAACGTATAGATTTGTGAGTTCACATTTGAGGTATCCACATGGCAATCCAAATAGCCTTTTTATTTTACAGTATTAGCTTAAGGACTTCCTGATCCATCTCAAGAAAACACGATGTGACCTCCTTTAAAGATTCCAACAATAGGTTGTACACTTGGATGCCATTACAATAGGTTAAAAACACGCTCTATGCGAGCACGCATAATGTTATCAAAATTCTTGACATTTGAATGGGCTTTGCAGGCCTCCTCGTAGGTTTTGAGTTCCACTGTATACATTTCTTCCCTCTCAAATACACATCGGCCACTTCTTTCTCATGCATTCTCATGGGGCCTACATCCACCATAACACAAAAAGGGCCTATCACCTCCTTGCCTTGCACCCCTTCAGAGGTTCTTGAAATATTTATGTCTCTAGGTCATTCCTTCCACCTTAGAATTTCACGTAATAGAACATTCTCTTTCTCTTGTGCTTTAATAATTTCTTCTTTTTCTAGATTCAATAATTCATCTTCCTTTTCAAAATAGTGTTCCATTGTACTTCCTTCTATATCTTCACTCTTCTACATTAAAGGGTGAATTTCCTTCAAATTCTTGGCTCTTTGATCCTCATTTGCACAATAAATAGTTGTTTTTTGTTCTTATCGGTGTTTCCATTTCACCCCTTTGGTGTGATTTCTAGCATGTAGGGATATGAACTCTATATTATCCCTACAAAATGTACTTAATGGCTATCCATGTAGTCACCCATCACATACATGTATCACTTATATAATTAGATATTTTTAGGGTTACTTTTATGATATTTTAGAGAAATATGCAATGGGTATGTTCAATCTTCACTTCTAACTCAACACTTTGATCGGGTCCACTCAACATTAACATATAAAAACAATATTAAATGTAATAGTTTAAAGGATGACTAATAAAATGAACGGAATGGGGTGAGAAGGATGTAGAGTATGATTAAAACAAACTAATCCTCTTTTCATTCTTGTAAGTTGCCACCATTGTTAAGTTTCAAAATAAAAATAGGCAATTTTTTTAAGTCGTCACAACACAAATGACACAAGCAAAAACCTTCAATTTAGGAAGTCGCCACCATTGTTAAGTTGCAAACCTCTTTACTTAGATAAAAATTTTATTCTTTTTTGTCTTCCATATACTTTATGTGATTATTATTTTATGAAATCCAAAATAAAAAAAATAATTAGTTGAAAAACATTGTGTGTTTTTCAACATGGACAAGTTTTGGCTAGGATCTTGAAATATTTACGTTATTGAAACAACATTTTAGTAGCCTCCCCTATAAACTATAATAGTGTGGATTTTATATCATTTATCTTTATAACCGGAGAAATGAAGCTCTATTCATCACAATGTTAACAATTTTAAGTTAATGACTTAAAGATAGGTCCCACTATATCAATGAGTAAAAGAAATAAAATAACTTGTATACTTGGTTCTTCCAAAACACAAAAATATTAGTGGCATATTCAATAATAAAATGTAATAATACTAAACTTGGTACAATTGAACATATTATTAAAATTCAAAGCTTTGGAACTTTATTCACAATTTAGCCTTTGACATAAATGACACAATATCATACGATGATTGGAATAACTCTAAAATAAATTTAAATTTTTCTAATTTACTTTTTTATACTTGAGCTTATACTTGAAGCATCTTTTCACTACAAACATATTATTTTATTTACAATTTTGTTCCCTGGATATAGTTCAACATTTTGGAAACCTAAAACTTCTTTTCTTTAGAGAAGAAGTAAATTTCCATTACTAAGCTATAATTAAATATTGTAGTTGGATTACTTTTCCTAAGTATGGCAAGCAGAGTCAAAGTCATTACAAACTACAAAATTACACTCTTTACGTATAAATTAAATGTTGTTGACTTTCCATCACTTAAAAAAAATATTACTTTTACAAAAGATATTTATTTGGATCCAAGCTAGGAAAATCATTGAAAAAGTGTTTCATTCCACATGTAGCCATCTTGCAATGCAATGTTTTTGTGTTTATGTTGGCAATATTCTTCATTAAGGCTAATTTCTTCATAGTTTATATGATTTTACACTCATCTACTCCCAATTGCCATAAATTAGGAGACCTCAAAACCAAACCAAATACAATCTCAATCATAATACCAACAAATTTTCTAATATCAACTCTCTCTAGCACCTGACACCTTTGTGATTTAATAAAAATATAATTTTATTAAACCCTAATTATAGAGTAACTGATGTAAACTATGATATACATCTGCTAAGTATGATATGATGCAAGCAAATAAGTATGAAATCCTAAGAAAGAGATATAGAAATAATGACTTAGTTGATTTATGCTTTATCTGGAAGTGCTCTAGATCAGGAAAATTGTTGAGCAAGAAGTGGGCAGTGTCATAAATGTTTAGGATAAATTTTGGACTACATGAATAAGATCGTACACGAGTGCCCATGGTAGGACAAGGGTGTCTAGGTGCTGATGACCTCTTCTGGGCTCTGGGCACCTGTGACTTTACAAGAGCTCCAGATCTAATCTCAGATGTGTCGCACAAGTGTCATGAATATTCGATGTTGATCTCCTATGTGTCACTCTTTGATCGCTGAGGGTAATTGTAACCCGCAAAATATATATCACCTATAAAATCCCACAAAGCACATAAAATCCAAAAAATAAATATGGGGAATGGGGAGTTAGACGGACCCTAATGGTCACCCTGAGAGTGAACTTATGATCAAGAGTTACACTACACCTCATACTCCATGTAGTTCTTGTGAGTGTGTGTAAGAATCGTACCCTAGGATGCCCTTGTGCATGTGTACTTGATAGAAATTTGTAGCTAGATGTAACAATGTAATAAAATGTGTGGATGTAAAAATGAAATTCCCCTTCCTATGCAGTGTATGTAGAGTTGTTGCATCTCTTTTCCCTTGAATGAATGCTAGATGGACGCTTTAGAGTGCTTTAGGTGCCTTTTGGATGCAAGCTTAGGTGATGATAGTAATGTTTAGTTCTTGGTCCCTTATTTTGAACCCATAACTATGTATTTATATGTTTCCCTTGTTTGAATTTCGTAATTGAAAATTGGAAGACCGGCCCATAAGTGAAAAATATGCCCAAAAGATAAAAGAGACCCAAAAGGAACAAGTAAGATGAGAAAGGGTCAGGGGTGCCCAGAGGGGACAGGGGCACCTAGGTGCTCCTGTCTTGGCTGGGCGCTAGTGTCTAGAGCCATAAAAGATAAATAAGTAAAATACTGACCAGGATGTAGGGTATGAAAGACTAGATAGAAAAAAAGAAACATAGAAAAGAGGCCAAGGACAATCATCAATTACTATTTTTCTTGTTTAGGAATCATATGAATGCTAGTAGGTGTTTAGGACCTATAAATGTACCCAAGTGTAGGATTTTGTGTTTACATTTACCCCCATTTATGTTATTGAGTGAATAATCGATAACATAAAGTAGATAAGAGATGTGTATCTGACAACCATGTAGTGCGTGTGGAAAAATGTGTGCCGAGTGGACAAGTGAAGCATGGAATAATGCAAAGTGAAGTGTGGAAACTAGGAAAGGAAAGTGACCCTAGGGGTGAAGCATATTCATTATACCATGTTGTACGTGTTTCTATGCTTGTTGTTACTTCTTCTTGTAAGGACAAACCTACAAAAATAAGAACAAGAATGAAGTCAAAGTTATGTATATGATAAATCAGAGAAAAGTGTGCATAACTATGTAAAAATGTGTAAAAGGAAAGTGTGTGCTTGATGTAGAAGAGTGGAAAAGGATAGAGAAATGTCCTGAATTGCTGTTAAGAGCGAGTTTTTTGGGTGATCTCATGCCAAGAGTGTTTTTTGGGAGATCTCATGCCAATGGTGATTTTTTGGGCAACGTCATGCCAAGTGTGAGTTTTTTGGGTGATCTCACACCAAAGAACAAGTGTTGGGGAGATAGGTCTAGTGTTACTCTCCTTCCATGATTTTGCATGATAAACACCATTGAAGATGGTGTGTGCTTATTTTGTTCATGTTGTCCCTTATTTGTTCCAACTTGTACAAATTAAACTGAATATAGTTGATAAAATGTATTATGTTGCAGGAGGTTTGTGCCCGATAATGTAAAACTATTGCAAAGTCTTTTATATATTGTACTGATCTAATAAGTTGACTATGTGTGCCCCCATGACATTAGTGCCCATGAGAGGACATAAGCACCCAAGCACTCTTTTCTGAACTTAGGCGATGGTGTTTGTGTTATGATTCTAACCGAAGTATGATTCTGAGTCAATGTTGTAACTGTAACCTATGCCAATTCTATGTTGTACTATACTGTGATGTATCTCTAAGTTGTTATATGGGGTGATGGTTTCACCCAGTGTATGTCCCCCTCATTTGGGGTGCACGAAACATTGATAAGAGTGTGCTACTTAAAAGAGAGGCCTCGATGCTTCTCTGAATGATATCTTGATAGAGTTCAATATTCACTTTTGAGAGCCTATTATTATCTACTATGACAACATGAGCACCATATTGATTTACCAAAATCTGGTTTAGCATCAGTGGACAAAGCACATCGAGATCCATATGCACTTCATTTGGGAGTTGATTCATGACAACATCATAGACTTGTAGTATTGTCAGACTTCTGATTAGGTTGAAGATATTTTCACCAAGCCCTTCACTGAGGTGAAGTTTCTTCACGTGCGGTCTCTTCTTGTGGTGAGGTCCTCTGCAGCTGCCCATCTTCTTCAGGATTTCTAGTCTTCTTTTCCTCTTCTTATTTTCTAGAGATATATTGTTTGTACATAGGTAACTTATTAGAAATTTATTTTTCAAGACCCATATGACAAATATTTCTTAGTTGTCTAGGGAAGTTCTCTTTCTTTTCTGACTTTTCATGACCTCTACCTCAACTTCGATGAAGGGGGGTGTTGGTGTGTGTGACTTGCCTCATCATCACTCAACATTTTATCCACCTCACATGGTGATTCATCTCGCTTAGTGAGATCATAGGTCATAAGTTGTAATTAGGGTTTCAAGTGTCATGCATGGGAGTTACACAACAATCCTATATATGTAAAAAAACTTATTTGAGCTATGAGAATGAGTAGACATTATTTCATGCATGATTTTTCTTTTTGTTCGATATCTTTCTAATTACTTGGAGCATTCATGTCACCATTGGAGTGCAACCTCTTCTATGTGCATGGGGTTTTGTATTGATCCTTGTAGAAAAATATCACAAGGGAACATTGAAGTGGTATAATTATGCGTTCCATGCTCATTCCATGGAAGACTATCCTCTTTCCCCTACCATGAGGTGGAAGGGGAGGTGGGTGTGGTGTAATTCTTAAGCCTTGATCAGAGGGGGTGGCCGTGGGTTGAACATGAGACCGAGGTTGCAAAAATATGCAAGCATCAATAATTTAACAATATTAGTATGATGTATGCATGAAGTTAGACAAGAGAACACTAAGAAATTAAAAAGAATAAAATCAATATGGATTTTTTACGCTATGAATGTTGTTGTTATCCATAATCAAAATATTGTGGCACTGGCTAGAAGGGTACAAGAGGTGGTGGCATTGCAAGCCCTAATTTTAAGGAAAACTAATTAAAATGAATGATAAAATCCTAAAACCAAGAATAATATAAATAAAATTTAAATCTACAATTAATTCATACCTGAAATTGAAGTGCGAAGAACTTCTGCAAAATGAATATTCTACTACTCAAGTATGTAAGTGTGTCTGGAGCATTAGACACCATGGGTGACATGTCAGACGTGGCTACATATTAGGAAAATGACATATGTCATTGTCAAGAATCATATTATTATTAGTTTATAAACAAATTTAATGAAAATTAACATGATTGTGCATTATGGATTAATTAAAACCTAGATTGGCCTAAGTACACATTTTTTCATGGTTGTGGGATGATCCAAATGATCCACGCATGTGTTTGCTTCTACTTCTATGTTGTTGGGGGCTAGTGGCAATCATAATGTCATTGGTAATGGTGACATCAAACACAACATTGTCACCATACCCCTCAGGCACAACATGGGTATGTCTGTGAAATACTGCAACATGTCGAGCCATTGTTTCACTTACTTTGACCTTTTGAAAACAAATTATATATTTTTTTAGAATTCATTTTAAAATGATTATTTTATGAAAAGAATCAAGATAAAATGTTTTAATAAAAAAATTCTCACCAAATTTTGGTCCATATACATTACATTGTTTCCATCTTCTCATGCAGTGCAGTTGGAATAACTATTGATTTTAGTGCGTGAAAACCCTCATAATAGAATGCAAGAATAAAACAACAAGAAGAAATAACTATACTAGGATTCATAATGGCTTTGTCAAGGTCAAAGCATATCCTTGTTGAAATATATGAACACCAATCAAATCTAACACTAGTAAGGGTTTGGAGAAGGGTGTATCTTCCTTGTTAAATGACGTGGGTTTGGAAGCATTACACCATGGCCATGAGAAAGGGGCCTTTGATTGATTGAGTTTTAAACCCTCTTTTGGAGGGATTATTAACCTCAACCTCAATAGAAAGCTTGTAATGAGACTCTAAAAATTTATTTTCTTGATCAGGTAGAATGGTTTTTATTGATACAAGAAATGCATTTTGATGGGGTAGCCCTGTTAAATGATGAATATCATTAAGGGTTATTCTGGTGATAAATTGGTGTGATGGTAATGCAACTTGGAAAGAGAAATCAGAACTATTATACGAATGCATTAAATTTTCTAACAACTTGGTGTATGTTTCATACTGAGGCATGTACACTAGCCCTTAGAACCCTGAATTCCCAATCCAATCGAATTGATCTTTAATTGTTGGGTCTTCCAGTAGTTGTAATAACTATGGATACACTATGTTTCTGTAAACAAAAGACCGAGTGCTAATTGAATTTTTTCTTGGTGCCATGATTCTTGATCTTTTGAAAAAGAGAGGTGTTTCCATATAGTTATATTAGTACTGAGTACATGTCACATGAAGAGCTAGTCATGTGGATAATATTGGAAGTGAATTTTAGAAAAAATGAGTTGGAATAATAGCCAAAGTTGTGAAAACTCTAGTATAGAGAAACCTACAAGTGCAAATGGGAAAAAAATGAATGGGGATGAGTATATATATATAGGTAAGGAATGGGCCATGTGGTCGAGGTCAGGAACATGAAACTGGTAACATCTAGAAACATGGGAATGCTACTTTGCGAACACAAACATGGAACCGTGTAAAAACACAATAATGTGACGTTAGGTATCACAATTTGTGATGTCGACCAGTATTGATATAGCGATAACGTTCGGGTTCTAGAAATGTTGGCATGTTACTAGATAGAAACCTACATTTTAAGATGTTTGACAATGTGTAGGAGATCTCATATGCTGGCATTGTTCGTGATCCCGACCGGTGATAAGGCTATGTGTTTATTTGTGGCTAGAAATGTGATGGCGTAACTTTATAGAAATAGCAATGTGTTTCCAAGCAAGAGAATCCATGATGGTAATGCATGTCATCATGGTGCCATCGCCATATGGTAATATATTTCTATTACCAGATGGGAACACATATACATACGTTCGACACCTTGAAAAAACTGCATTCACCGCCATCCCAAAACCATCCTTTCCTAGATTCACCAACAATGTGAATACCTTTTTCAGAACATTCACCACCCATCCTATAATAAGTTATTAGAGGGGGGTTTTAAAATGAACCCTACGGAGAGTTCAACCAAACAATTTGGACAATGCTCATGAACTTTCCATTGGAGTGGAAGATGACCTGATCATATCAGGAAATATAAAAAACTATTCAATGAAGGATAAGGCTCATGGTTCCAAACATGAAAAAGTTGATTCATTTTTGCAAAATTTACCCATGATTTGATGATGTTGAAAAAATAAGTTTCTCAAGGATAATCATACCAAAATCGGAACAAGAATCAGATTGCAAGAGCACCCTGAAGGCTTTCTTTGGAAGCTCCACCGGTCAATGCAATATGTGGGACTAGTGAAGATGAAAGAGAAGAAATGGATGAATCAGAATTGGAAGAAGAAGAACATGGATGTGCTAAGATTGGCTATTTTGAATACTCATGAAATGAGGACTTTGAAGAACCCACATATTTCTACTCTTGTGCAGTGTTCACTTGATCGCAAACGGTGAAAGAATCCTCTTCTTCTGTTACCCAAGATAATAAATTGAATCCTCAAATGGATAATCTATGAAAAACAACAAAAAAGGAGGATCCTAGCAGTCCAATTCCACAGGGTCAACTAAGAAGAATCCCAACATTACCTCAACAAAGAATCTTTCTTCTTCTTCAGGTAAGTCTCATTCAACTTCTCTTGATAAAACAATTTCCACTTTCGTTGATCTTAAGAATGAAAATCCTAATTATGTCAAGGACTGGATAGTCCCTGATATACCAACCACCTCTTCACATTTTGACATCATTGATCATTGCAAGAAATATATAATTAAAATTTCTTAGTCTGAGTACTTGAAAACCCATCCCGAGTAATTTGATAGACTTGTTCAGTTTATCAAAGGAATTAGTTTAAGTTCATGTTCCAAAAATGCAACTACCAAAGAACTGCCTCCCGCTCCTCATACCACTCCTTCTCAGAACCTTCTTGCTTCCACACCCTCCACCTCTGGGAAAATAAAACCTTTCCTTATAGTATTGCTGATCAATGGATGTAAACTGGATAATTTCATTATTGACTCTAGAACCTATGATAATGTCATGCCTATAAAAGTTACTAAAGCTCTTGGTCTCTCTCTCTCTCTCTCCCACTATTGGTCATTTTTATTCCATGGAGACCAAAAAAGTACCTCTTGTTGGTCAAGTCAAAGATATTCAAGTAACATTTATGTCAAGTAAGATTTATGTATTTTCCTGATAAGAAGATCCATCTCAAGATACTTGTGGAAAAAATGCTTGTAGTATATGAGATGTTGGTAAGACAAAGCTTTTGTAGAGACATTGGTGGAGTTATAAAGTTGGACTGGTCATTTGCCACCATATCGGTCAAGGGTTCCATGAAGAAGCTCCTTCTAGTGAGAAAGATGAAATATATTGTTCATAAGGAAGATGATCTAAGGGAAGACATTGTATATCAATATTTAAGAGGTTGTAGCTATTTCATGACTTCACGAGAAAATGTTACACTTCCTATCTTGACAAAAGAGCTCCTGAGGGTGATGAACACAATTGAAGAACATGGGGATGATTCGATAGATCCTAAAGTGCTTTCGTGTGTGTGTGTGTGTGTGTGTGTGTGTGTGTGTGTGTGTGTGCGTGCGTGCATGTGCATGTGCATGCGTGCGTGCGTGCGTGTGCGCGTGTGCGTGTGCATGTGCGTGTGTGAGTGTGTGTGAGTGCGTGCGTGTGTGTGCACGTGTGTGCGTGTGTGCGTGTGTGGGCATTGCGCATGTGCTTGTGCGTGTGCGCATGTGCTTGTGCGTGCATGCATGCGTGCGTGTGCACATGTGCACGTGTGCGTGTGTGCGTGTGCGATTACGCGTGTGTGCATGTGTGCGTACGTGTGTGTGCGCGTGTGTGTGTGCGTGCGTGTAGGTGTGCGTACAGGTGTGCGTGTGTGTGTGTGTGTGTGTGTGTGTTTCATGATGATTAAGATCAAGTATGCCATGACTTGCAAGAAGGTAACCCCAAAATGATAAGCAATATGGATAATGAGAAAGAGGATGTTCCAAATTAATTCCAAAATGAAAAATTGACAAATGAGCATAATTGTGAAAATGAAGCCTTCTCCTTTCCATTTGAAGAAGATGACCTTCTTGATGGTGAATACATGGATAATAAGGTACTTGACCCTCTCGAAGACAATGTCACTCATGAAGAAGAAATGGTAATATCCAATGAATTTGGTTAAATTGAGCTAGTCTCTCCTAACCATATTCTTGAGACCTAATGTGAAGGTGAGTATGTGGTAACATTGAAGGAGAAATATGTGTAAGATATTTTAAGGACTGCAGAAGAAATTGAAGATCCTCAGCTTAGCCTCGAAATATTGGCCTATGCTATGTCTATGCAAGATAAATATGAGCCTAGATTTGTTTCTTCATTTGATGCATGAATGTTCAATGATGAAATAAAACAAATAGAGGAGCTTTAAGTCCCTTCTGAAGCATACATTGATGAGTATGAATGTAAAGATGATTCCTCCTCTTTACCATTTTGTCAAGACAATTGTATTCATGATGAATGGAAGAAAAAGGAAATACTTGAATCTCCATTAGATGCCTTCATAATTAATAATTAATTTTTTAAATCATATTTTCCTATGCATTCCAATAATGTGAATGTTAGAGTTTAGAAGTTGCTAGCTAATACCTCAATAGGATAAAAAAATTAATCATATTTTCCTAGGCATTCTAGGGATGCTTATTTTTAGATCTTAGTGGTCGCTAACTAATACCTCAAGAGTATAATTTTGTTTAAACCATATTTTCTTATGTATTCCAGGGATTCCAATTTTTAAAGCTTAGTTTTCACTAGCTAATTCCTCAACATGATACATTATTATTTTTAATAATCATATTTTCCTATGCATACCAGGGATGACAATTTTTAGATCTTAGTGTTCGCTAGCTAATACCTCAACAAGATCAAAAAATTAAATCATATTTTCCTATGCATTCCAGGGATGCCAATTTTTAGAGATTAACGGTCATTAGCTAATGCATGAATAGGATAATTTAATTTTTTTAAATCATATTTTCCTATGCATTCCAGGGATGCCAATTTTTAAAGCTTAGCCTCCTCTCCCCATCTATATATCTATATAGGGGGCCGGTGGCCCTCCCCCCTCCTATGTCAAAAGGAACCCAACCTCCTCAAATTCATTTAGAAATGACTCGGAGGCCCCCCTCCCCCTCCTTGAACTATCTTATCTTATCTCATCTTATCTTATTTCTCTAGGGGGTCGCTAGCTAACACCTCAACATGATAGAAAACCAAAAAGGGATAACTCCCTTTCTACCTCGTAATTATTTTTCAATATGAAGGAGAATGTGAGACATCCCATTCTACCTTTTGGGTTATTTTATTCTAAGGTTGAAAACTATTATTGCAAGAGAATGATAGGTATATCCTCCTGTGAAGGGTATTATTAGAAGATAATCGTAGGCCTCATATACCATGAAAATTTTGATTTATAATTTTAGGGAGATTAGGAGGTCTCTCATTTACCCTCTTGATTGTAATTTTACTTTTTGAGAAAGATAACATATTTTTTCCACTGAGGAGAAAGAAAGACCTTCTTTTCTACTTCATAATTAATTTTTAATATGCATGAGAATTTGAGACCTCCCATTCTCCCTCTCAATTATGTTTTTTTCTTTGGGGTTGAAAAATATTCTCGAAAGACAATTTTACTCCTCTGATTCTTTGAAAGATAAATTATTAGAAGAGAATGGTAGGCCTCACATACCATGAAAATTTGTTTTATAATTTTAAGGAGATTGGGTGGCCCCCAATTTTCCTTCTTGAATGTCATTTTTCTGTAAGGGTGTTGGACCCCTAAAATTAACTAAGTACCAATGGAACAAAGCCTTGTGACATGCAAAAACAGGGCGTGAAGGCACACATAGAAGTAATTCTTGGAGAGGCATGAAGGCTCATGCCAGGGTAGAATGGATTCGGGACTTAGTAAGTTTTGGACATCAGGAAAAGACGCATATAGGGAGCGAATGGAAAAACAACTAGATACAAATGTGGATAAGTTGTGGAGACTTGTGAATCAAGGAAAGGATATTCTAGGGCATCAATACAATTATCATGATAGGATAAGGAGTCAAGGTTGTTAAGGATTATCTAGCACATGCATTCTAGAAGGCACTCGATTGAGGGAAACACATGGAGACACCTAGCATATTCTTGGGTAGTGGTAGAGCAATGATGAAAGGATTCCATCAGGCCTTCACATGTGATGATGAGTGGTTAAGATGGAAGGAGAATGATTATTCTATGAGTACGATGGTCTTCGCAAGGAAAAATAGAGATAAGTAAGGATAAATAGGGAGTAGGGGATGTTACGATTTTTCGTCACACCAAAAGCTCAAACTGGTGGTGGAGAGGATCTCATCGTGTTAACCAGTTACTACGCCAACACACCCCCACACGATGGAGCCAGTGTAACCACGTGAGCACTAAGCCCACCATGTATTCACCAAATTAGGCCCAATGACTTAGGAGGCAACAACACTGGGACTTGCCGGCAGGTCACCCATCCCAGTACTACTCTAGGTTGGGAACGCTTAACTGCTTGGTATCAAAGTTGCACAACTTGTCGTCACACTATAAGATCAAGCTGATAATGGAGAGGGATTTCATCATCTTAACCATCTTCTACGCCAACACACCCCCACATGAAGGAGCCATATGCAACAACATGAGCCTTGAGCTCACCATGTATTCACCAAATTAGGCCCAACGACATTAGGAGGCAACGATGTTGGGACTTCCTGAGAGTTCACCCATAATAGTACTACTCCAGGTCGAGCGCGCTTAACTGCCTGGTATTAGAGTTACACAACTTACCATCACACTAGAAGCTCAAATTGGTAGTGGAGAGGATCTCATCGTATTAACCAGTTACTATGCCAACACACCCCCACATGATGGATCCAGATGCAACCACGTGAGCCTTGAGCTCACCATGTATTCACCAAATTAGGCCCAATGACATTAGAAGGAAACGACACTGGGACTTCCCAGGAGGTCACCGATCCCAATACTACTCCAGGTCGGGCTCGCTTAACTACCTGACATCAAAGTTGTACAACTTGCCGTCACACCAGAAGCTCAAACTGATAATGGAGAGGGATAACCAGATGCCATGTTATGATTTGTCATCACACCAAAAGATCAAATTGGTAGTGGAGAGGATGTCATCGTGTTAACCAGCCGCTACGCTAACATGAGAGTGTGTGAAAAATGGGTAATGACGAGATCTGTGATGAAAAGTAAGCTCTACTAGTGTGAACATTAAAAAAATGGAACTCTCTTGATGTAATCTTGGCTGCCATATTTTGGTTTATGAATATAGTGAAGTGATTTTGAAACACTCATGTCATGGATCTTGATCTATGTATTTTTCCTTTAGGTTCATGTGTATGTTACGGGTTTTCTTGATGATATTCATGGGTTGATTCTACTTTCCTTTAGTTGATCATGTTAATTTGTGCTTGGAATGTATTAGGCTAGGAGTTAGTGCTTACATCTTAAGTTCCATGAATGAATGCGCTTGTTTCCTGGTTATATTACATCCTCGTGTTAAGAAGGAACATTATCATGAAGCTCACATAAAGGAGGGACTCGGCGCCTACGCGTGCCTTAGGTAAGCTTCCATGCCAAACAAGATGATATGCCGACGCGTTTGGGATTGATTTCTAAAACAAGCGGTGATAATAGAGACTACATTTTGGTTCCGTTATCGGGACCTCTTTTCGAAGCTATTTTGAGAATGGTGCATGATGACAGAGCACTTGACCTTGGATAGTGTTGAAGCATGGCTTAAAATCATGGAGGATGAGTTTGCTTAGAGATTTAGTGATGGACCTAAGTTTGATGCACGTAAATGGGTAGAAGAACGTTTGTATCATGAGCTGTATGAGACCTTCTTTTGTTGTTTTCCACTAGAGTTGTATGGATGCCTTTTGGCGTATGCATCTAGATCAAGATGGTACTATAGACCTCATGTATGGAACCAAGACGAGTATTAGATGTTGCATGATGCTAATTTGACTTGGAAATGTGTTGTTGATCATTGGTGGAATAGAGTGTTGATGAGTTACACCTTGGAGTACGTGATTTCTATGTATTCCTATCCAGAGATTGCTGAGTTTTAGTTCTTGAAGGATCTGAAAGGATCATTCTTGTGTGTTATCCCTTTATCTATAAAGATCCTGATCATTATGCTGAGTTTGGAAGAATTTCCTATGGCCGGTTAAGCTTCTTCTGAGTGTTGGGCGAGGAAGCTAGAGTGGAGGAAGATGGCGGACCTTGCGGCTGAAAAGGAGAGGGAAGAGAGACGACTCAAATATAATGAAGCTTGTGAATGGGAGTTAGATAGACAACGCGAAGCTATAGGAGTGATGGATTTATGGAGTAGACATTGTGGGAAGGAATTGAGGTTCATGTGGAGGACGTGGAGCATGAAAAATCTATACTACCCCATCTTGGCAAGTGTGGGAGAGAGACCCCTTTAGCTTCTGATGAGAGCTCATCACTTGGAGAAAGGAGAGCCATCGGCATGCATCTGAATCCACTCGATGACCAAGCCTTGGCACTTAGTTTTCTAAATCTAGAGATAAGTATTACTAACCTAGTTGATATTGGTGGAAGTAACTGATCAACACCTATGAGGTATAGCTTTTCATTTGGCACATCTATGGCTGTACAATCATTCCTTATGTTTGGAGGTATATTTTTTGGAATGAAATTTGGGAAAAGTACGGGTACAGAAAGTTTGGGTATCGCGTTTAGGAGCGGGGTGGGACACACATCTGGTAGCGGTGAATATCACAGACTGTTGTTGCGCAGTTTAACACGACATTGGGGACACAGGGCACAACCACTTCAGGACCCTTACCAGCTACAGGAGGTGGAATAGGAACTAGCGGACCTGGTATACATGGTGGGTTTGGAGGATTTGGTGGGTCAGGAGGAATAAGCGTTGGTGGATCTAGTGGATCTAGTGGTATAGGCAACATCAGAGGGAATCAAGGTCTTGGATCAGGTGGAAAATGTCCTCAACCACCTTAGCAAGTATCTTTAAAAATGTCTTTGCATCTACTAGATTACAAAGGTGTTGAGGATGCTGCAGAACATGTACACAAATGTGAGCTGCTATGGCACGCAAAGGGGATCACTACCCTGGAATGGAAGACAAGTAAATTTGCAACAATGTTGTAAGGGCATGCACATAGTTGGTACTGAAAGTATGACCCCCATAAGACAGTAGTATATTATAATGCATTATGTAATGTCTTCTTAGTTGAATTCCATATTCCTGAGTTTGAACAGAGGAACATTAGCATGCTGAAGGAGATTCAACAAGGTATGGAAGAGAGTGTATGAGAGTATGATGCACATTTTAAAACTCTCTTGTCAAAACTGTCTTATGATATTCATCCTTCTTAGCATGCTCAATGGTTCATTGGAGGACTAATAACACCTTTCAAGAGAGCGCTTTCGCACAATAATTTTATAGACCCACGTGAGGCCTTATAGCCTGCCCTACATGCTGAGGCTATAGGAAGTGTGGATACCATTGTTAGTCCTTTTCTTAAAGCTCAGATTTCTACAATGGAAAAACAACTAGAGAATTTTTCTATGAACTTGGCGCATGAGACTTGTAGTGGCCTATGGTGCATGGATTTTGAGGTAGAGGGGTATACGAAGGACAATTGTCCTCGAAGATCGGTATGTGCCATGACGGTAGACTGTGAAATTTTCAACAAAAATCATGATCTAAGTAGGTTTCCTCTACTACAATGCATGATCTGTAAGAATGTGTCTTTTTATTGCAAGATTTTCACCTCTACTATGCATGACACCAAGGATTGTAGATTGATTAACCATATACATGATGTCATTGATATCGGTGTGCGTCAGACTGACATTGCAAACAATTCCAAGGACGATGGTTGTCACTATGAAGGGCATGCGGATGGAGGAGCCCACGAAAGAAGCTTCCATGGAGGATTTCGAGGTCAAGGAAACTACAGAGGTGGAAGAAATGAGTTCCCACATGGAACTTGTTACAACTGTGGATCTACAGAGCACTATAAAAATGAATGCCTTGATCTGTTACAATGCTCTTAGTGTGGAAATAAGCACAAGTATGAGGAGTTCCCAGAGTTATTTGAACACATGAGCTAGCAACAACGGAAGGATAAAGGCACATGAATGGTAAGTGTGAAGAAGTTCGACTTGCAATGGATGCTAAGGATGACACGTGAGTCAAAGTTAGAACCTGTACTGGTGACAACGCGAGCTGAGGTTGCACACGCCAAAGAGATACCAAAGAAAAGGCCGCTAGTTACTAGAGAAGAGGTGGTGCACGGAAAGTACCTGGACCATATTCATTAGAAAGAGGTTTATCAGGAGACCATGGCTGTAATTCAAAGCCTACAAGGAGAGATTTAGTGCCTAAAGGAGAAGTCACGATAGTTAGAGCAAAGGGAGAGTGCTAAGGCTCCACAGAAGGATCTAGATGAAGTCAAGGAGGTATGCAAAATGATGAGGAAAGAGAATATCATTCCTTTTCTATGAGAAGGGTTACGGGAAAAATTACCACGCGTTGGAGGAGAGCACGAGTAATAGGTCCTGCATGCTAACCTTCTCCCTCACACCATTGATTATGATAAGGATATTACCTTGAATGAAGTAGTCGACGGATGTCTCCTAAGAAATTATTTGATAGATATAGGTGCAGAGGTTAATGTTCTTACCTTGGATGCCTGGAATCAAATGGGAAGGACCCCATTACAACCATCTTCAAATGTTTTGTATATGGATAACAAGACAAAGGCAATGCCCATTGGTGTCTTAAAGGATGCTGGTATCACTATCAAAGGGGTGAAATTCACTAGAGACTTCGAGGTCTTGGTGCTAGCTAAGGCAGAAAAATTTCCAACATTACTTAGGTGCCCTTGGTGTTATAAGAACAATGTTGACCTACGGTTCAATAAGGGGTACATAAGTTTTGAGAACAAGGAGGAACGGGTTATTATCCCTTTAACTGATGGGAAGTCAACACCCTATACTGAGACCTTGGGAGAGGAAGTCCTTGATAAAATCTATGTGCGCACTATCAGGGACCATGAGGTGATTAATCCTACGGAAGGAGTTATTTAGTTTGAAGACGCTCAATCTATGAATGATACCACTAACGTAGCATGTGACAATTGGGCGTATAGGACTTATGAGTTAATTGCGACACAATTAAGAGACTCCATTACAAGAGTGAAAAGGGTGCGTCCACATAAGCACCTGAGGGGGAAGCAGTTACCAAGCTACACTAGGGATGACAACCCTGATGTTTTCATACGAGCCATCGAAGCTCAATGGAGATGTGAGATCAAAAGGAGCATGCTTATACACACTTTTTGTGGAACCACAACATGTTGGTGGATGACGCATTAGGAAAATCTTCTAGGGTGGCAAGAGGTGAAGATTGCGCTCTCCATTAGATTCTTCAGGAGTAACACACCCACTAAAATTTGTGTCTATGATGGGAAAGGATCCACCTCAGCTCATGTCCAGGGGTGCGAGAGGATTTGGATGGAAGGTGCAGAGGCCTTACCTCCTTCCCTCTGGGTGCACAAGTTCTATTCCACACTACAAGGCTATGCGCGTGCATGGTACATTCATTCGGAATTATGCCGTCAGGCAGGGAAATGGCGGAGGTTAATAGATGACTTGATTCATACTTTTGAATATTAAAGTGCTAAGCCATTGGTGAACAAGGCGTTGTAGCTTGTTAAGCACCTAACCATGGAAGACAGTGTCATGGTGGAGGATAGAATAATGAAATTATTGGGTGAACCTACCTTAGAAGCACTCTTCGACGAGGAAGAATTAGAGGAGATATAACTTGAGCGCGTTTGCATGGAGAAAGAGAATGGAAATTTGGTCTATGTGTTAGATGGCAAGGAAGTGGAGAACTTGGATGTTAACCATACTATGGGTATGCGCGAGGTAACAAATAGTGTTGATGAGAAAGTGCACACCTACCATGAAGCCCTCAAAACAAATAAGGTTAACATTGGCTCATAAACAGAACCTAAAGAGGCTACTATTGGAGATTATTGGTTAGAAAAGGAGGTTTCAAAGGTCATTGATCTATTGCGCGAGTTTCAAGATTTATTTCCGTGTGGGTACCATGATCTTAAGGGAGTTCACCACTCTTTAAGAGAGATGGAAATCAAACTAAAGGAGGGAGTGTGCCCGATTTAGAAGAGACCTTACCAAACGAATCCAAATTTACATGACCGGGTCAAGGAAGAGATAGACAAGATGATCACTTCAGGTATCATTGAAGTTGTTGAGGAATCATAACGGATAATCCCAATGGTCATTAGAATTAAAAAGGATGGGATGATAAGGATATGTGTTGATTATAGATATTTGAATGCGGTATGTGTCATTGATCCCTTTCCAACCCCTTTCATCGAGGAGATCCTATAGGGAGTAGGTGGGCACGAGATATTCTCCTTCATGGATGGCTTCTTAGGATATCATCAAGTTAGGATTGCAAAGGAGGACTAAGAAATGACAACTTTCACCACTGAGTGGGGAAGCTTTTCCTACATAGTCATTCCTTTTGGACTGAAGAACATGCCTGTTGTGTTTTCGCGCATAGTGGTCCAGGCATTTCAGGATTTTATCCATAAGTTCCTTTAAGTATACCTTGATGACTAGACAATGTATGGAATAATGAAAGACCATTGTGACAATTTACAGTTGATGTTTAAGAGATGTCGACAGTTACGCATATCCCTCAACATCAAGAAATGTCTCTTCGCTACTCCATTTGGAACCATGTTGGGGCATATCATATGTAAGGAAGGTTTGTTGGTGGATCCTGCCAAAGTTGTCATTATTGTGGGATTAGGGGATCCTGCCAACCAAAACGCAGTGTATAAATTCCTTGGGCATATGTGGTATTACCAAAAGTTTATAAGGGGGTATGCCAAAATCATCGTGCCACTGGAAGGATTTTTGAAGCATGAATGTACATTCCATTGGGGAGAGGCGTAACAGATGACGTTTGACACATTGAATAATAAGCTTATCACTGCACCCATATTACACTTTCCTTCTTGGGATAAGCCATTCCATGTACATGTTGATGCTTCAAGGATGACGATTGGGGAAATCTTAGCACAACCTGGAGAAGGAATTGTCAACCACCCCTTGTGCTTTTCTAGTAGGAAGTTGACACCAATAGAGCATAACTATACTACTACTGAGCATGAAGCATTTCCAATGATCTATGTGCTACAAAAATTTGGGCAATATCTATTGGAAACACCCTTCGTATTCTATACGGACCACATGAAATTGAAGTACTTAGTAAAAAAGCCTATTTTACAAGGGTGCATATGCCGATGGGTCCTGTTGGTTCAAGAGTTTGAGAATACAATTGTTGTGAAGCCAAGGAAGAGTAACTTAAGACCTGACCATTTATCTAGGATTGAATCAGGGGAGGATGCAAAAAGAATTGAGGATACAATGTTGGATGTGCAACTATTTAGATTGCGGCGTGCACCCTCTGACTTGGAAGATATTGTTGTGTTTCTTAAAATGGGTGTGGCACCGAAGGGAATGAAGACCTTGGAAAGGAAGCAGTTAGCCATACATGTCACACCGTACATGTTAATTAGTGGATACTTATACAAGCTATGCCGCGATGAGGTTTTGCACCAGTGTGTGTTAAAACATAAGCGCATTGCAGTCATGGAGGAAGCACCGGCCAGAGTGCAATGCGTAGATTCCTTGGGAATATGGGGTATTACCAAAATTTTATAAGGGGGTATGCCAAAATCATCATGTCACTGGAAGGATTGTTGAAGCATGGATGCACATGCCATTGGGGAGAGGCGCAATAGATGACATTGACACATTGAAGAATAAGCTTATCACTGCATCCATATTACGTTTTCCTTCTTGGTATAAGCCATTCCATGTACATGTTGATGCTTCAGGGATGGCGATTGGGGAAATATTAGCACAACCTGGAGAAGGAATTGTCAACCGCCCCTTGTGCTTTGCTAGTAGGAAGTTGAGACCAGCAGAGTAGAACTATACTACTACTGAGCGCAAAGCATTGTCAATTATCTATTTGCTGCACAAATTGGGGCACTATCTATTGGAAACACCCTTCATATTCTATACGGACCACATGACATCAAAGTACTTGGTAAACAAGCATGTTTTACAAGGGCACATATGCTGATGGGTCCTGTTGTTTCAAGAGTTTGAGTTTACAGTTGTGAAACCAGGAAAGAGTAACTTAAGACCTGACCATTTATCCAGGATTGACTCAGGGGAGGACACACAAAGCATTGAGGATACAATGTTGGATGCGTAAATATTTAGATTGCGGTGCACACCCTCTGACTTGGAAGATATTGTTGTGTTTCTCAAAACGGGTGTGGCACCGAAGGGAATGAAGACCTTGGAAAGGAAGCAATTAGCCATACACGCCACACCCTACATGTTAATTAGTGGAGACTTATACAAGCTAGGCCGCGATAAGGTTTTGCGCTGGTGTGTGTTAGAACATGAGCGCATTTCAGTCATGGAGGAAGCACACGGTGGGATTGTAGGAGGACACTGTGCAGGGAATGCCACTGCACGGAAGATCCTACTGGCAGGGCATTGGTGGGAAAGCATCTACCAAGATTGTATTGAGTTTTACAAGGCCTGTGACCATTTCCAGCATCTTGGAAAACCAAGAAGAAGAGATGAGATGCACTTGAGACCGATAGCTAGCACAAAACCATTTGAGAAGTGGGCAATTGATTTTGTAGGACCAATTTCACCTGTTGCATGAAGGACTGGTTTGTGTTATATCATTACTTGTACTGATTACTTAACAAGGTGGGTAGAGGCAGTGCCTACGAAGGATTGCACAACAACCACAACAACAAGATTCCTATGGGAAAACATAATCAACATGTATGGGTGTCCTTTAAGCCTGACTAGTGATAGAGGCACACACTTTTTGAATGAGACGATCAAGATTTTGTTAGCAGAGTTCATTGTGGTCCATCACAAGACCACCCCTTATCACCCCCAAGCTAATGGAACCGTTGAGGCATTTAACAAGATACTAAGTCACACGCTAACCAAAATTTGTGATGTGGGAAGACATGATTGGGATGACAAAGTCTCAGCCGTACTATGGGCATATAGGACGACCTACAAGAGATTGAACAAGGCCACACCATTTCAATTAGTGTTTTGTGTGAAAGCTATTTTAACAGTAGAGTTTATGCTACCGTCTCAGCGTATTGCGTGCACAGGAGGATTAGCTGACAAGCAAACACTACAGGAGTGCATGGAGAATTTAATAGAGTTAGAAAAATGACGATCACTTGCTAGGTGGAGTCAGAAGACTAAGAAGGCATGAAAAAAATCATGGCATGATGGTCATATCAAAAACAAACAATTCAAGGTTTGGGTAGATGGTCCTTCTTTATGACTCTAAATTTATGCATCATCCTAGGAAACTGAAAGTCCATTTGTTAGGACCATACATCATCTCGTACATCCTCGATTCAGACACATGTCAGTTACAAGCACTGGAGGGATGAGGTTACTTCAACGGGAGTAGGTTGAATCCCTACTATAAATAAGGCTTTTGCGCAGTAAAAAATAAGGCAATTTTGCCAATTAGTTTAGATTTCTTTTGGTCCTTTTGGTTGTGTCCTTTGTCTTCGTTTTCGGTTTGGTTTTGCGTGTTGGTGCGCTGATAGCTAATTGCATTGTAAAAGGTTCTATGCGCATGGGACCGTGCATACATTTTTGTGTGGGGTGAGGTAGCAGATATATTGAACATGGTGGAAATAACTTCAACAATGGACTGTTGGAAAAATTAACGTGAAGACAAAAGAACAAGCAACATAATGGCTAAGATGCGTAAATTCATGTAGTTATGAAGGTGGGTTGAAAGAATTTGAAGACCACAAGAAGGGAAGGATCGTGCGGTATGACATAAGGTAGGCAACATTATAAGGAATTACTTAGTAGACAACACAGAGGTTATGTAATTCATCACGGAGATGCGCACGAAGGAGGTCTATGGCAGTTTAGTGGTATTGGAGTGTCTAAAGGTTATAGTTGCAAAGTGCGAGGGGAAGTCACAAAAGTTGACTTAAGTGAAATAAATTGTTTTATTAAAAACCAACATTAGGACACATGGTCGGAGGAAATCTAAGTAATCAATAAAGTATAAATAAGAGATAAGAATAGTCATTTTGACTACTTTGCCTTAGATAATTTCTTTTGTGCTCCTGAGCTCGAAGTGCGACGAAGGTTTTTCGAAGAAGAATGACGCGAAGTACTATCACGAACCAGTGGACTTATGCAATGCTAAAGTAAAATCTTGTGACATAGAATGAAGGGAAGAAGACAATAGAGCTAAAAGGAGGTGGTCTGAAAGAGAAGTGGAGAAGTTGTCGAGTTAGGACAGTCAAAAGAAAGGAACATAACACCTAGGGCACAAATGAAAAAAGGAGAGGGACATGACACCAAAGAAGGCTCAAACAAAGAAACTAGTAGTGGAAAAGGAGGATCCCATGGAAATCTACTCAAAGATGTAGTACCCTCTTGGATTTATTAAGGCCGAAAGTGGAACTTGAAGCTATATAAATGTAAGATCAACGAAAACAACCACAAAACATCCGATAATGAAAACCTAATGTGGGTGGACCTATTGTTAGACACTCCGATGATGGAAGAGCTCGAAAACCCTAAGGTTGATGACTCAGTACAACAAGCACTACAAAAGACTGGATTTTTTCAGCTATGGGAGCTACCCTTCTTTGCAAAACCCACCCTGCTTTTTAGGTGGTTAATGTCGTGGGTGCACGAAGATTTCTTCTATTTCACCGAAGAAGAATGAGGATCACGGACCAATTGATTCAGACGGTTATGGGCCTGTAAAATACTGGAGAGGATGTGGTACTTGATTTATGTGTCAATGCCAAGATTGAGGAGTTGGCGAAAAAGCTGAACTACGAGAAGGGGGGTAGGGCACAAGTAATTGTAGATCTCCCAGACCTAGTGTTGAGAGTCGCCTCTCGACTCATTAGTAGAAAATTGGGCGCATAAGAAAGGTGGACAGACATTAACCAGAGGTTCATGTACATGGCCTACAGGGTATCCAAGAGGGCACACTACAATTTTTCCCAATTCATTGTGAATGACATTATCGAAGAGGTGCGAGTACTGAATAAGGCATGAGGAAAGATCACTTGGGGTTCTATCTTGTTATTGATTGTGTTCTAGGAGATTGGTGTCCTAGAAAGACCAGATGAGAACATTTGGGTTCACCCACCCGCGCATGCATCCCCTGGAGTCCAATTTAAAAAGTTCACCTACGATGGTACCATCTCGAGCACATATAAGGCTCAGATGAATAAATGGTTCGAGAATTTGTGTGGGGCTTTTGAGAACGATTGGTGCATCCCCGATGAATTTCCACAAGTTGTTGGAGACAAGGTAAAATTTATCATTACCCAACATTTATATCTAGCAAAGTTTATGATGGCCAAGGGAGAGATGGGGCCATGGTGCAAACTCCCCTTCACATTCATAGCCAGATATATGAAGTGTGCCATCAACCAGATCTAAGACACACAAAAGTTGATTTTTGATGTAGACAAGGTGGATGCTGATGTCCACATGTTGCATGCTACATATAAGTATGGCACTCGACCTACCTACGTCAATGTTTTGGAACTATATTTTGTGGACTTACACTCACAAGTCAGCGTTACCATCAAGGGGTATGTCCATCGGGTGTTCGTGTAGTTGCACCCCAAAACAAAAGGAGGGATTGAGGTGGAGGTTATAAACTCTCCCTTTCCAAAGCCATGGGAGACACCAATCCTGCCCATGAAAGTAGTGAAGGAGGAAGAGGAAGAGGAAGAGGAAGAAGAACAAGATGAAGGAAGGTTAGATACCTCTAAAAAGAGGAAGTAATAAAGGTGACAGAATGGTAGCAAGGGCACCAACACTTCGATACGGGCTAGCACCGAGGCTTGATTTCCATGGTGCGAGGAGGAGGAGGAAGAAAAGGAAGAGCCTAAAGAAAAGAGACAAAATACGCTCAACGCATCAAGCCCCACATCAGACTCAGAGGAAGGAGAGGAAAAAGACCCCACCACTTTCAAATCAGAATTGGAAGCAGAACTGGAGGGTCAGGAGGCTGAGGTGGAAGCCACGGATGCAGGCAAGGTGTGGGGAGAAGGAGAAGAACACTCTGTAGGGGTTGAGAAGAGTCCAACGTGCGGGGCTGCTACATCACAGAACACCATCCCAAGGGAAGACAAAGGGGACTCCTTTACTATAAAGGAGGATAAGGGATTCACCCCTGGGGCAAAGAAGCAAAGATCCAAGCGCAAGGCTACAAGGAAGAAGTGGACACCCATGTCTCCACACATGGACTTTGTGGATGACCCCACAAAGGTTTTGCACATAAGATTCCAAGCCACCCTCCCACCAGAAAAGTTACATGGTTGGGATTTGATGGATCAAGACGGGGGTGTGCCCAGGACCAGGAAGATGCTCAGCTAGAGCATGCACTGCCACGCCGAGGAACCTGAGTTTGAGGTCAATGATCATGCAATCGAGACCATTCACTTGAAGAAGAAGGGAGGAGATACATACAAAGTGGTGGATCCTAACCACCTAACAGACGAGCAGGCATGCAATTCTTTGTAATAGATGTTGTAAGAGGTAATCCAATGCGTAGTCTGGATACAGGGGCCACTATTCAAACCTTGATCATAGAGAGGAAGAGCAAGGAGAAGGAAATAGATAGGTTACACCATGGGGTTAAGGGGAGAACAGACACAGACAAAGTAGGCGTATGAACGAGCTAACGCCCTCATGAAAAACATTCTGGGACAATGTCTAGCGTTGGTGAGCCAGGTCAGGACCGATTATGGGGATGAGGTGGAGTACCTTGAGGACCTCGTAGGGATGTTACTTGTTAACATCAAGGATGAAATGGGCCCCAAAGCTGCAGAGATTGCAAAGGAGAAAGAAGAAAACAAGGTTGTAATTGAATTCCAGATCACAGAGTTGGAAGATTTTCTCTCCCAACTCAAGGAGGTGAATATACTGGCGGATAGGGGCTTCAATAGCTATAGAAAATGCGAGCCAATTATCGACGCGTGGGTGACAGAGGAAGAGGCAACCCTCAAATTGTTAAAGGAGACCATCCCCACCAAAAAGGTGGAGCACACACAATTGGTCGTTAACACCATGACCCAGAAGGAGAAAATCAAAACAAAGCGCAAAAAGCTAGATTTTAGAATCGGCGAGCTTCGAGACTCCATCACTGAACGGATGGATGAGTTTGAGGGTGTCTGTGTGGAGCTAGGGGTGGCTATTAACATGTTGAGAGGGAAGGTGGAAGAAATCACCCTAGACCAGGTACCAACTGTCATAGGTGAAGCGCCAGGTAAGGTCTTATCAGAGTTTGGGATTGGTTGCTGAAACAAGCGGTGATAATAGAGACTATAAAGGGAGAAACATTATTTATTCCACTTTGAGAGAGAAATGGTGACCTCCCTTTCTACCTCATAATTATTTTTCAATATGAGTGACAATGTAAGACCTCCTAATTATTTCTCTTGATTATAGTTTTATTTTGAGGTTGAAAACTATTATTGTAAATAAGTGATAGGCCTCCTATTCGATGACAAAAATTATAGGAAGAGAATGTTAGGCCTCACATACCATGAAATACTAATTTATAATTTTAGCGAGAGTGGTAGGCCTCCTTATGTTTTATTTATGTTGAAGGTTAATGATAATATAAAACAAGTATCCCTACTAATTTTGTTAAGTGAAAAAAATTATTGGATGTAGTCTTTAATTTTTTGTACTTTATTTTCATTATTTTTTATATTGAGATAAAGTTTTTCAAATGTCTCATTTGTATGAACATTATGACAACACTTAGTAGTTTTTTTTCATTATTATTGATATTGAGATAACTTTGTTCAAATGTCTCATTTGTAGGAACAATATGTCAACACTTGGTTAAGTTCCTTTTGTAGAAATACCACTACAAAAATTTGATTGAGAGTTTGAAAGAGGTATTTTGGATGAAGAATGTTTTTTTGAAGTACATAAGCCAAATAAATTTCATGACAACTTATGGATGTTTCAGATGATAGTTAATTATGTAACAAAAATTGGCATGGTTATAGATGCAAAACCAATAAATAAAGATGTGATAAAGGTTCAAGTTGAGAGAAATGTTCATCTAACATCACAAGAAAATGCTATCTTTTGGAAATGGATATCTATGTGGCCAATTATCGTAAAGATTTAATGGAGAGGTCAATACAAAATGCAAAATATTCTTGTGAAGGTTTTGGTTAAAATGCATATGTACTAAATTTGAGATAGCATTTTGGTCAGGTTTATGTTTCTGAGATGTTAAATATTTAAGTAAGAATATTTTGAAGAAATATGGGGATGGTAAGCAAAGAACTTTATTTTATTATGGATGTGCACAAATGCATATTGTGAACATGTAAATGATCTAAAAATAACATGATCAAAGCATAAAGCATATGACACTATAAATACCTTATTGATCAATTATGAAATGGTAGGAGTTCCTCAAGAAAATTGTTTCATTGCACCAAGTTTTGCTTTCTCAGATGATATGCAAGCTGATAATTGGCTAATGGCTCATATTTGGCATATCCTAAGGACTTTAGAGAATGATGTAAGAACATTAGTTAAAATTTTGTAAACGATAGTACAGTGAATATTTTGAGCTAGTTTCATTGTAAGCCAATTTTGAAATCATTTTGAAGAGACTTTGTTGTATTTTAAAACAATAGAATTCACTTAAAAGTTAATATAATGTATTATTATTATTTATTTTATAGCATTGAAGTGTTTTTTTTTAAAATTTGTTGTTTTATTAGTGTAATTATTAAAATGCTTGTAATGTTTTTCATATCTTTAACTTCAATTACAATGAAATTATTGATTTTTATAGTAATAGGGATGTACTTTTGAAAGTTATTTTAAAGTTCATCTACATCTCGTTATTTATGATATAACATTGTATGGAATTGAAATTTTTGATTTGGTTATTTATTGGATTAATCATTAATTTATATCTTAATAATAATGTATATTGTACATTTGATTTTAGTTGCAAGGAACTTGCTGATATTGGGAATAAAAGGATTGTTGTTCGTAGTTCCAGGATATCCTAGAACCAAGCCTTAAAAATTACAACATAACTTACGCTCCATACACATATTTCCAAACGATTTATTCTCCTGATTAGTTAGAGGTTGCAAAAGAACATTTCGATCTTGCTTTGTGGTTAACTTTTTTAGATAAGAAAGAAGTACATTCTTTTCTTGCACGCTTTGCTTGGTTACGCGATACAAAATTTGTGTTTACTTGGGGAAGAGAATATTATATAGTATCAAATACATTTAAGAGATCTTAGAGTGGAAATTTGAAACCTATATATAAGAAAAGTTTAAAGGATGTTATTGATGTGTACGAAGAGAAATATGTTGATTCTAACATATTATTCATTGATGAGGGGAAATACGTATTTGAAGAGTTTGGAAATGCTAATTACTTTAAGATCCCACATAGTTGGGATTTTGACAGATTTTATGAGAAAGATAAAATTGTAAAAAACCCATATATGTACATGGGTTAAACATGTGGGGCCTCTAAAAAACTTGAGGTGCTCATTGAGAACTTTTAAATTAACTATTAATGATTATTAATTATAAATGAAACTTAAGTTGTGAAGTTCTTTTTTAAAAATGAAATATATTAAATGTGAATGTTCATTTTCTTGTATTTATAATACTAGTGCTGACATAAATACTATGAGCATGGTCCCATGAAGGGGCTTGGGCTCCTATTTTCTTGCAGCAGATGGCCCCATGCTCATTTTCAAAGCCAGCTACGGGAAATAATAGAAATTAGGCCTATAAAATAGGAGCTCCACTTTTTTAGCCCCCTAAAATTAAGAGGTGGCTGAAGAGGGGGGGTTGGGAGTTCCCCCCTACAGTTTAGGGCTGGTAGAATCTAATATGCATTCCCGCCATTATTTTTTGGTGATTTTAGAGAGAAATATGATTTTATTTACCTAAAAATAACTATAAAAATCTAATGGGATCCTATAATATCTCAGTGGGTATTGTTGAGGAAACTAATAAAAAATCACGGGACCTTAAAATTGTTAAAATGCTCCTAAATTTTCTCAACAACACCCGCTGAGATTTTTATGGAGCCCCCACTCCATGGGACCATGCCCTATGCATAACAATAAGGGAAAGAGAATCCAACTAACATAATGGAAACAATTGATTTACTAGTGTTTTTTTTCACTCAATTTTGTTTTTATGAGTAAATATACTATGGAAATTACATATGCTGAACTAGATGGCCTCATATCCATCATTTAAATGAACTAATCCTTAAGTGAACTAGATGTGATCCTATTCTATCAATCTAAATAAAAATTAATAGGGAGAATGGGTGGCCTCCAATTTTCCCTCAAAGACCAACAAACAATTGGAAACAAAATATAATATGAAAATTTAAATTAGTGAACTAGATGACATCCTATTATCCATTTAAGCTCAAAATAACCATGAAGAGGTAGAATGTGTGGCCTCCCATTCTCATGCAATGTAAAAAGAATTGGCATAACTGGAAAGCCTTCTAATATGGATATAAAAGGTAATATATTTACCTCCCATTTTTTTAATTAAAATTATTTTACACAATAAATTTCCTATAATTTTTTCCAATGTCAGTGAAAATTAATAGGGAGAATGGGTGCCCCCCTAGTATACCTCATAATTCAATTAACTAAAAATTGGAAACCAATAATGTAATTATTGGATACCAAGAACTCAATTATTGAAAACCAATAATAGTATTTTTGAAATCCAAAAATCAATATTTAAATACCAAAATTTAGATGTAAAGAAACCAATAATGAACTTCTTGAAAAAATGCTTAGACTAAAATTAGACCAAATTTAATGAAATGATGGTTAATGGAACATGTGTCAAGAAAAGCTTAATTTGAGCCAATAATCGATAAACACGTAACTACACTAGAACTGCATCAATTAATTGGTCTCATACCAAAATTAGGTGTCTACAATAATAATGGGAACTCAATAGTAAAAAGTCATTTCTAACAATTCAACAATTTGCATTATTTTAGATCAAATATTTTATATAATAATAAATAAAATTATTTATTTAAAAAATTATAAAAGATTTAAAAATTTTCAATTTTCAATGTCAAATCATATGTTAAATTTATCATGTATAAGATCCATAATAACTACTATTATTTATTAGATTAATAAAAAATTACAAACTCATTAAATAGGGAAAAAACAATGTGAAACTAAAAAAATCATGGGCGTAATACCAATTAACATTAGAACTCATTAATGGGATCAAGAGGGAATGGTTTATACTAAGAATGAGAACTATATTTTTGACATATGTGCCAAACTTTTATGTGTACTTCTCATCATTAATTAAACAATAGTCTATTACTTTTCCAGACACAAACTTTTATCTGTACTTCCCATGATTAATTAAACAACATTCTATTACGTCTCCATCATACACAAACTTTTATTTGTACTTCCCGTCATTAATTAAACAACAATCTATTACTTTCCCTCATACACACTTTATAACTTTGAACAAATCTAAATCTGAAATTCAAATTATTTAAGAGTAAATCTCATTTTGAAAATGCAAGGTTTAAGCCGTTACAATTTTTATGTAATAGTTACATATTTGTTTGTCATGGCTTCCATTTCAATTTTGAATGACTTTATTATTGATGGAGGCATGAACATTCGTATCCTAACTCCACCAGACATGCTTTTATGAGGTTCTAAGAAAAGAAAATAATTCGGCATAGCTAATACTTGTTCCATTCCTTGCAGGGGTCTTTCATTTATCGGTTCTCCCCATCCAAAGTCCACTTCATTAAATCCCAACCGCCTCCAATCACCAAATCCAACTACATTGTCAAACTTCATATTCACATCTGATGGAGAGCGGTTCGTTGCTATGTCTGACCTAAAATTCTCATATAAAGAGAGTTTTGATTTCTTTATTAGCATTATAGTACGCAAAAGAGACCCATTTAAGAGGTCATGGACATTATCCATTGCACATACAGTACCAAGGGCATTACCATAGTATCCCTCTGGAAGTGGAGGATTGAAAAATCTCCTTACGTCCATTGCAAAGAGAATCTTCACATTCTCAGTATGCGGGATTTGAACAACTTTCGTCCTCACCATCCAAGTTAATGCCGCCACAACTTCAAATGTAGAGCAAAATTCTTTATATTCTTCAATAAAACATTGTTTGATATATTCTATTGTCTGAGAGTTTATATCGTGAGATGCTTGAACAATTGTTTTGACTATTGAAGGCGGGCATAGTGTATCAAAGTGATAAAACTGGAGGCGCGGAAGGTCTTCAGGTTTCACTAGTTCTCTGTTCCATATTGGCTCCAATGAGGGCTTAACCTCTCCCCTTGCCATCTCTGCTAGGGCTTTCAGAAATTGGCTTGCTCCTCGTCCATCACATATACTATGGTGGAGACTTAGTCCCAAAACAAATCCCCCACATGTAAAACGAGTTACCTGCGTAGAAAATGCGCAAGAAGGAGAACACAAAGTGCGATCTTAGTAGATTCTACTAATTTGGCGCCACTAAAAAGTACATTATTGAAAATAAAAAAGATGAATATGCAAAATTAGACTAAATTGGATATATTTTTTTGAAGTGATGAAAAAAATATAACAATATGGGAAAATGATGTCCTTGAGAATTACCTGAAGAACCAGAAGATGAAGGTCCTCAATATCAGTATCCAGGGGAAGCGCAAAAAGCAGCTGATGAAGTGCGGGATTGAGCTCCTCCAAATCTCCTATAACAGAGAGGTTCTTGTCCGCCGTAGCTTCCACAAAGAGAGCACCCTCTCCTGTGCACTCCACTTGAATCTCCCCATTTTCTTTCCTTCTGAGCCGCCCAGCAAGAGCGGGATAATGAACCAGGACCTTGGCGAGAGCCTCTCGAATTGTTTTTGCAGGATTTGCAGAGATCAATGCGGGAGTGGAGTCGTAGACTATCAACCAGCTGTAAATGGTTGCTCTTACACCAGGCAGGTTGTCAATGGGGGAGAGTGGGAGGAATGTTTTGGGCAGAGGACGGCTTGGCCTCACCATGTCTGGATCAGAGCTCTTTACATGGAACCCTTCCCCCGGTTCCATCTTCATTCTTAATCCTAATCCTGGCCCCTGACCCTGCCCCTGCCCCTCATATGATACTATCGTACGACTAACTGCAAAACTCTGGAATATGGACCGGGCTCGTGCAAACCCTAATCTCTGAAACATGGATCCGCCTCGTGCAAACCCTAAACTCTGGAATATTATACGGAGTTGAGATCAGATGAAGGATATTTGTTTGTTTATGTAGGGGAATCGGGATTAAGCTGAGCTACAGTCTAGGTACGGCTTGATTATTCACGTGGGATTGGACTCCATATCAGATTTGATTTCACACGTTTTATATTATCAGCCGCCTTTTTCGAAAATAATTTCGATGGATTTCACACATACTTTTATTTCATATGACTAGCACTTCATAGGGAGGTGTAATGTTATGCCGATAAGTTAGTAAAAATACAACGGTTGTTGCAGCGAGTTCAAGATGGACTAAAGTGGTATGTTCGTCCTCGGTAGTAAAGCATGTAAGGTTTGTAGGGTTGTCAAAGTAATTCCAAGATGTATTGAAGAGGCATATTCGACCTAGGTAGCAAGACCGACAAATATATGTATTCCACACCCAATCCATCATTATGTTAGTGAGAGGGCCATCTCTAATGCGACATTGCCTCTATTGGCATACAAATTGTAATATATTATTGTAGGCAAGGTCATCGAACATAAGCGAGATTGATTTTTTGATTGAATGAGGAGTGTTAGACTCGTAGAAGCAATTCCAAGATATATACAACCTGCAACACCATGACCATTGTCGCCACCTCTGATAGGTGTTTCCCAAATTGAAGGAGGAGGAGCATTACTCAATGGCCTAGATTCATTCCAAACTTGTCAGAACGATTCTACAACACTGCTTCTGATGTTGAATAAGAAACCCCAAAAAATAACTGGATATCACGTGTCTGGTTTTAACCTTGAGACGTCATAATGACAAGGAACCAAATTATAAAGACAACACCATTAATAATGTAGGCCAACTTGAAAAACGAAACACATACAACTTAAAAATGGACATAAGTTTAAATATAATTAAGTTTTTTTTTTCTTGACAAAATTTATAATAATATTATGATGTCTAATAGAATAAACATGGTTAAGATCAGACGCATAATAGTAATATTGGAATTTTATAAGCACACACCATCTTATGTTGGCAATATATTTCGCCTTGATTTTGGACTGTAAAAGTTAGCAAATAAGGGTGTAACGATTTCTGAAAACACTCATTGAAAGAAATACTACAGTTGAGTGGGCTCTACTTTCGTGAAAAGGGAAAAAAATTCTGCACGAAAGGAAATATTTTATATTTGTAGTGGTCTAAATCAGTGGATCTAGTGTTTTTAGCCGTGAAGGTATTCTGGCAAAAGGCCTATTTTTAGAGGCAGGTTTGCTCCCATAATATAGCCTATTGGCTAATTATCTTACTCTTCACGAAGGTTTTTTTTTTTTTCAAACTGTAACTCTCGATTCACATGTAAATATATATTTTTAAATTATGAGTGTTGATTTCACATATTTCCAATGATAAAGGGTGTTTGTTTTCGGTTTTTTTTACATGTGTAATTGAAAACTATACTTATTAATAGGTTTTCAAAGCTCAACCTTGTTCCCCCAAGCGATCAACGATACTTATCAATGCATTGTAGTTGTCCCATGTAAGTTCTCTCATGTTCAAAAGGTTGCATGTGATTGACTTCACTCTATTGATGCTCTGTATGAGATTGTCTCTCAAATGGCTAATGACAAAGCCCCTAGCCAAGATTGACTGCCATGAGAGTTCTATAAAACTATTTGGGATGTGGTTGGTAATGACCTCTTCCAAACCTATACAAAAGCTTTTAATTCCAATATGCTTGGGCAATATTTCAACCAAGGCTACATAAAATCCATACTCAAGATGGGGGACCCTACTTATTTTCAATTGGCGGCCTATTACCTTGTTGAACATTTCTTACAATATTATTGCAAAAGCCTTGGCACTCTACATCTACCATCCCATCCCTGCAATTTTTAATCCAAAACAAACAAGGTTTATTCAAAGCAAATATTTTCTTTTTAATATAATTGCAGTATGGGAAAGAATGGAGTGGACTTGTCATTCTCAATAGAATGTCATGTTCGTGAAAATTGACTTCGAAAAAACCTACAATTGTGTTGAATGACACTTCATGTTAGCGATGTTAAAGGCATTAAGATTTGGGCCGACCTTTGTTCATTCAATTCAAATATTTTTTCTATCTATGCTTCACCTTACCTCTCTATTAATGGCATTGTCTCTAAATAGTTTGGTCTCTTTCACTTTATTCGCCAAGGATAACCCCTTGCGCTTGCTCTTTATATCCTAGCCACTGAAGGATTTTCCTATCTCCTTGCGAATGCCACTTAGCAAGGCATTGTCAAATGCATTTATCTTCCTAGCTTGACACATGCTCAGCTTGTTAATGTCCACTTTGTCAATGATTCCTTTCTCACATTGGTTGTGTTGTCACATGGATCGCGCACCCGTTGAACCACTAAGTGATCTCATGTAACATGGGAACATCCCAAAGGTGTGGGACCTTGTCGCCTTGGGATGAACCTCTGGAGAAGGCCAACTTCCTTTCAAACTTGGTGCACTTGATTTAAGATCAAGATGCAAGGCTATAACCCTTGAAATAAAACTAATTTACTTCGTTCTTTGAGAATAGGGATAGAGGGATTATTACATAACATATAAAATGGTGATGTGCACCAAGAATCAATGGAACAAAAATTGTTTCGCTCGGAATGTTTCGGCTTCTGGGAATAGAGTTGCTTCTATCCTTTCATTCCTTTTAGAAACAGATGAGGTTAGGGTTAGGAGGAATACCTGTTGAATGTGGAGATGGTGTGCGCGTACCGTAGGGAAAGATCAGGCTGACTGCGGAGAACTCCTTTTTGTCTTGGAAGGACTACCTGCAAATAAGAACACAAGACCACAAGATTTTGATTAAACAATAAATGAGGGAAACTGCCTTGGGCCCAGGAAATATAAAACTTCCCTTCGAAGGTGGTCAGTTCCCCTGCTAATATGAATTAACACAAAAGACTGCAAAATATCAATTAAATTATTTTGTTAAACTGGGTAGGGGGAAAGGCTGGTTTTCTGGTTCTGATCAGAGGAACCGATGGCGGTTATTGATGACCGACGCCGGTTACTGATAACCGATACCGGTGGGTTATAGGATCTTCTTGATAGCTATTGTGTTTGTAATGGCTGGTTTTTTGGATGGTATTAGGAAATGGGATGGTTAGAAGCAAAAGAATGACAGTTCGATGCAATGGCACGTTGGGTAGTGGATTCATAAACGGATTTAAGAGGACTGAGATTCAAGAAACATAAGAAATGTTATGACAAAAGGACATGCAAGATCTGACTTACTGGTTTTGACCGAGATGCAAGTTGATCTCCTTGGTTGCAAACACTTCTGGTTTCTTTACTCGTCTCTGCTTTGTCAAGTGAAGATCTGGACTCTGTTCCTCGCTCGCAATGCACTCTGTTGATCCAGAAATCCTCTGACTGATCTCTAAAAATGAAATTCCGATCTTGTTGTTTTGGTTTGGGGAGCCCATTTACAGGGAACCAATGGCGGTTGCGTAACCGACGGCGGTCGAGTAGGAACCGGCATCGGTAAGGAAAAAGTAGGCTATTTTTAGTAAAATAGCCCACCTTCCCTGCTTTTCTCCCGAGAGATCAGTTGCGGGCTTGGTCAAGTGGCTAGAAGGTCGGCTTTTGGTGCGAGTAAGGAGGCATTAGTTATGGATGTGAGTCTAGACCAAGTCATGGGTCTTAATTAGGTTAGTTTAGGGTTAGGGCTAGGTCATGATGAGGTGGCAAAGTGAGGTGGTGGGTAAGGTGATGTGGATTTATCAATTACAAGGTAATTAATAAATAATTGTGTAAAGTTTAGGTAATGAGGTTAGGTTGCGAAATGGGATGCGGGTCACAAGGGGTCGTGAGACACGAATTTGGTGTCTACATTAGCCCCTTATTGTCGTGTAGCTTGTTCTGTAAAGCTGCGCGGACAATAATATGAAGTGGTTTCTCATGTTAAGGATATAGGTAATCCCCCTCAAATCTATCACAGATTGAGTGAACGGGAAATCAGGGATAGGGTTGATAAAGGGTATATGTGGTAGAGAGGATGGTAAGGTGGTTGGGTAGGTCCAAGGAAGCAGACGCATGTTGAAATGCAATAGTACGACTAGGGTACATGATTTGACTAGCAAACCAGCAATGCATAGGCAAAGGTCGATAGTTTATCCAAACAAGGGTGATATAATCCTGGTATCCAAGGCATAGGAAGTAGCTCCAGGGTATATAACAGGTGAGGTACAGGAACGTTTAGGCATGTTCGGCAGTACCAAGTGGTTGGTTTTGGTTGAAATAAACGTCACGGTCTAGGTCTGGGCAAAGCTGGTCGATAGATCAAGTCAAGGACCCTAATCATGCTAAAACACGAACAGGTGAGCTCGATTGAACACAAGGTACATGATGGATGTATAAAATAAAACGTTGATTATGGGATGGTATGGAAGTGATACGGCCTTTGGTCAGGCCAAGTGGTTGGGCGGTGGCCCTGGGTCAGGTTAGGTGGGTAGGTTGAGGCCTTGGGTCAAATTGTTAGGGCGAGGCCTTGGGTCGGGCCAAATAGGTAGGTTGAGGCCTTGGGTCGGGCCGAATAGGTAGGGCGAGGCCTTGGGTCGGGCCAAATAGGTTAGGGCGAGGCCTTAGGTCGGGCCGAATGGTAGGTTGAGGCCTTAGGTCGGGCCAAATAGGTAGGTTGAGGCCTTGGGTCGGGCCAATTGGTAGGTTGAGGCCTTAGGTCGGGCCGAATGGTAGGTTGAGGCCTTAGGTCGGGCCAAATAGGTAGGTTGAGGCCTTGGGTCGGGCCAATTGGTAGGTTGAGGCCTTAGGTCGGGCCAAATGGTAGGTTGAGGCCGTAGGTCAGGCTGGTCAAGTGAACAAATGTTATGCAGCAAAGGTGGACAGAGGCGATATTGGTGAAAAAGAGGCAAGGAGTAAAGAAGGGCAAAGAATGGGGTGAAAGTTGGGTATCGAACCGATGTCGATTCTGCATGACCGATATCAGTCAAGGGACCGATACCGGTTTCTTAGGGCAAAAATGAAACCGACATCGGTTAAGGTCGAAAAACCTATAAAAAGAAAAATACGGCCTGTCATTGTCACTTTTGTTATTTGCAAACCAAAGCGACTTGTCTGACGTGGAGAGTTGATTTGGAGGTTTATTGAGTGAGGTGTAGCTATTTGATTGGCGGAGAGAGTTGAGAGGGGGCCCGAGGGAGGAGGAGGCAGCAGTTGATTGGCCGGGGACCCAGCAGATTAGGATTGGAGCCATGGCACAGGCAGGAGGAGCTGGAGGGGCTGGCCCAGCTGGACCGCCACCACCCATCCCACCACGACGACGTGTCGTCGTACCGGTAGGTTCTAAACTCTTTATTTTATGCATTTGGTTGTATTAAGTGAGATTGGGGGTTTGGGTAGGAATTTAGTTGTTTTAGGAAATGAGAGTAATAGACGTAATTTGAAAAAGAGAGAGGGTAGATAGGTAAGATAGGGTAAGGCGGCTAGGTGTGTAAAATTTGGGGGTGTTTGGGTGGGTAGATGGGTAAAAATAGGTGGAAAAATGGTCTTTGGGGGCACGCGGGGGTTCGGCTCGGGCAGGAGACAGTGACCGATGTCGGTCACTAGGCGGACCGGCATCGGTCGCAAAAGTATAGTGTGAGGTTTGAAATGGGGGCCCGGCATCGGTCGCGTATCGGCGGTATCGGTGGGGAAGGATGGTTGAGGGGTTGGAGTTGGATGGGATTTAGTGTTTATGGTTTAGGTTTGAAGGTGTGGGTTGTTTGGTGGCTTTTTGGGGTTTGTGGTTGGAGTGGGGTTGGGGAATGGTTTGGTTTTGGGATGGGGTTTTAGGGTTTAGGGTTTCGGTTTGCAGGGGGTTGGTGGGCTGTTTGGGGTTGTGGTTGGGTGTGGGTTTTGGGTGGGTTGGTTGTTTTTTGGGTGGTGGGTGGGAGTGGAGTTGGGTGGGGTGGATTTGTTGTTGGGTTGTGATCTGGATTGTTTTTGGGTTGTGGGTGGGAGTGGGAGGGGGGTTGGGTTAGGGGTGGAGAAGGGGTAAGTGTGGGGTTAGATTTTGGGGGCTTTACAAAAAGGGGTTTAGATGGTAAAGTAGATGTGATAATAAAGGAGTAGGTCTAAGAATGTGGGTTGGTTTGCAGGCACGTCAGCAGTTGACGATGCGTGATAGGATGCCTCAACTATTGAGTCGGTGAGGCCACACGTATCTGCGGCGCATTGGTCCATCATGCGGAGTGGGACTCGGCGGGGGCCAGACGCGTACAGGAGCGATGAGAGGGATCACAGGCCTGTGGTCGCCCTCATCGAGAGGTGGGATCCGGCGGCCAATGTGTTCCATCTGCGACGGGGAGATGACAGTCACATAGAGATGGTATCGCATCCTGGGCTACGATCGAGGGAGAGGCAGTCTTCCAGGAGATTCAGAGACTGCGATGGACAGCATTAAGGCAGGGTTTTGGGATTGAAGTAGTGCGGCGGGGGGGGGGGGGGGGTTTTCGGGGGGTGGGGGGGGGTGGGGGGGGGGGGGGGGGGGATAATGAACCTACCATAGCGCGAGGACAGGTACGGTGAATGTACCGTGCGCATCGGTACGAGACACGGATGGCGGTGTTTGATGGTGGGATCACCTGCTCGCCTATCGGACTCAGAGGAGGGCCACTCCCACGAGCATTGATGGTGGTACTGCTTTGGAGATGGTGGAGGAGCACACCTGTTATGCCTGGGCACAAGTCTATTGGTGTAATTATACAGGGAGTATGGGGCTATCGCCGGAGGAGGCGATTTCGTATTTGTTCTACATTTTTGTTGCACTGTTTGGCATTACGAGAACATCGTATGCATCAGGCCAGTAGGGCTACCCCAGCGCAAGGGCCACAGTCGTATACGTATGCTTTCACGCGGTGGTTAGGGGGTCGTGGGCCAGCCATGAGAAGTGTTGCAGGTCGGGATGTGGTCTATTATAGACACTGCTAGGGGGACTTACAGCCAGTAGACATGTATTGGAGACCCTAAAGAGGTCACTAGACTGAGCGAGGAGCATGCGTACAGCGGCGCCTGATCCAATATACATTTTGGATAGGCGGAACGGAGGCCGGGAGAGTACGAGCGGATACCCTTAGAGAGGTACGCAGGCAGAGGGGTTACGACAGGACCGAGCCACCTCCTTCCCTCAGTAACGGAGGGATGATGTAGAGGCAAACCCACCTGCCAGCACCCAAGCGTTTGATCCAGACTGGGTTAGCGGAGAGACCAGCAGGTGATGGGTGTGGATGATGCCGGGTGCACGCGGAGCTACAGGGTGTGGTGGGCTGGGCAGAGAGCAGCGAGAGATAGTACGCTGCGCAGCCAAGACTATGGATGGCCGTTATAGGAGAGAGGGATCAACAGAGGCAGGTGCAGCTCTACAGGGCAGCTAGCTGCTGGCAGCACAGATAGAGGCCTTACAGGGGCAGCTAGCAGGCTCAGCACTAGGCACAGGTAGCCCCCACACCAGAAACCACAGGTGCAGGTACAGGCAGCAGCAAAGGTAGCACCACCGCGGCCAAGGTGTAGGTACAGGTCAGGGGGTATTGGTGTTGGGTGCCAGGGACGAGCCCCACTCCTTAGTGGCGCGAGATCGCTATATTGGAGGTGAGAGCAGAGGCCCGATATATCAGGATATTCTTGATAGTATCGGAGTCGAGATCAGGCGTATTGAGCGCGTAGGGCAGAGACCTCGCACAGCCAAGAGCTCAGGGAGGGTCAAGCCACCATCTGCGTTCCGATGACGTCATTAGGGCGAGAGGCACACAAGTTACCCATCGGGGAGAGTTCCGAGGGCGGGGGGAGAGCTTATAGATCCCCGACATGGTTTTTTGTTATAGGGACAACTACCTGGCACCGTTCGGCAACCGGTTGTATTGATAGGGGCCTGCGTGCCGACACTTATTCATTGGATTATTCCTTTATTTATTATATCCCGGACCACCACCGGCCTGCGACCGAGTACAGGTTGTACTTTGATACGGCTTGCGAGTCCGAGTATATTTTTGATATGAGAGACCGCCGGCTCGCCTAGTCGATATTTTTTGGTATTGGGTATTGCGGCCTGCGTGCCGCTTTGGTAATTATGAGATCACAGAGGCCTCGATTCAGGGCACATTGTATTTTTTGAAAATTGGTATATATATATGATACATGTTTTGATCTCGTGCAGTATTCAAAATGTGTTTATCATTTTTGTTAATGGTTTGGTAATATGGAATGATGATAAGTTTTAGTGATATGTTGCTAGATGGATGATGTGATGTTTTTGTTTTTGTTGTTACTATGTAATGAATGATATGTATGTTATGAATTGTTTAGTTTTACTGACATTGTGATATATGTAACTGTGATGGGATCCAAATGATTTAGAGATTATAGTTTCCTGATATTCTTAGTTGATGGTTGTGTATTTGTATAAATATGTTTAAGAAATATATTCTATGTGTGGTGGATGAACAAAATGTGTAAATTCGACTGTTTAATGCAGGCAAAGAGGCGGCACGACAAAATTTAATAAGAATTAAGAAAAGACCCTGTTTCAAAAAGGCAAAAGGTGTTAACCGGTATCGGTTGGGTAACTCGATGTCGTATTCTGTGACCGATCGGGTTATATGACCGGGCCGTTTTTAGGTATGAGATTTTCTAAAAATAGACAAGCTATGGTGGCAACTTCAGTTTTAATTTTAGACCAGGCAAGAGTTAAATTACGCGAACGCGACGCCTTTTTGACGACTGGAGACAGGTATTTGCATTAAGATTTGGGTGAGAAGAGCAAGAGAAAGGAAAGTGAATGTATCCAACCGAATTTAGAAGGCAGAAGCCAAGTTAAAAAGGTGGTGATCAAGCAGAATGCGGAGGCATCCAGCAGGCAAGGAACAGGAGGGTCAGACAAGGGCCACCTCAAGCTGCGCAACCCAGAGGTAATCATTTTGTTGTGATTTAACTACTGCATGTTTTGGTTATAAGTGGGGAGGTAGGTGGTAAGAGATATGAGAAGAAAACATGATAACAAGGGTTGCAGGTGAGGTAAGTGTTACAGGGTCGGCCAATCATGGGTTGCCGGTATGTTGTTATGTATAAAAAGGAATAAACGAGAAAATTATTAGTCGTAGGTTTTGTTTTTTTTTTTTTTTTGGGGAAGGTGTATATCATTGACAGTGACGTAGTGGTTAGGGAGAACGCTATCGTTTACTTAACCGGTAATCCGGTTATGTATAACCCGTTACCGTTTACTGGAGGAATTCCCGAATGTTTGAAAAATCCCTGACCGTTGAATGTTGTTTGTTTTTTTATGGGGTGTGTTAGGCAGAGGCAGATTGATGATGAAGATAGTGTGCCAGCGCCTGTTGTCACGATCTGAGCTGATGTCCACCACGGATGGACGTTGATAAATCGTTTTGGGGTTAAGTGAATCCGTACTTATCACGTTGGGCACGTAACCATGGTATGTTACAGGCGTTGAATTGAAAGATGGATCCCGAGACAATACCTTCTATCTTCCAACAGGTTGAAATGACAGAACATTGGACGATTGTTTCAATTTTGATACTCCCCTATTACAGGAGACCAGTATATCCAGCACTACCCTAGCGCGGCACTGGGGTAGCGTAAACAGCACTATTTGGTCCATACTCACGAGATTTGACACAAGCGAGGTTTTATCGTTTTACATATGGGGTCATGTAATGCAGCCCACCCTAAGGAACAAGGTTAGCAGTGATTTAATGATAGCAGTAGGGTATTATGCTTTTACCGTAGGGCGGAAGGGGGTAGATTTCCAAGGCATTGATGTGTGTTATTTGGGGATGGAGAAAGGAAAAAAAAAAGAAAAAAACGTTACTTTGCCTGGCACCTGCCTATTTGTGGAGCTCTACAGGGGTTTATGGGCCTTGTAGGCGAAATCACAGGACGACACTCTGGATAGTTCATACTTATTACACTGTGGGCCTATGAGGCAACATTGTTTGTGTGCGACAATAGGCCGATCCAACACCAGCAGGGCGACCGGAGTAACAGAGGTTGAATTCGACGATGGGTCCAATACAGAACAAGAGGCTAGATCCCGGCTGTGATGGGTTAATATTGAGTATTAAAAGGCAGGTATGGGAGAGAGTGACGGTATTGGCGGGATCTGTTGGAGCCATGAATACGTAACTATATGGTAATAGAAAACATAGTAGGAGTTGAGGGTGTAGAATCTATTTAGGTGGATCGTAGTGCACATGCCGGGTGGAGTAATAGAGTATTCCTATAATCGCAGCAGCGACAATTTGTATTTGTGCAGGATTACCCCTGGCTTAAGACCATATATGAGGCTCGCCGCCAAGGCATCATTCTCACCGCCCCGCCAACACCTCCAGAATGTGCCCTGAAGAGGTAAGCACCGATCGCAGGGTAATGGATCGGGAACGACAGATGCCTATATATTATGGTGGGCACGAGCTGTGGGTATATCGTGACACCTGACACAGCGGTTGAGTACACAGCAGAGAGGATCGTCTACACAATCGTTTGGTTCGCAGCTCCAAACTCCAGGTGGAATGAGACAAGAGGTTTGTTTAGTGGTTTCGGAGTCACGGGCGGGTAACTGAGTCGAAGTCTCATGCCAAGAGGGCGTCTTCATTGTTACAGGAGAGAATTGGCAACATGGCGGTACCATAGCCTGGTACACCTTTGAGGCATGAGAGGCCCGGTGATAAGGGTCCGATCACGATCATCACCTAGTTCGGGATGAGGCTGATTGTCCTGAGTACATGTTAGCAAGGTATAAGAATAACTAAGGATCCGACCTGCGTGTCGATGATAGGAAGATGTAATTTTTGTTTAAATAACATCTAAATAAAACTGATAGGTAATTTTGATTTAAGTTACTACATAAAAAGATTGTTTGTTTTGATTTCGTGTTTTAAAAGGATAAGAGGACTGTGATTAAATATAAATACACAAAAAAGTTTATATTCACCACACAGGATGCATAGTTATTGTAGGGATGGTCGGCTAACCTGGGAGACTCCCATGTCTCCAAATTGCTGCTACTAGCCCATTGCTCCACGCAAGAGGGGCCTCAGACTGATGTAGTTCTCCCTAGGACCATGGAGAGTGATTCATGGGAAATTTGGGTATGGGTTAGGCATTTTGTTGGTTTGAATAAGATTTGATGTTTAAGGTATGTTTTTTGGTGTTGGTAAGGTATGGCGATGTTGATGTAGGTAAAGGTCAAGCGAAAGTTATCTTACGCCCAAGATAGGAACCATGTCCTGATAAGATCAACCACAAATCCTAGATGCGATGCAAAGAGGAAAATGTTCCCCGGCGTTGAGAGAGCTAAACAAACCACTATTAACATAGGATGAGCGTTGAATCCCTAGGTACCTTGCATAGCAAGAGTCGATAGTGACAAGAGTTGTATAATCACAAATATTCGGATATAAAGTCACATCCCTTATTTGAAACCAAGTGGTGAGGTGATGTGGATGATATAATTTAGGTACGCAGACTTTATTACAAGTGAGTCTCTGACGAAAGAGACCTACCCTACAAAAATAGACAGTCCATGACTCAAAAAGTCCGTTTGAATGAGGCTTGTCTTTTCTTTATTGAATGTATACTGATCGATTCCGGGAAGTCTAAACAGGGGATATTGATTGTATTATTTGAGTCTTCACAAATAGCTTAATGCGGAAGCTTCGATAATGCTACTGTTTAATAGCTGTCTTCAAGGAGCGTCTATTTATAGTAGGCAGATATGATTGTAATGTCATAGCTTGTCCTTCGGGGGAGCAGGCTATATTAATAGTGGCAATATTCGGCACTATAGCTGTCCTTGTTTTTTCCCGGAGGGACATCTATATTTAATTAAATGACTAATGTTCATTTTGGCTGAAGCATCAGTTAGTAGGAGTTGACTCAAGAAATCCCAGAAGAAATACGGCTTATGTTATACTTTGACGTCCATGGACTAGACTAAAAAGGGGAATGGCATCATCAAGGGGGAGTGAGGATCAACTATTGAGCCTGATTGTTATTATGAAGTGTAGAAACAAGGTATGTAGTGTAAGTGAGCTCAAGGGATAGCGACAGGTAGATAGAAGTGATTAATACTAATTTCAACAGTAAATGGTCGAAGAAGCAAAGCATTGAGGGGTTCAGGCTCAGGTTTACCATTAAGCGCAGCTAAACGATAAGTACCATCCTAGGTTGATTGATTAAAGCAGGCTCCAATCCAATGGGGAGTCAAATTTTCCACGTTCTCTTTTCTATTTGTTTACATGTTGATAACATCTCTTGAATAACAAGATCCCAACCTTAAAGGTAACGCTCATGGAAGTCACTTTTATCATCAGCAACGTTTAAATGCATTTTTTTTGTATATGAAGGTGATCAAAGACGTAGCGGCGTTCGTCAGAAGCTCCAATTGGGCTAACGCTCTGGCGGAACTCATCCGTTGGTTAGAATATCCTGAAGAGATATTCAGGGAGGGTATTTGTATTTCGAGAGGCAAAACATCTCGGTACCGTATACCCAAGCAAAAGGTGTGGCATTAGTAAGGTACGAATGCTAGTACGATAAGCCCAAAGGGCAAAGGGAATTGATCGTGCCAATTTCTTTCGGATTCATTGACAACTTCATGAGGATTTTGGTTTAGTGTTTTATTAGAGACTTCAGGCTTGCCCATTGGCTTGTGGATCTAAGGTGATGAGAAACTAAGTTTGATCCAAAGTTGTCACAAAGGTCTTGCAACAACTTTTTTTTGAAAGATTTTCCATTATCTGTTATCAGTCGGTGAGGAACACCAAACGACCGATAATGTGGTGTTAATGAACTCGACAATTTTTTCTTTTTTGATTGAAAATGAGTATGGAATAAAACGCCTCCACCCATTTTGTGTAATAGTCGGGTTGCTGTGAGTATCCAATGGTGACGTTGTGAATAAGGTGGGTGAATCTCACCAATAGGTCAAACCCCATTGTGAGAGGGGCTCAAAGATCTCGATCGATCTGGGCGGGTGGCCTAGGAGTAGGTTAAGGTTGGCAGTTGCTGACACAAACACAACGCTACTATTCCTAGCAAGTCATATTGAGGGTAGGCCAATAATAACATAACCAAGGCGAAGGATTCTTTGCCACGTCAAGGCCGCTAAAATTCCACCACAAATACCGTCATTGACCTGTTTGGATGGTATGATTGGCCTCCGCGCCAGTTAGACAGCGAAGGAGATACTATCAACAAAGCCACTTTATAAGGAGGTCCCCCCCCATGACAACATACGTGAAAACACTTTAAGAAAAGCACGTTTTGGCCGTTACTCAGTGGTTAGGTGTGAGGACAGAGATTTGTAAGGTAAGCGTGGAATTGGTGGTACCAGTTATCCTGTGAATTGAGTGGACACAATATTTAATCATACAACTAACCGGGTTAATGTATGGGCAAAAAGTTGTGGACACTATGAATAATTCAGGTCATTGGCACGGTTGAATTTGCGAGGCTAGCAAGCCATAGTCGCCGCAAATTTGTTAGTGGAGCGGGGAAGGTTTTGTTAGAATAGTGGTTAAATAAGCTAGAAGTGAATCCACGTAGTTGTTTGTATTTTGGAAGTTCCTCGTTTTTTTTTTGCATTGGGGTAGACGCCCATAACTTGATTGACTACCAATGAGAGTCGCCAGAAATGTTGATAGATTTGAGTACCTAATTGTAATGCAACACTTGGAGACCCAGAACAAGGCCTCGTATTCCGCTGTAATTTATTAGTGCAAAATGGAATCAAGTCGGATGAAATAGGCATATGTTCACAACACAGCGTTGAAGAGGAATGGACCCGCCGGCCGGCTCCGGCCCCGCCGCACTGTCATTTAAGATCCATCTAAGAGAGTGTCATGGGTCGACTCCTCTGTGGGGAACAGTAGCGATGAGTTTTGTCGGAAATGGTTAAATTGGGTACATTTGTTCCCCGGTAAAGGAGCATCTGCAAGTTGGTCTACGATGGTTTGGTCCTTTTAATTTATTTCTGTGGATTAACTCAAGGTCGAGGTCAGTGAGAAGCATGAGCATCTAGCAATGCATTGGTTTTCAGATGAGGTTTGGCTACATTAATTGGATGTGGTCTGTATTGGTGAGACGAAAGTCTTGTGATTTGAAGGTAGTGTTGGAGTTTGGGGCCCACGAATGTAGCAAGGATAATTTTTTTACATGTTGTGTACCTATCTCTAGTCCACCAAAGTTAGCGACTTATATAATAAACGGCTTGTTCGTGATTCTCACTCGAGGTCAAATGGCAAGCTGGCTCCGACAACGTGGTCGTGGCGGAAAAGGTAAAGGTCGAAAGGCAGTTGTCTTGGGTGGGATAAGCACGGGTGGCTGCAAGAGATAGGATTTGCGACTTCGAAGGCGTTGGTGACCCATTTCTTCGCTCCATTGGAATGCAATATCCTTTTTAAAGGAGTATGGAAAGGTTGACACCGCGATCCGAGAGTTGGGAGAATGAACGCGATAGATTGGAGCTTACCTTTTAAACTACGTAATTGTTTTGAAGATTTTGGGTTGGGGGCGAATTTCTAGATAGCTTTGGACTTTCGTTGGATCTACCTCAATGCCATGCAAAGATATGATAAAGCCCAAGAGTTTTTCCCGAAGACCACTAAAGACACATTTCTTTTCTTCGGTTGAAGGGCGGACGATTATTATTGTAACCATGCGATCAAAATAATGGTTAAAACAATCGAGATGTTTCATACGATGTTTATACTTGCCGAGAAGATCGTCGACATAGTCTTCAAGGATCGTGGTGCATATGTCATGATTAAAAATGTAGGTCATAAGTCCGCTGATTAAGGTACACCAGCATTCTTAAGGCCAATGGCATGACACGATAACATAAGGTTTCCCCAAGGAGTTTTATGAAGGCGTTTTTTGTTGATCGGGATCGGGCAGAAACAAAATTTGGTTGTATCCTGAACAACCTTCCATAGGAGAAAGCATTTCATGGCCCGCATTGAGATAACAAGTTGATCAATACTTGGAGGGGGAAGTCATCCTTGGGGCAACGAGGTAAGATCCCGGAAATATGTGCATATCCAAAGTCCCCCTGTCGCTTTAAGTGGACAGGTACAATGTAGAAATCCAGTGAGGATAGTCAATGCAAATTAAGGAACATAAAGGAGTCATTGGAGCTCCTCTTTGAACCAAGAGAGCAATGCGTTGGATGCATTTTTCTCAATTTCCGATTGACTGGTTTGGAAACGGGGTTTTAGGGGTGATGTATGGATGGTGATTAGTAGACTCAATTCCTGGCATGTGCACAGCGTTAAGACCAGGCGAAGCTTGTTGTAAGCCACGAAGAAAGGTAGTAAAGGGCGGCTTGTTTTCTGATGTGTTAAGGATTGTCCAATCTTCACAATGTGAGGATTCTCCTTCTCCGTGTGGATATTGTTTTCTAGGTAGATTCATTCAGCTAGTTTGGGTTGCAGATGGTAAGTCTCTGAATATAAGACTCATCCCGGCCCAAGTACGTGAGGAGGAGCGTCATCCTGGCATTCAACACATAATCAAAGGTGGAATCCTCTCCTCTTCGAATCAGGTCTGGATACAGAAGGGGAAGAAAGATGGGTCCCTCATTATCGCGTGATAAGTGAGAGGACCTATGAAGATGCATTTTATGAAAAAAAAAAGTTAGGGGATGGATCAGGGTCTATATATTCTTAGGGTGATGATGGCAAAGTGGGTGATTGAATGTTTGGTAGGGGGCGACGTCTTCTTCTTCCAGGATACAGCTTGACAGTATTTGCTCCTGTGGTAGTGTTTCGAAAACCGGACCGACTTGCGATCCATTATGTTTACGGGTAGTCACGGGAATGCTGTTGTCCGGCCCTTTGTTCGTAAAGGCCAAAACCACAGCCGTTCATCACACCGCGTAGTCAAAGAAAGGTGAGTGCAAACGACGATTTGTCAGTATTGAAAATCGGATTGGAAAGGACCACACCAAGAAGAGGTTCATGTGTAATGGAGGATGCCTTATACAACCCCCCATACGTTAGGTGAGTTGCGGCAATAGGTGGGCCGTAAGAGATTTCTCCCCCACGGACGGTCGTGAGGTGGGATGTGTATGTAATTGTCCCGTACTCCTCGGGGTAGGAAAGAAACGAACGTTTATAGGCTGTACTACTCCTCCAGCGTAAGGTGCTGAAAAACATTCTACTAAGGGGTCCGGAGTTTGGGAAATGTTAGCTGGCGTGGAAGGGAATTGGTTTTGCGATTGGTGGGTTTTCAATCATCAATGAAGGCGTCGTTGCGGTTGGGGTGGATGGGTTGCGATACATTTTGATGGACGTTTGAGTTGAATGTAATGGGTGCCTTGATTGGTATACAGCAACATCCGCGTTAGGGTGGTATAACATATTGCAGGTTTAAAGGGGGAGGGTCAGCTTTTATACGGTGTAAGACTTCCCCTCGTACTCAATTTTATGCATCCTATGTAATTTGAGGAACTCTCCC